>VZTD01004788.1:1232333-1250670 GCA_013397725.1 Rhagologus leucostigma | reverse complement strand
TGTTTTTTATTTTTTTTGTTTTTTATTTTTTTTTTTTAGTCTTAACGATTTTCCTCCTTTTTTATGGCTGTAGGATACTGTTAAACACAAACAGATCCAGTTGATATTTTACCATCCTACCTCCCTGGGAACATATTTAGTCCATTGGTGACTAAGCTTTGCTCAAAACAGAGATGCTTTTTTGGTTCAATTTAGGATACAATCAAATATCAAAATTTTGCACCGAGGAAAAGAAACTGGCCAGTTCTGCTATCTATTATGTGAATATTTGCATTTTTATGCTAGAACTTTCAATATTTAAGAATAACTGTAGTTTGAAGAAAACACAAAAGAAATTAATAACTAGCCCTTATACCAAGAAAATAGCCATGTAGAGTTGCATTCTGCTTTACCTTTATGGTATTTCTCATCTCTAAAGCACATGCTTGATTTATGTCTTAAAGAAATGAATATCCAAAATTAAAGGGCAATGTGCTGTTTTGTCATCTTTGAATACCTTGTTATTTTACAATGACCAGGCAACTTTCCATCTGTAGTTTTGCAAAGAGGTTCCTGTCTGACCCAAAAGTTACGTGTTTTATCTTTGTTGGTCTCCAAGAGCTTAGACAGGTAAAGTAGTGCAGCTTGATTTACTTCATCCACAAGCCTCCTTTTGAAGTCTTGCCAGCTGCCTCCTTTTGTTTTGAATGATTTGGCAGATATTAGGGAAAAAATAAAATCTTGGCTATGCCATGAAATATGTCCACCTTTACTTTGCTGCAAGAATGATGTCCCTGTCACTTATGTTGAAGAAAATTCCTAGCTGAACTTTATAAACTTGCTGTGGTGAGATTTTCTGGGTGATATTGACTTAACATTTCTGGCTAGATCCGTGAGGCAACCAGGTTGAACAAAAACCTGCTTAGGATTTTAGAAAAACTCAGATTTGGTCATGGATTGTGTACTGAGACTATGTCTCATTATTGTGAGTCAATTTCTTTTGTTGATCATGTACAATCATAATAAATGGTAACATATTAAATGTCATGATGATAGCAGCATTTGTTTTAAAGCATTCATGAGCAGGATGAAAGAAGCCTGAAATAGGAGATATTGATATGGAAATCTTATAGGAATAACAGACCATACACATCCCATTTGGAAATGCCATTCTCCAGCAGTTATCTACTGACTAAATCCCTGCTGAGCAGAGTGCCATTAGGGGTAGGAAAGGAGAAGCAGCAATGACTGTCCAGACCTGCCAGGTGATATTTGTGACGAAGAAAAAACATCGTTGTCACTTATCAAACACTGATGATGCTATGGCAGAAATAAATTAGAAAAGAGAAGATAAATTTCATACCCTGAGATTAGTTTTTATGATGGTATCGTCTGCCCAAAGGTGTACTGTGCATGGAAATGGAGACAGCAGATGCTGTTGGATACAAAAGAAAAAAAGGCAGAACAGGAAATAAAAGTATAAGCAAACAACAAAATCCACATGGGGATTTGTGAATAAGTATGTGAGCAAATTAGGATTATTTTGCCTTATTTTACAAACAAGAACCCAGGCACAAAATTTAGTCCTAGTTTAAATTTCCAGTTCTCTAATTCTCTATTAATAGAAGTGCCTGATAAGAGATGTCATAGGTGCAGAAAACATTCTACATGAAGAGTGATTGAAACTGTCTGTGACTTCTTTATTTAGAAAGAAAAGAAATAGGAGAGGCTCAGTGGGAGAGATTCAGAATTATAAATGGCTAAACGAAGGCAGATAGAGCCAAGAGAGTTCCCATTGCCATGGAAGAAGAGACCATTCTTTGAAAGTTAGAGAAAACCTTAAACCAGTAAAAACAATTATACTTCTACAAGTCAAATTGACAATGACTAAAGCTTGTCACTACAAGGTACCATTAAGCTAAAAGTCTTGGGAGAATTCAAAAGAGAAATATAGATGAAAGGCTTCCTGCCTAAAATGCAGAAGAATGCAGAAAAAAATAAGCCTACCTACTAGGAAAGAAAACTTCTGATTGAAAACAGACACTAGATTTAAGCCTAATGCCTATAGGAAGAATTTTTTTCCTAAAACGATGTTATTTGGTACTGTCTATCTACTACAAGGTCCTCTGCTTCAAACAGCGTTTGGCATTAGCTGTAGCTAGAAACAAGAGTCTTACTCAGTGGACCACTGCATACCCTTACGTGTGTTGCACCTCACAGGAAGACAAATTAGGTTTTATAATTCAGAAAATACTTCTAATTTTTTTTTCTTGGAAATGACTCAACACATCTTTGCCTTGTGGTGGGAAAGGGATGGACAATTATGTGATATGGGAACTGGTTGTTTTGATGGCTGTTTTGGCCAGCTGTTATTTCATCTCAGTAAGTCTCCTGCCTTTTAAATGTGCCTTCCTTCCTTACAGTTTTTCCATTGCTCACAGGTAACTTCCTTGCTCCTACCTGACTGCTTCTCTACCTCCTTCCTAATCACAGCTTGAAACTACCATTTCTGCCATGCCTCAGTCTAAAGGATTAAAATTGTACCAAACATTGTTTGACCTGTAATTCAGGCATTATTTTAAAAACAATTAAGTTTTATGCTCTTTTTCTTGCTCACCCAATCAGCTGCAGTGGGCAACTTTTCATACAAGATCAGAATGTCAACATCTCACCAAATTAAACAAATTAAATGTCTCACTAATGAGTGGGGGGTGGGGTGGAATGATTTTAGGTATTGTTTTTCGCTTAAGTCCAAAGAAGACACTAGAACTACATTGGATGTCCATAAACCACCAGGATGAAAAGAAGGTGCTATTCCTAAGCTTCCTTGTTCAGGTGAGAAATAACAAATGGAATGAAATAGAAAAAAAATGGAGGAGCTGCTCCCTACTGTGTATAGGGAGTTTCGTGTGTGTGTGCAACTCTGTGAACTGTACAGAGCCACAGAAACACAAGCTAATCACAAATAAATAAAATTCCTACCAAAAATTACCCGTAGGAAGCTGCTCACAACTTTGAATGAAATGTGACTTTGAGTTCCTGTTTATTGTTTGTGCTCTGTGACAATAATAATGGCCTCTGTTTAGCTTAATGAATACTAAGATGTATGCTTCTCCTCTGAAAATCAGTATCTGAATCTTCGGAAATTTTTTGGTAAAGGTAGAGCATAAAAGATCAAAAAAATATTTTCAAACAGAATGGAAAATATTGAGATAATAGTGTTTTGCAATAATATTGTTCAAAGTTTCTTTCAGCTGATCACTAGGTGCGAGCGTGGGTAAGAACCAAGAAAGTGAAGTTCAGAAAGTGTTTCAGTCAAGGAGCAAAATCTCAGATATTTATGAAGACATATCATTTCCTGTTTCTCATACATAGTTACCTAATAAATTCTTGTCTCTCGCTGCATAACATCACTTTGTATAACTTTGTATAACTCCATTCTGCTTGATATCAGTGAGACAGCAGTAAAAGAGTGTGAGCAATACATTTTCTGCAAGAGAAAACTTTTTTGATTGACTTATAAAAAGTACAGAAAGCTCAACAACTTACCATTCAGATAATAAGCTATTCTCACAGAGATTTATTTCTTTTTCAGTTCATGCTATGTGCTAGCAAACACACATAATCAGCGAAATATAAAAAATAAAGGATTTATAAAAGCACAATTTAAGCTTTTCTGAAATACCTTCTGCCACCTATCCCATTAAATCTGGATCTACTGAACTTTGGAATTGTGAGCTGGCCACAGGCTGATGTTTGTGATGGTTGTGAAAACATACCTTCCCCTCAGTGGGAAATGTTAATTAGCGTATCTGCTGTTTAGACAGAAATGAATTACCATGTCTTTTCTGTTTTTTTCCTCTGGCTTCAACTATTAGTTATGATTGGGAAGAAAAGCACAAAGTGTTGTTAGGTCTTGTAAAGCAAAGTACAAAAATCCGACACTGTCCCCCTCCCAAAAAAACCCCAAAAAACTCACCCACAAAGAAAAGCACACAAGAAAAATAAGTTACATTTATCAAGATCTGTCTCTCCAATGTCTCTGAAATGTATCCAATAAATCACCCAGTCTTTTCAAATACCACTTTTATGTTCATGAAAGTGACTGTCATCTAGCAGGACAGTGTTCTCAAATATCTGTGTATCTGCATTGAAAAACGTGAAAATGTCCAAATGTCCAAGACAGGATTCTTGGAAGTTAAAGGACCAGAATCCAAGTGTTATTTTGGGCAGTATACACTGTATGTTTTGGAGAAGACTTGGTGAAGTAAAAGAAAACTCCTGCTAGCAACAGAACCATATACTTTATTGGATTTGGGTACCTAATACATCATGGGGGAATGCTACAGTGTTGTAATACCAGATCCATTTCTCTCATCTTTGAGATATAAAATACAAGAAGACTGCTAGGACTCATTTATTGCTTTAGGAATTGTAGTCGTTATCCGCAAGTTTCCTGGAAGATGTGGAGGCTGAAGAAGAACCAGATATTGTTAGCTAACCAAAATGCAGTAAAATAAAATGAAATTAAAAGAAAAAGAAGAAGAAAAAGAAAAAGAAAAAGAAAAAGAAAAAGAAAAAGAAAAAAAAAAAGAAAAAGAAGAAGAAAAAGAAAAAGAAAAAGAAAAAGAAAAAAAAGAAAAAGAAAAAGAAAAAGAAAAAGAAAAAGAAAAAGAAAAAGAAAAAGAAAAAGAAAAAGAAAAAGAAAAAGAAAAAAAAGAAAAAGAAAAACCCAAAAGAACCCCAAACCAAAACACCAAAGAGAGGACTGGGAAGGACTCTGTTTTAAGCTGCAGATGAATGCTTCCTTGGCAGATGGATGATTGTTAGAATTTGACCCTACAGGAATGGAAGTAGAAATTAATTTTATGGGGTTTTTAGCTTGTATCGCTACATTACTTCACAATGATAAAAATGAGTAGTTGGTTATGATGTGCTGCTGTAGTATCAGTTTTAGTGAAGTTGGATTGTAAAAGTAATACAAAGAATTGAAATAATTTTTAGCAGCTGCTTTGTAAATGCATAGAAAAATGTCAGTTCTCAAGGAACTCTTTTTATATGATACATGTCAAGCACATTACTTAAAGAGAAATACTGTGAGGAAGGAAAGTCTTGGGTTTTAACAAAGAAGGGACAGTTAAAAACAATCTACCTGTGGTTTTCCACAAGTTGTGCTTTTTGTCATTTGTAATCTAGTAGCATCTGGAAATCTCAGATTGCTCATGCTTCCCATATTTCCCCTGTGCTTGTCACGTCTTAAGTGTTCCCATCTTTTTAAGTAGGGCTTTAGGACTCATACAGTGCTAATCTCCCTAGAAAATGTTTGAGTGTTTAAGGTTAGTGATGGATTACTTTGGAGAACATGCAAAGAGCTCACTTCTGCAGGGTAACTGGTGAACACTGCAATACAATCTACACTGAATGTCTGAGACATCATCATCATAAATGACTCTATTGGAGAGTAAAACATGGAAAGTTACTGCAATGGCAGCGTAAGCCTTTTACACATAATAAATTGATTATTACTTCAAATAACTACTCACTTTTTTTTTTTCTGTAAGTGTCAGCAACTTTTATTTTTGTGCCAATGTGTTTTTCTTTAGATTTAATAGAGGAAATAAGTTCATTTGAAATTGTCCCAGTGCATAAAAACTAACAATTTGCCAAGTACTTACACTGTTTAAAGTAAAAAATTAAATGATCAGAGACATGTTTTCAAGAAATAACTGAATCTTAGGCTTTTATTGCCTAAAAGTTTCTATTTCTCATGGTTTTTTCTTCTTAAAGTCAGTATACAGGTCATGAAATGTGCAAACTTAAGAGGCTTAGGGACTGAAATTTTGCATGATCCAAGGAATAGGGACAGTACAGTACAAGACTCCACACGTAGTTTCATCAAAGGGTTTTAAAGCTGACCCAAAGGCCGTTAATACAGACTGCCTCCGTGTGCTTTTAGAAGGGAACATCTCTGTTTGAAGGAACTTTGCACTGAACCGCAGACATTTAAGAAGTTTGGCAAAGGGCCTTTTTTAAGGATATTTGTTTGCAGCGATGAAGAAGTATCACCATGTCACTGTCTTCTGGGATTCAGTCCCCTTTGATTTATGTTTCTTATTGTCCCAATTGCAATCTGGCACCTTACACCAAGCTGCAATATTCCTTTCTGACATCTGCCTACCTTCTATTTTTAACCAAAATAGAGTAAAAAACCTCACATAATCTGATACATATTATCTTTCCAATTATGAATAGGCACAACTGGAGCATCTTTTTATAAGTGTAAGTTATCCAGGATCCACTTGCAAAGATTAACTTTTTCCCTCAAACTGTGATCATTTGGGATAATGAGTTTCTGGTCTTGATGACTTAATTTGTGCTGATTCAGAAAAGATTCCTGGCAGAACTGGGCCAAAATCTTTGCCAAAATTATTTTGTTAGTATATTATTTTCAAGAAAAAAAAATTGGCTGAACCTCAAATGTTTTATTAAATTGTCTCAGTATACTATTTCTGCAGTGGAGGAGTATCAATTTAATCACTGAATCCTATCTCACTGGTTTCTGTTGTAATTTCTCACATTTTTTTTTCAGTTGTTCAAGAATGAATTAATTTTCTTTTAGAAATTTCCTTCAGTTTCAGTTTTTAATCTCAATACTTGACTCAGAAACAAAACATTCTGGTTTTGTCAGGAAGAAGGTACGCCTAACCGGAACAGATACACAAAAATTACACGTTATAAATAGCAGCTAGACAACAACAACCAACACTAGTAATATCAAAACAAGAATAATCATCTTTTCCAGTTCAGCTAGATGTAATTATTTCCTTTAACTGTCAGTGACTCTGGTGTGAGCAGTCATAAATCTGTGATTCAGGAACTTTTAATTCTCGACATTGGACTGTATACACTGGGATTTACTCATAGTGGCTGTGTATCAAAGACAGTCTTGAAGCTCTTAAGACACAACTTGATTGTCCAGGCTGTTTTCTTGAAGAATGCAGAACACTCTTCAGAAACTGTTTCTTACCCCAGAGTCAGAGAAAACATCTGAGACAAATTAGTGCACCAGGAAAATTCACATTGAATAAATAATATTTGGTAATTTGATGAAAAGGAAATTTTTGTGTTATCTTTAGTAGTAGGATTTTGATGTCATGAAGTAACCTGAGATGTAGTGAATTAATTAGAGTTAACTATCTCCCCTTCTTCAGTAAATAGTACAGTACCTGCTTTCAGATTTTGTGGTAAGTGGTCTACAGTAATTTTAAGGAGCAATAAGCTCACAAGAAGAACATGCTAGGTGTTTTACCAGTATCTGTGGCACCTCTAAAGTTATTGGACCTGCACAGCACTTTGTCATATAGTAAATCAAAACTTTTAAGAATGTTGACCATGCTGTAATTGTAAACATGAAAATATTGCTAATACAAGATATTTAGACTTTTTTAGATTTCTTAAATCTTAGATTCATGTGTCTCCAAACCATTGCCTCATGTTCAGTCACTGTTGATTTGGTTTTTGTACTGTTTCAATTCAATAGGGTAGTAGACTGCAAAATAAGATTATGTTTTAGAGTCTAATCCTAAGACAGTGAATTTAATGAATGAACTCCCTTCTGTTTAAGCTAGGTTTAGGTTGGACCCTCAATCTGGTAATAAACAATACGAACAAAATCTTCATCTTGTCCAGTGCTTGCTGCCTTTTTTTCTCAATGCTGCTTATGAAAAATTAAATCCCCGTATCTCTTCTCACTTACTTTAATCTATGAGTAGAGGTAATTGAAATTAATGTGAAAAAAGGACATTTTGACATTGTACCATTTCTCATGCTGCCAACACAATTAAACTAATCTTAGGAGATACAAAAATACGGGTTTACTAGATCATGGTAGATCAGTGGGAACCTTACACTGGGAAGACATGACTACATTGAAGGGAGTACACATGGGCCAACAAGGGAAAGCCAGGACTGTTCTGAGAAGAGGGTGGTGATGGGGGAGGCATAGGCAGCTGTACAATTATTGAACTAAAGACAGTGGAGAAGACTTGTATCTGAAATATGCTGGCACCCTCAGCCGCCTTCTCTGTTATCTGGGTCTCAGAGCTGCTCCTGGGGGCTGTCAGAATTAAGCTAAATTTCTGAATTTCCTTTCAGGACATCCTGAACCTCCAGTCCTGAAAATTGATTTAATTAAGACAGTAGCACAATTCTTCACCTTATATCTGTGCAAATGAACTTCTGCCTGCCAGAATTTTGCTTTCATTATGTAAAGGTAGTTTTCAAGTGTCTTGCTCAACTGGGTGGACACCTCTCACTGTATTGCTTTGTTGACTGTAAATAAACTTATGTATGCTCTGCAAATGTGCCTTTTCCTGGCAAACATAATGGTGGTGCCAATTTGCACTGCCTCTGTGTAGCTGTGAGCCCAAGTATGTAACTCTGTGTAACATGACTTCTGCAACACTATCATAAAACATAAATGAGAGTACTGAATGTAACTCATTAGCTCATCTTAAAAGAAAATATGTAAAAAAAGATTACTGCAACTGGGCATATGGTCCTGAGAATACTGGACATAAATCGAATAGCTTTAGTTTTGCTGACTTCAAATGAATGTATTTGGAAAAGGAAGTAAACAAAGTTTCTCTTGGATACACTGAATTCTCATGTCAAGATAATTGAAGAAAATGTGTGTTTATTTTTCTTGCTAGATCTTTGTGTTCTGCTTGTGGAGCAAAAACGTTTAGATCCAATAAAAAGCACTTCACCCACAGATTAATTCCCATGTTGTATTCTCAAGTTTGAAAACTAGCCAGTGTGAAGGGCAGTTTGAATAGTCCAGTAGGAATGAAAGAAGACAGACACCCATAATACCAGAAAGTCTATTTAATCTCTATTCACTGTGGCAAGGATCGATCAGATGCAGCTGGAAGAGCCCCTTGAAGTTTGTGCCAAGTTGTTGAACAAGGCAATAGGTTTGTTAAAGTGGTTAGCAATCTCCTCTATGGAAAAAAATTGTGAAATAAAATAAAACAAAACCTTGTAAGTCCTCTGATCCTCTAGAGTGATGCGCATTATAAGCATGAAAATTCACCCATTTCTTTAGCACCTCCCTGAGTAATGCAAACAAAGGTGTCATCTCATGTGAAGACTTTCATATGACAAATATATTTGGATTCAATATTTTCATTTGAGAGTTCCTGCTGGAATAGAACAGTCAACACATACTAACATAAAGATAAATATAAACAACTTAAGAAAAACAGGGATGATGAAATACCTATCAGTTAGACATGAGGTCTCCTTGAAAGAAACAACAGATACTATGCCCAAAGGATGCTGTATTGTGTTTTTCTGCTACACATGGTGTGTATATTTTTTATAACTCTCCCATGTCTGCATGAAATTTGGTCAAACATAGTTCCTTCACTGTTAAACTATCACAAAATGCATTACAAAAAGGCCAGAAAGCATGAAGTGTGGTTCCTGTAACATCTCAGAGTAACAGAACAACTGTTATATGACCTCATTAGCAGCTTATGCATAACCTTGGCCATTACAACATGTTTCAGTAAGAGAGGGAATGCCGGGAGAGCCACTGGACTTTGTCCATAAACTTTTAGCAAATGTGCAGTACAAATTCCCAGCTTATTCCCTGCTGAACAGCCAGCAAGGACAAGCGTAAGAGACCGTAACTTCAATCCTTATGCCAATGACTGCTCCCCTAACACAGACCACTACTCTGTGTGAGTATGCATAGGAAAAATCTCCACTTACGAAAGCTACAGGAAGTTTTTATTCAGTTTTTTGAAATTTGTTTTAAACTGTCTGCAAACAATGGTAGGCAGCTGGTTTGCATTTTTTTTTTATTTGTGTCACATTATCTGACAAAAATGTTGATGAGATCAAGTTTTGGGACACTCTACTGTGAGTTATGCCTTGTCTGGATTTAAGGACAATATATATTTATATCCTCCTTTTATATACTTGTGAATAATAGGATTCCATGATGAGTTACAAAAGTCCCAAATGTGAGCAGTGTCATTACTAAATTATCACATTATTAAAAAAAACTCCCACAAGGTTTCCTGTCTCTGCCCTGCTAGCTGCGTCTGTGTCCAGCTGGTTGGATGAACCATTAGCTAAGCCACTTACCAGGGAGGCAGATTCGTCACACAGCCCTAAGTAACAGACATCAGTTTGTCAGATGAGAGACAATCAGCTACAATTTGGAAAGCACTACGGTGGTGATTAAAAGTGAACACAGACCAGGCACTACAGGATCAAACATGATGGCAGGGTGAGGCATTGGTATGGCATTCCAGTACTTAGAAATTAAATTATTAAAATTGACAAGGAGCTGTTAGTGCTATAGGTTCTGGTCTTGTTGATAGAAAGCCCACTTCCCCCAGACGGTCACCAGCTGCCCACTTTGAGCATGCAAAGAGTTCCTCTAAGATCAACAGCTCTAACGGATGATGGAGGAAGAGAAGACGTGATGTACTCCAGCCAAATAAAAGGAAAATGACAGTGACTGTCTGAGGAGAAGCAACTTTGGGTATAAGATCATTGTTTGCCTCATTGCTCTTACCTAAAGTCGAGTAGCAGTTTCTTTCTTGATCTGAGGAAGGATCAGTGTGCATGATCATGACTTACTTGTTCATTAGAGCCATTTATTGTAGCTACAGAAAGCACGTGCAGCCAAAGGTGTATTAGAAAGAAATCAGTTGTGAGAGGGTTAAAAAGCTTTGCACAGTGAGATGTTGGACCCCCTTTCTTCCAGATGTAGACAAGAAACCAGCAGCCTGTTGCAAGACACAGGCAGTACATGGAGAGCAGCTTCTGAGGGGGCACAGTTTGGAGGCTGTCTTGTTAAGCTGCCCCTTCCCACATTAGCAATATCAATTTGTACTTTCTCAACCTTTCCACTAGTTTCTAGTTCTATGCCATAAAAAACCAATTTCAGTGTTCAGACTTAAAGGAGATATAGGAGCATGGCATTTTTTCTTCTGGTGTAAAGAATTTCTCTGGATTTACTATGCTCCTAGGGCAATGTTATTGATGGGTATTTGCTGAGGACTGCTACTTTATGATTACAGCTGTTTAAAAATTTTCAAGGATGACGAAAGTTTGGAAAGAAAGATAGTATGAAAATAATTTAATAATTAAATAGCAATTTTTTTTTTTCTTGGAAGTGTTTCACTTCTCTCTGAACGCAACTGACCATGGATTTATGTTGGCTCTGTGGATTCCCTATAAATACGGTCCTCCAAAGACCATATTGATCTGAAATTAGGCAACTCATTGAATTAATGTTTAATTTTTCTTTGTTTCATTTGTAGACTTAATTCTTAAACCTGGAAAAAATGTGCACTTATCTTAAAATTTTTTTATTTGATTAGTGAGCTGGAATATATCTCCAAAAATATTATTTTTTAAATAAACTAAGTAAAGAAAAGCTACAGAGTGGTAAAATGTAACCAAATTATTCAGAATGTTGAAAATTCTCCTCTATGATCAGAGGAAATAACTCTGCCCATTTAGCTCTTCTATGAGGAGAAATCTGAGTAAATAAATGGCCTTTGTAACATGACCAAAAGTCAACAACACTCAAGCTCTCTCCAAAACCCACCAGTGTTTGTGCCTAGGAGGGCATCGTTAGGGCAATTACTTGATTAAACAGCCAGTCCATCTTGTTTATTTGTTATACTCCTCAAAGAAGAGCAGTTCACTCTCCCAGGAGCATTTGTGTATCCAGTAAATAGAAGCAGGTTAATTACATGCCTTAAAATCACAGGGCAGAAAATGCTATGCCTTTGTCTTCTACTAACCCAGAAGCAGGAGCACAGCTGGAGAAAGACAAGACATGTCTTGCCTGCCTGGTTGTAGGTCGTGCATGTCTCTGAAGGTGCACAGCTCTGCTGAGGATGCAGCTCTCTTTTCACAGACTTGTAGACAGATTTGCACTATATGAATATTATAAGATAGGTACAGCATTTATTTATGTCAGTTAAACATTATTACTGCTAATTTGAGATTACTGCTTTTGAGAGATAGCATTAAAAAGTGTTCATTGTATTGCAAAACATCTGCCACTCTTACTGCTATTTACACACCTTTTCTTTCTCCTGGCCTCAGATCTGTTTGTCTTTAAGGAAGATTTTCTTTCATTTTGGGTTATTTTGTCCATATATTTTTACTTTTAAAAATCCCTCGTAATTTAAACCAAATCTCTGGCAATCAACATCCAACACAAGTATTTTCACTAGGGGGTTAGGAGTTTTTTCAGGATCATGTTACCAGTCTTTGGCTTTGTCAATATCAGTCTTAAAGTGGAGCCTTGAAGAAGCCAGAAACATGGCATATTTCCAACACTGCTTGCCTCCAGTATATACAGACAGCTCCAGGCAGCAGTTACAGTGATTGCAGAAATTCTTGCAGGCAGCTTGCAGATAAAATATGGAGATGTGCCTGAGAGCATCCAAAGTGCCTAGCACTGAGCTAACAACACACCAACAGTACATGAACCTCTAACTGTGCCTGAGAGGTGATGTCTCATCTTGTCAGGGAAGCAATACCCACAGCCATGTTTCCATGTTCACTATCTTGGCATCTCTCAAAACACAGTGTAAAGATATCTACTCTGGTTTGTGGATTTTTTCTGGTTTTTTCCCTCTCATGTATCTTATTCTCATCTTTCTCCTCTCTTACATATCTAGAACAATATATACATATACACACATATATATATATAGTCTATAGTCCTAGAAAAAATGAAGTTTTTGTTACTTTATTTTCCCTAGGTCTTACATTAAAGTAAGCAGTATCAAAACTATTAATAGACAGTGGGATTAAAATAATGGTATTTACCCAAAATTACATATATGAAAGTTTAAAGGTGTGTGATTAGTATAAATGCATAAATCACTGAAATATTTGAAAGAAAAGCAGACTTTTAAAACAGTATTATATGTGGCTGTGATATATTTCTGTTTCACTGTTCAAAGTTATGTTTTCAGAGATATACAAGAGGAAATGCATAATTCCTTTCTCTGGTATAAATGCAAGAACCTCTTCTCCAAGTAAGAATAGAGTCCATCTAGGAGATTCACTGCTAATATGTTGATTAGAGATGTGTTACAATGCTGGAGTGATTAATAGAATCATAGAATGGTTTGGATCAGAGGGGACTTTAAAGATCGTTTATTTCCAATCTCCCTGCCCTGGTCATGTACACCTTCCACTAGAGCAGGTTGCTCAGAGCTCCACCCTACCTGGCCTTGAACATTTCCAGGGATGGAGCATCCACAACTTCTCTGAGCAGCCTGTTCCTGTGCCTCAACACCCTCACAGAGAAAAATTTCTTCCCAATTGTCTTGGGGTGACTTCAACCCAAACATACCCTTTGTCGGTTTAAAGCCATCAACTCTTGTCCTATCACTTACACGCGCTTTTAAAAAGTCTCTCTCCAGCTCCGTTGTACCCCTTTTAGGTACTGGAAGGTACTATAAAACTTCTGCAGACCCTTGTCTTCTCCAGGCTGAACAACCTCAGCTCCCTCAGCTGTCTTCATAGGAGAGGTGCTCCAGTCCTCTGCGCATCTTCATGGCCCTTCTCTGGACTCGCTCCAACAGGTCCATGTTTTCCTGTGCTGAGGACCCTGGACCTGGATACAGTACTCCGAGTGGGATATAACAACAGTGGAGTAGAAGACAGGGAGGATAATCTCTTTCGACCTGCTGGTCTTGGTTCTGTATGAAGTGCGTTTTAAGATGTATCACCGAGTCTCACCATGTTCTCTGCCTATGCTAAGTAAATCTGATTCTTCTGCCTTATTTTTCATATATCGACTGAGGGGCTTGTGTGTAATATATTAGACCACATCCACGTGTGTTTTGACTGTGGAGGTTCTTCCTAAATAGGGCTTACACTGAAGACAGCAGATTGTTTAACTGTCTTAGCCAACCTGACAACAAGATAGGAAAGGAAGCAGAGGTGATACAGGAGCATGGCTTCATTTAGACAAATGTTCCCTGACCCAGTGTACTGCCTGCATTCAGGGGACTGGAATTTTGCTTTTGGTAAACTTAGAACTTTGAGGAGAGAATTAGCTGTGCGCATTCTGCTTACGTTTTGCTACTTTGCTGTGAACTCAAAATCCCTTAGATTAATTTATATTTTTTCATTCACACTTTTTCTTTCCTTTTTTTTTTGTTAGGGATTTGCCCATATTTCATTAGCTGAAAGGTGAGTCTAATGTCCTTCTATCCCAATATTTCTTCACAGCTGCAGTACTTAGGCTCCAATAAAAATATTTGCACTGTTATTACACTTGAGATTTCAGTGATTTGATTCATTAATTGTTCAACATAACTATACAATTGACTTAATAGCACATGATATCAATCTTTACTGATTGCAGTAAATCATACTGAAAGTGAATCTACTTTATTTGTGTGGAACCATAAGCAAACTGTTAGAAGAAAGCTAATGCTCAGGGTTAAAGGCAGTGCAAAAAGCATGACAAATCTGTATTAAAAGTATAAGTATTTACTCAGTTATCTTTTTCATCTGGCATTCAGCTGTATCTTTTCAGAACCTTGAAACTGTTTCCTTCGCTAATCCTTTCAACCTTTTTAATTTAGGAGATATATTTTTCTCCCGTAAAAGAGTAGAGAGTAAACCAAAAATGAATGGCGAGTTTTAAAACAACAAAAAAGTACTGTGAACTGGCAGACCAATAGCTCTGCAGAACAGCACTTAATAGTTGTAAAATTTCATCACATCATACCCAGTCATTCAGATGCTTTGATCAAAAAGGAGAAAAACCTCATGGAATATCTTCTGTTAAAAAAAGCAGAAAAAAAGGAATGAAATGTTTGATCATTAATTGAAGAACAAGGATGAATTAAGTAATTAAGTTAAAAGCTGCTGCGTCTTATGAAGCAGGTATATTCCCATTCAAGTTGTTGACCCTCAGTTGCAATACAAGTATTTTCCCCAAGGATAAGAATCTTTAAAGCAGACAAGAGATCTTCAAATCCACTGCAAGACAGTGAAATGAACTCCCACAGGAGCTAGGAGCCATCATTTCTTTGACCTAGATCTATTTAACACAAGCACTTTGCTGCATGTATATATGACAAAGTAAAATATATCAGAGAAAAATGTTTTACTTCATGGACAATTTCTGCTTTGGGGAGAGGATAAGAAGACAAAAACCCCACGTGGCAGATGCCACTCATGTCTCACAGAGTATTACTGGCAGGCACTGAGAAAACATGCTAATGAAAGTGCAATTGTAACCCATATAAAGGTCGTGGCAAGAAATGCCTGTCCAATAATAAAAGGTAGTATACACCAAAGCAACTGATGGTCCATCCCATAAAAATTGAGTTTTAGCATCAGAGTTTGAAATAATCAAGTCTTTTTGTTTTATGGTCTTTAAGAGAAGATGAAAACCAACACAATGTGGAACAAATTATCTTGAGTGTCATGGCATGGCACATATATGGGAGCGTTGGTCTGCTGGAGGGCAGGAAGGCTCTGCAGATGAATGTGGACACACTGTATTGATGGGCCAAGGCCAGTTTTAAGAGGTTCAATAAGATGAAGTGCCAGGTCCTGGACTTGGGTCGCAACTATGCCATGACCTGCTACAGATTTGGGGCAGAGTGGCTGGAAAGTGGAAAGTGGTTGCCCATTGGAAAAAGACCTGGTGTGCTCGTTGACAGCAGCTGAACATGAGCCAGCACATGCCTAGGTGGCCAAGAAGGCCAAGGGCGTCCTGGCTTATATCAGCAATAGTGTGGCCACCAGGCCCAGGGCAGTGATTGTCCCTCTGTACTGGGCGCTGGTGAGGCCTCACCTCGAATCCTGTGTCCAGCTCTGGATCCCTCGCTGCAAGGGCATCAAGGTGCTGGAGCATGTCCAGAGAAGGGAAAGAGAGCTGGGGAAGGTTCCGGAGCACGAGTCTGATGAGGAGCAGCTGAAGGAGCTAAAGTTGTTCAGCCTGGAGAAAAGGACTCAGGAGAGACCTTATAGCTCCCTACAACCACCTGAAAGCAGGCTGTAGCAAGGTGGGGGTTGATCTCCTCTCCCCAAGGTAACAAGCAGTAAGATGAGAGGAAAGGGCCTCAAATTACACCAGAGGAAGTTTGGATTGGATATTAGGAAAAATTTCTTCGCAGAAAAGGTTTTCTAGGATTGGCACAGGCTGCCCAGGGAAGTTGGTGAGTCATCATCCCTGGAGGTACTCAGATGTGGAACTTAGGGACATGGTTTAGTGGTGGACTTATCAGTGCTACAGCAACTGTTAGACTTGATGATCTTAAAGGTCTTTTCCAGTCTAAATGATCCTGTGATTCTAAAACCTGCTCACCTGCCCCTTCTTGACCTTTTTGATAGAACATTGTTAGTGTTTGGATAATGCTGTTCTGTATTTTAGTGTATCTATCAAACAGATCTCTTGGATGAAGTAGCTGCTTTTATTTAGTCTAAAGACTTGATTTTGTGACCTTCTGTTTCCCATACAGAAGTAGTTGGCCTTGAAGATATTTTGGAGTTGAGTCTTGGGCTGTTCAACTTCCCTGGAGGTTGTGTTTCTGAAACATTCCCTATGTTTAGCAGTAAAAACTAAACTCTACTTGACTGTGCCTGCCTTTGGTGCTATGACACTGTGTAAAAAAGTGTTGGTAAATCTCACTTCTCCTTTGAAATCTTTGGTGTTTAGGAGAGTTCTGTAAAAGATGTGGGAGCAGGTGTACCCTCACTCTGCTGGCTAGCAAACCAGACATTTAGCAATTCTTTCTCTTTCTACAGCTATGATATCTGAGATTGTGTGTTTATTGTTGAAATTCTGGCTTCTCCCAGCTGGACAGTGCTAAAAGGCACTTTAAAGGGATGAGACCAAGGTGGCAGAAAAGGAGTTAACTCGTGGGCCAGTTTCTGCAGTATTCCCTGCTGCTGTTGGGCTCTGTGCTGCAGGTCATGTTTGCATTGCAGCATTACGAGCATTCCTGACTCTGCCTTTTTTCCTTCCCATTCAGTACACCGGTATTAATGACCATCCTGTTATCCCCTGACATCTTCATGGAAATATTTCATGTCTTTCTTGCAGACAATAAAGTCTTTAAAACACGGAAAAACCCCTCCATCTGTGAATGGTCTTTGACATCTGCAAACAAGGCAGTAAGTAATGTTAAGTACTTTTCAATCTCCATGTTTTCCTTATTACTCCAGAGCACATCCCTCTCTGGTTTTACTTCACTTTAAACTGAAGAAAGCTTCTTTTAATGTAGTGGTAGCCATGGGGTACTCTAGGAGACATGTACTGTAATTATGATATACACACATAAAATAAACAGGCTCCAGAAGTTGAGAGAAATCATGCAAGGAAGACATTTTCATAACTGTGAGAGTGGCCCTCTAACTGTGAGAAAGATGTGCATCTAAGATTCTCAGAACAGAAAAATAGGAGCCATACGATCCAAAATCTTCTGCAAAATCACTTTTTTTTTTCAGATTAAACAATTAGATATTCTAAGTGTGACAATCCTGGGTACTAGCAGATAAAAAGAGCAAAAAGAACTTCACATAGAAGTTATGTATTTATCTTTCTCATGTCTCTTGTAGTGTTTTTATATACTTCGAAACTGTCAAATGGGAAAATCCTCTCTTACCCATACACCCCTACGTGTATGACTATACAGAATTATGAAATTGTGTGAAACTTTGCAATGTGAAAACTGTGTGAATTGTACTTTTTTCCTGTAACTCTTGCAGAAAGCATTTTTCAGGCAAAACTATTTGCTCTTATAGAATTAGATACACAGGTAGACAAAATACATGTACACCCAGTACTCATCATTAATAAATTTAAGTATGGATATTAATTTTTTTTCCAAAGAGAGAAAAACATCATCTCAAATAGAAAGCAAAAAATGCTTTCTTAATGATTCTTGCTACTTTAAAAGCCTGACTGCTGACTGTATTTGTGCCGGTTTGGCCAAAATCTAGTAATATAGCCCCTGAGAGAAAACCAGGTTACAACCACCCTTCCTCCCACAGGGTTCAGGAAAAAAGAAAATTTTTCCTCGAAGGAAAGCGAAAGAGATAAAAACTATTTATTTTAACAAACACACAGGAAAAGGATAATGATGCTAAATAATGGATTAAAACCCCCGCTATAGAGAGAAACCTGGGAAGATTTCAGAGTCCTTCTGTAGGTGTGGTCTCTCTCCTCCTCAGAGCTGGTTGGTGAGGGCGTGGGCCCACCCTGGGGCCTCGGGGAGAAAATTCTCCTGATGTGTTCTGATGTTGTTGAAACAGTTCAGAAGAGAAGAAGGGAAAAAAAACC
>VZTD01004788.1:930730-1232273 GCA_013397725.1 Rhagologus leucostigma | reverse complement strand
TCAAGCTCAGTTTAAAGGCACAGAAAAGGCACAATATTACTTTTTGGGCATAGAGCGTGATAGGGGATACACATGATAGAGTCACCCCAAGACAATCTTCTAAGTCTCTTGTTTGAAAAAACTTCTTTTAGGAATAAGGCAAGGGCAGTAAAACTGACTGAAATTAAGGTTTTGGCAACAATTGCTACTAAGCCTTCAATAGTCTGTGGAAATCATCATAAGTATGATATTAATTTTATCCAAACATTTTTTAGGAAAACTTAATACGTGTTCTGGATTTTCTTTACCCTCATCACCGATTTCTAAGGAATATGTGTGCAAAATTAAACAAATCTGTTTCTTTTCTCGTTTTAGCTATTTCCTGGTGCTGCTTTGGCTCTGTTTCATGATGAGCTGTTGATATTGCAAAATCTGGCTTGTGGTGCACAAAATAATTCAGTTAAAGAAGTTAAATGATTCAAATATCCCAATACTCAGCAAAGTGGAGGAAACTAAGAGACCTGTTTAAAATAACTTGCTGAAGTTTCAGAAAGTTGGTACTTGTTAGAGTTCCCTGAACTTACTTTTCTGAGTTAAAGATCTGAGTTATTGAGATTTGGTAATACTTCAGCTTTAAGAAAACAATCTTTTTTTCTTCAGTCTTTAGAAGTCTTTCAGCTTTTGATGTAGTTATAAAAGACAAGTATTTTAAAAGTGTTTGCTTTTCTTAATTATCTTTTGCTAGGAATGTATTCTCAGTAGGAATGGGAGGGTACTTTTCACATCATCGGGAGCTGTAATACATCAAGAAAGACGACCCTGGAAAAACAAGATGTTCTTCTTGGAGGTTCTATTTGGTAGCATTATAAAATCCCAAGTCTTAGAATTCATTCTAATGTAGGCAAAATTAAAACAAAATCCATGTGAATATCTCTGCTTAGATGTTTTGATGAAAATGCTGTCATGGTAATGGACAGAATTGCCATCTAGGAAGTTTGCTGTGTTATGAAAAAGAGAATATAGCTGTCCCATGTTTCATACCTTCCACAAGGATAGACGGATTGCCAATGAAAATCAGGAAGGAAAATTACTAGATTCATCTAAACAAATGAAAGAAAACTCCTCTATTTGAAAAAGATAAATTAATCTTGATTTAGAGATGGCACCAGTTCACAGTGTAGAACAAAAAACATCAACAGTGATGTTCCCTCTGGCTACAGAGCATCAACTAACCTGAGCTACCTATTTTCCATTTGAAGAGTGTGAACAAGACTTCACACTCACGTTGTCTACTTAGTAATATAATTACTGTTATAATATGATGCACACAATATTTAATTAAAGTACGTGTGCCTTTAGTGGTTCATTTCTAGGAACTGAAACATGGAATTCCTTATTTTTGCCTTCCAAAATGGTTTTGGATTTCTGTATAAGTAAAATATTGCAGTATTTTAGATTTATTTGAATTAGAATATCCCAGTGACACTGTGTAAATCTACTTTTTTGGCATAGTGAGAGAAATTATAAGAGTTAAAGCTTGGTAAAATTAGCTGACAGTTGGACTCGATGATCCTTGTGGGTCCTTTCCAGCTCAGCATTATTCTATGATTCCATGACTCTAGTGATCTCCGATTTTATTACAAAACAAGCCTTCCAAGATAAAATACACTCAAAGCTGGGTTGTGTAGAATTTGATAAGATAAAGTTAGTCAATTTCTTTTTATTGGACGACACTTGGACAATAACTTTCATCTGATTGGAATACAGATGTGCACGGCTGCCCAAAGGGAGCAGGGACACAACTACCTTGGTTAGTATTACTGTAATTCTAAAAGACTCCACAGCACCATAATCCAGCAAAAGCCGTTTACACCATCAGTGGTCAATAATCTGCATGGTCATTTACTTAACATAAACACTGTACTCACCAGCTTGTGGAGGAAATGTCTATGTGCAATCTGATAGTGAATAGAAGTGGAACTATGGAGAGGGATAGAAGGCACCATTACTTTAGGACTGCAGCATATGTCTATTAGGACAGTCCTTATTGTGGCTATGTTCATGCTTCTTAAATCTAAAGTTGTTTTTGCACCTCAGGCTCAAATGAATAAATTATTTTGTCTTCTTAAAACAAAATATGACTATCTAAAAAATATCAGCAGTATAGATTTTACATTTATCACTTTTCTTAGATTATTTATATCATAATCATATCTATTCTTGAGCATGAATTGTATGCCAACTGTAAAAAGGAATTTCTATTTGATGTTTCTCATCTCTAGGATAAATCATTTGCTTTTGTTGTGTTTGTCCATGATTTATGCTGCACCTTAATTATAACTAGGGTGATATTTAGAATGACAACACAATGTAATGCCCACAAATACTTGTGTTTAAAATCATCAACAAGTTTGAAATAGTTAGCATCGGTTCCCAAATTGTGAAAAATAATGTGAGGAAAATTCAATCCAAAATAAGAATGAATTTTATTCTTAATTTTCTGCTCTTTTATTTATAATCAAATAATCTGTTGGTTTGGAACCCTAGTGAGAAAAAAACCCCTTAGAAGCCTCTTTTGTAATTTACCTGTAGAGATGCTGTATCACTAAACTTCTGATTAAAATGATGAGTCCATTGGAAATGCTGTCACTTTGTGTGAGAGAGCTGGGCTCTTGTTACAAACCAAAAAATGACATCTGTTTAGCACTGAGATAGTGGAAGTGGCAGTAGATAGATCCATACTAAAGAATAACCCAAGAGGATTGTGTCAAGAAGTGACAGAGGAGACATCAAAGGCTAATTAATTCTGACCTCAACTGGAGAACAACAAGAGTATGCAGGGAAAATGCTACGAGAAGGACGTATTTTGTGTGACAGAAACAGGCCTACAAAGAATATAACTATTTGCATTATATAAGGCAAATATATATAGTTATAAATATCTATTATATAATGCACATATATATATACACACACACACATATATATATACTCTGCTTTCCCTCATGCACTTCTACATGATTATCTAACTGGATTTAAGAGATTCTTTTTTGTTCTTTCATAGTAAAAGAAGAAAGCAATACAAAGAACAAGCAGTAATCACACAGGTAGGTCACTCTCATGGCTGTCCCTGTGTGACTAGACAGACACCAACTGAACCTCATAGCTTTGAGAGCTGATGGACCAGCACCGTTTTCTCCCTACATCTGAAGGCACAGCTCATGTTGATTTAATGTGACTGCAAGTGAAAACAAGGAACAAAGTTTTGAATAGACCTGGATGCAGCAGTAGGTGGAACTGAGGAAACAGTGAAGCTAGGAGACTTTTGAGGCAAATACTAAGCCAGCCTCTGAAAAGGAAGCTGTGAGATGACTGCCTTGTGAGAAAGCAGAAGACAGCATCAGGTGACAAATATGCACATTTGACTTGCTGTTTACTCTACTTTGAGGAATAGAAATACAAAGCCTTCTAGGTTAAAATCAAGTGCTGTCTTAAAAAGGCAGCTCTGTGTGATTGTGAATTACTATTGACCTTCAAGTTTCCAAGTAAGTAACCTCGAAAGGATATAGGCTCGCATGGCAGAAGACTTCATGAACACCACACATCAAAGTCAGAGACACAGATTTCATCCCATTCTGCCACCTAGGTGCAGAAATTCTCTCAGATAACCTTACCTGCTGATTGAAAGACAAGGTTTTTGGCAATTTACTTGGGAATGACATTGGAATGGAACT
The DNA here is from genome assembly GCA_013397725.1 of Rhagologus leucostigma. Taxonomy (NCBI): domain Eukaryota; kingdom Metazoa; phylum Chordata; class Aves; order Passeriformes; genus Rhagologus; species Rhagologus leucostigma. The sequence goes on along the minus strand of VZTD01004788.1, from coordinate 1,228,560 downwards.
GTAAGTCGAGTCCTTCCCTCTATGTTTACAGCAAAATCTGTTGGAATAACAATTCTCTGCACTGCAGTGAGACTGAAAGTCTTGTCCAAAATGCAAACAGGGTAGCTAGATAGAAAAAGGTGCATCATTCCCACCTTTTCTACTTGCCTACCTTCCAGCAACAAAGGAGAAGTTCTAACCCCAGACCTTTTCATGTCTCTAAACTGTCAGAATAATCCACAGGAGCTATAAAATGCCTGAAATTCAGTCATTTGCTCAAGGAAGCTGCTTTGCAAAACAAGAACATGGCTTAGAGCTGCTGTGGAATTAGGGCCTGAGGAATTAGGCCATGAGGAAGGAAAAGATTGTGCACTGAAGCACCTTCTTATGAAGAGAGATAAATCCCAGAAGACTGTAAACCAGCCTGTGAGATGGAAAGTTGAAATTATGCATATATGACTAGATAAAGAGATGTCGGAGAAGTAAGAATGGCCTCAGTTTGATCCGTCTTGTGGGGCTTCTCCACCTCTAGTAAAAGCTGTGATACCCTTCTTGGCTTCATTCTCTGTTCCTCGTGGGTCCTTTACAAGCAAAAGCCAATCTGGTAACACACCCATGTGGCTGTTACGCTGTGCCACAGGTCGGGGGCTGGTCTGCTGCAGCCTCTTGCAGTTGCCGTGGATGAGAAAGCCCACTGCATAAGGGAAAATTGTAGGGGTATACTTCGGTTTGCCTTTATGCTTCATTCACTTGCCAGAGTGATTTTTAGAAGATTTGAGATTAAATGAGGAAAACAACGGCACCCTTTAATTTATGCTTCTTCATATGTTCTTAATCCCTCTTTTTGGGGTTAAGATTTCATCAGTATAAGACATTGCATGTGCATTTAACAAAGTGTGGTTTACACCAGCTGACACTGTCTCTGAATTTGGCCCCAGATATGACACCTGTTTTACACTTAATCTCCCCAGTATTTACTTCATTCTGAGGAGTAATTTACCACAGGAACAGCTCCGTTTCTCAGTGTCAGGTAACACAATAACATGCTTGGTTAATTAAGTAAAAAAAACCTAAATAAATATTGGAAAAGTTCCATTTTACCCTTAACAAAGTAATGTCAAAATTCTAAGGTTCTCACTTTGGATGTCTTCCATTAACTTCTTACAAAACAACAGCTTCTTGTTGCTGATGACCTGTACAGAAGAGTATGTGATAAGCAGGAGCTAGTGAAAAGGTGTAAGTAAAAGTCAACTTCTTATTTCTCATGAATGAACAGGTACACCTCTATTTGATTGTGTCCATTCTGTTTACATATCAGCAAAGGTGACAAAGAAATAGATGTATCACACTGTTTGTTAGGTGAAACCCAAACAAACTAGATTTCACATTCTGTGCTCCTACAGAAATATTTTTTATCATCATGAGCTCTTCTGAACACCTCAGAACAAACTTTAGTCACATGCATTATTTACTGAGTAGATTTGTAAATACTACCGTTATTCAATAAGATGAAACAAGCCCTCTAAAAATGATCAGTAAAATTTTTGTTTGAAAAACACCAGTCTGCTCAGAAAGCTTAGAAACAAAATAGTATACGATTTTAGGGAAATGGAAAAACATAATTTAGTTTCACACAGAATGTAAAAGTGTTTTTCAGCTGTGTGTATTTTCACTTACCCACTTTTACCAGTATAAACCTATGTACTATTTAAAGTTTTTTTGATAGAGCTTTTTTTAAGCCAGAACAATTTAAGCAATAGAACAATTTGTTTGAGAAATGCCATACTATGATGCATTTCTGTGAAGGAAAAACCATTTTACTACTCAGAGGTAACACACTGGCTGTATTAAATGAATGAATGTGGTCTAGAAACACGATTGTTAACATAAGCAGATTTTAGAATAGTTCTCAGTTTTAAGTATTTTATCTCCAAATGTATTCAGAGATATGTGTCATATTCCTGTGTTGCCTGAATTGTACTATCAGGGTTTTTTCACTTATAAGCCTTAATAAAAGCCAATAAGTCTTGTTTGTTTAAAGAAAAACAACCATAAAGAGTAAAGATGAATATCCAATAGCTGTACTGTATATTTTCATTCAACCTGTCAAGGAGGAAATGAATGAAAGCCACACTGTGTAAAGTTTACTGAAGTGTGAAGAGATTTTAATAAATCGTTAAACAGCCAGTACTTGAAATTAAGTTCTCAAAATCCTTCTCCATTTAGTCATATCACAGAAGGTTGAACTCCTGTATTGCATAGTAAGACACTTTTATTTCTTTGTTCAGTCTTCTAGGACATATTACATGATGAAGACATTCTGAATGAACTATATTCATTCTGATTTTGCTGAAATGCAGTTATAAAAAAAGCCCTCATCTAAATACAGTTATTTTTCTCTAAAACCCATTAAATAATGGTATTCCTCAACCAATTATGGACATTAAAAATACTTTTCCTGCGCTACTATCTGCCAAAATAGAGTAGAATGCAATTTCCTCTGAAATGGCAAATGTTTTAAATTAAAAAGAACCATTAAAAATAGTTTTAAAAATTACTTGTCATATTTGACCTTCCAAAGTAGGTACTTAATAAGGTTTTCAAAATATATGTTTGTTCTTAGTGAACCCAAATTGCATTTCATAATTCAATACTAGAAGCCAGCCACACTTTTGCACATAAATCCCAATGATCTTGTCTATTTTCATGCTACATACTAAGGAAAAAGAGAAGGCGTATTTATCTTTCAATTAGAGCGTGCAGGCAAACCAAGCAAGCTTTTAACTTGTTGAAAGAACAAGTTTTTCAGAGGGATAGAAAATGGCAGAATTAGTAAAAAGCGGGCTGCCAGAGGGGGTCAAAAGAAAAATTTTGCAGTGTTTTTGTACCAAACAACCTATAGTTTTTTGTTCAAGAGCTTTCTTTCCCCCTTTTCCTGGAGAATGTAGTGCAGACCACAGGAAATGAAAAAATGTTCATTAAGTCGTCTCCAACATCAACTAGGTCTTTCCAAGGAAGATATAAATCCCCATATTCACTGAGGGAGGAGGAGAAAGGCTTTTTCATCCTCAGGGCAAAATACAAAAACAACTAGAGAAGAGTCCCTCTTAAGCTATTCCTGATGCAGTGAAATTATGCAGTGATCCCAAAACTGAGTTTTGGAACTTCTCACACCAGGATTGCCAGTACATTTAGTTCTAGCCAAATTTTACACAAAACTGAGTATATTGGCAAAGAGTCACAGGTTCAAGAACAAATGCCAGGGATGCACCACGAATCCAGACAGAACCTGGTGCCCAATTTCCTCTCTGATAAGCTAGGATATTTCTGGCTCCAAGTAGGAATTCCACTTCTTTCTGCAATATGCTGGAATCCTGCCCATTTGAAGACAAAGCAACGTGCTGTGAAGTACTTCAGACAGTTGTTTTGCCCAGAAAGAATGATTTGGAGCTAAAGTGAATGGCAAAACCATACAGAGGCATTGGGAATTTGCATTCAATTGCTCAACCAAACAACATAACTTGCATGTTATAACTACATGTCCTTAGTCTGAATATATGGAAAAAGGAGACACAGGAGTGAGACCACATTTAGAAGGTGCTACTTTAGATGTGCTGTTGTTCAATAAGAATTTGCCAGGGCAGACAAGGGAACAGGAACTTCACCTAGCCTGAGGTGTTCACTACAGGAAGATGAAGAATAGGTTAAGCAAAGCTCTGCCTTAGGACTTGCATGTTCTTCCAGAGCCCTCTGACTCATCTGTGCCTTTTTAAGAGCAAAGTGACTAGGGTTAAAAATTTGTATAAGGCTATATTCATTGCTTGCTTACCAAATTATGTTTGAAGATGTTTGATCCAGAGGCCAGAGTTCCTAGAGTGGGATGGAAGTCAGAGGAAAATATCTGAACCACTGCAAGACCTGAGAAACCTGAGGCATAAGTCTGAGCATTCTGGAGCCCTGTGTCTCAAAGAAAAATTTGAAAAGTACTGCTCTGTTTAGTACCCTACAGACCTCACTACTGAAAAAAAGGTGGCAGAATCCTTACTAAAGAAAATGTGATAGACTATCACAGAATCATAGAATGGCCTGGGTTGGAAGAGACCTTGAAATTCCAATCTACTTCAAATCCCCCTGCCATGGACAGGGGCGCATTCCACTAGACCAGGTGGCTCAAAGTCCTGTCCAACCTGGCCATATACACTTAGAGAAAACCACATCCACAGCTTCTCTGGACAACCTGTTCCAGTGCCTTACCACCCTGACAGTAAAGATTTTTTTTTTCCCAATATCAAATCTAAGTCTACTGTCTTTCAGTTTGAATCCATTCCCCCTTGTCCTGTCACTACATGCTCTTGTAAAAAGTCTCTCTCCATTTTTCTTGTAGGCCCCTTCAAGTACTGGAAGGCCACAATTAGGTCACGCTGAAGCCTTCTATTTTGCAAGCTGAACAATCCCAGTTCTCTCTGCCTTTCCTCATAGGAGAGGTGCTTTACTCTTCTGATCAACAGAAAACAACATTGTGTTTGGAAACAGGACCTGTGCAGCTGCATGCAGGGGTGATTTGGGAGTACTCAGTCGCCTTCACAGCGGTCTATTGCACAGATATGATTTAGTTCTTCGTTTCCTTCTACAGCTGATCTGCATTGCAGGGCCCTGTGCTTCGGGCAAGAGCAGGATTGCCAGGTCTCTGATCAGAGACTTTTAGTCACAACTGGAATGAGCAGAGCAGTATCATTCAAAGGCAGCATATGGCCTGCCAGGGACTGTCTTTATCTTCCACCGCGCTGGGTGACACTTATTTGGGTCCAAGTCAAGAACTCATATGCAGGTCCCAAAACTTAGAGTGTGTACTGATTCATCCCAACTCTCCTAATTGTAACCATTCCACACCAATGATCCCACAATGTGTTCTTCCAGCTACTGGCGTGCATGGTTTTGCCATTTGTAACTGCTAAATTCTTTGCATAAATATTAAAACACAGTAGTGCTACAAGACATCAAAGTCATGTGTGATTCACTAAATCATTTTCCTACTAAGTGCTTTATAAATGATGCATTAATTCTGTCAGGATGCAGCCCTTCAGTATGGCTCATTAAGTCTGGCAGTTGCCTACTTTTCTTTGGATCTTCTGCATGGGGAAAGGAAATAAAAGTAATTTTGCTCCTCAAGAGCATTGCTTACCACCTGCCCTGAAAAAGAACAAACAACATTTTCCATTTGAAAAGGGTATTTTCCACTATCAGCTGAGAACTTCTCTCACCTGAATTTACATGAAGTATATTTTTAAATTTATAAGCTTTTGGCATTACTCTTTCTTTAAATCAAACTGCACTCTGAACCATAATGGTGACCTGTAGGCCTGAAGGACACTTAAAATTATCCCAAACAGGTAGCAGGGGTATTTTTCCAAAAGAGAACAGTCTGGTTAATGTACAGCTCAGTCTCTACTTGACAAGTCTTTCACAGCAGGTGAGGACCTGAACCATCTGATTAGAGCTGCATTCTGCACTCTTGACAAGAAGGGCAAGCACTGGTAAGAGTACACGAATTAAGTGCGGTTAGTTACTTTTTACACAATAGGTCAGTTGTAAATGCTGTTGTACAGAAACTATTAAAAGGTCATATGCATTTTAATTTCCAAGTGCTTTCACTTCAAACTTTGTCAAATTAATTTTCTCTGTAAAACGTACTATGTCTCGAGCAACAGTTCTCTTATTTTTCAGCATTTCCCCTTGATAAGGGCTTAACAAGGAGAGGTCCAAATGACAGCAGCTGAAAGCTGAAAGCTGAAAGCAGCTCTGGTTATGTGTGGTCAGGCTGAGCCCAGCCAAGTGAAGCATTCCTCCGTGGATGGCCAGTGGATGGAGGTGTCAGAAATGCATCAGCATCTCAGAGTGCCTCCCCAGTGGGCTGGTTGGGTTTTGTGCAACTGTCTCCACATTGTCTCATCAAATCCCCTTTCCAAGGGGTAGACCAAATAACAAGACTACGAAGATGACAGCCAGGTTTCTAAGCTTCTCTCTGTTGTGTGGGTGTACTGCTGCCTGGCAGTTTGTGGCTCACTTGAGGGGGTTCCTCTCGCAGTCAACAGAGAGCGATGTGACGGCGTGTTTGACTCTAGTGAAGTGGGGCTCAGTGTGCTGCATGCTACAGTGCTTTAATGAGCACATCAAGGGTGTTGACATCAGGAGATAGGTTAAATGTCAGATTTTAGACTTCCAAAATTGTAAAAGGAAGCTCGTTGACACAATGAGATTTGAAAAAAAAAAAAAAGCCATAGTGGAAACCTGAGGAGAGTAGATTACAAATTACTGGGTAATGAACATAAACAGCTACGCCTAGAGTAGTCTAAGCAGAGCCAATACTAGATCTGAATTCTCAAAATGTTATGTATAATTATCGCAGCATACTATATTCATAGTTTGACAGGACAAAGGGTAATTGTTTTAAACCAAAACTAGGTTTAGTTTAGATATTAGGAAGAAATTATTTACTGTGAGGATGGTGAGGCACTGGGACAGGTTGCCCAGAAAAGTTGTGAATGCCCCATACCTGGAAATGTTCAAAACCAGGCTAGATGGAGATTGGAGCAACCTGGTGTAGTGGAAGGTGTCCCTGCCCATGGCAGGAGTGTTAGAACTAGATGATCTTTAATGTCTGTTACAACCAGTCTATAATTTTATGATTATAAATACTCATAAAGGGGTATAAAAATAGTGATATTACTGATAAACGTGTCAGTCTAAACTACAATAGTTTCATGCCAAAAGTTGTGTTTTCAGTATTGCTAATGCTGTCCTCAAATTTCCACAAGATTTTAATTCTCGTATTCGCCTTTTCCTTTTTGCATTATTTCTCATGCATGAGTACAACCATTTTTCTAGAAATAGAAAAAATTATAGATTAATCTATATGAAGGGCCACTAGTAAAGCAGATTAAAGAAGTCCATCCCAGTGTTCTCAAAAATCACAGGCGTGCTGAAGAAACTTTAGAATCAGAAATATTAGGTATTAGTCATGTTGCAAATTACACTTGAGTCAGTTTGGAGTCAAGATTCATTACAGAGTACTCAATTAGTCACAATTGCTGAATTTCAGCTACAGACAGCTGTAGATTATAGACAATGAATATTTAACTTATAATTATCTAATTAAGATGTCAGCAAATAGTAGACTTAGCTAATTCAATTAGTTATTTAAAAATGTGATCCTGAACAGGGGTGTTTTAACAAAAATTTGATGGACTTATTTTTAATATTGTTTCAGCTTACTCGCTACTTTTTGTGCTACATGCCAGCAACACTGGGTAATGAAGATTTGGTGTTTTTTGAATTGTACCACTATATATAGGTTCCATTAACTAACCAATACAGAAAAATACGACACTTGCATTTGTCTGAAAAATGGTAGTTCCTTTCTTCCTGTTTTATTTTTTTAGAAGCTCTTTACATCTCACACCAGCCCTCTCTTAGGGTCTTTTTTAACAGATGTTGTCGATGTTGTCTATCCTACACTGTGATGAAAAGAGGAGAATATTTTCTGACAGTTCTTACACAGTCATTATTTGAAGAATAATCTTGCCTAAGAAGTAATGCCTCTGGTGCATATATGCAACTGCAACACCAAAAAACAACTCCAGCACAGTCATCCCCAGTGTTCAATAGATTCCCACTGGAATGTGCTGCCTTACTTCATCCACTGTTTCTCTCGGGAGAAATTTAAATTTGCCTGTTAAAAGAAAACTAACCTTTTGCAAAATAACAGCTAAATGGGATCAGAACCATCTCTCAGTGTAGCTGATTGTTTTGGGTTTTTTTCCCCCAGGGTTAGGAAAACACTTTTTCCTGTCATGAAAAAGACAAATCACAATCAGTCTGTCACATATAATTTGACAATTTGCAATGCTTGAACAGCAGGAGACCAAGGCACATATTTCAAACATTGCTACTGATAGAAGAGTTTTACAGTAGCTTCCAATTTCTATGCTGGATAAATGTCCTGGTTAAAATCCTCTGTATAATAGATAGCCATGAAGGATTGGTGCACAGGAACCAAAGGAGTTGCCTGATTAGTTTTGGTCTTCAACTTGATAATTCTTTAAACATGCATGAGAAATCAACTACTATGCTCCAAGGATCAAGCAAACTAACAGGTGTACATCTTGGCACCTATAAATGCTATGAGTAAAAAAGGGAACCTTTCTGCATTAATTACAAGTTATGGCTTTAAGTAAATGGGTAGCAATTTGCGTCTGGTATTCGGACACAAAAATAGGTAAGTAAAGCTTGCATCTTCCTCTGAAATTTCTCAAAGTAACTTAAAAAATCTCCACTTCCTGGAGATAATGTCCATCTTCAAAGTCAAAATAATATTGAAATTACATTTATTGGATCTATTGGGTGCCATGTCATAAATAAACATCTTTCCACTGAGTCACAGTTTTTTATTGCTTGATATACAGAAAAGATTAGAAGAAAAAGGAGATAAAGAAGATCAAAACTCTTCCTGCTTATGTAATGTCAAAAAATCCCCCCAAAAAATGAAACCAAACCTGAGTGCCTCATAAATCCAACAACTTAAAAATACTGAGAAAACAGTAAAAATATTGCCATTAAAGTGGGTAAGGCAAACGTACAGCCAACTATCTCCTTGCTAATTTATTTTGTGGCTTTATTCTGAAAACCATGGCATGGGATTTCACACTGATTATCTCCCCATAATTTCCACATAAAGTATGTTCAGTTTGCAAGTAAACAGATAATTTTTTTCTCTTCCTACAAAGCACTGAAAGCACAGCCTGCCCTCTGAAATGCAAGCCAAGTCTGCAGTTTCTTGTGAATAATCACCAGTTAAAGGCTCAGCCTGCTCTGTCACACGTATTCACCAGCATTGCATGTGAGAAGCTGACTGGAACAATTCTATTTGCGATGAAATAGGAGGACGAATTGAATCTCCTTCATTTCCTTTCAATTAGCTGCAGTGCAGTTCCCTCCTAAGTTGGTTTTGTGGGACTTGAGAGCTAGGAAAAGCAAGAGTTAGAACTGTTTCTGATGGAGAAGGAAGCAGCTGAGACCAGTGAGCATCTTCATAAAGGATTTTTATGAAAATGGTAGCATATTGGAGATAGGACAAAACTTTGGTTGGTCATTGCTCCAGGCCCTGTTGAAATGCCCAGCAATATTCTCTTGACCAGTTCCTGAGTTTATCAAAATTATTTTGAAAAGAGACTGTGTCAGGTCAAAACAAAACTCTACCCCGCACAGCTGATGCTGGCAGTAGCAAAGGCTGGAAAAGTGTAAGATCAGGTCAAGCTTTAACAATGCTTCTCCAGGATACTGGCTTATCTCCAGCAGCAGACAGCTCAGAGATTTTCTGAGCCAGGTCTGGCAGCATCCTGAGGGAAGGAGTTACACATCTTGCTTGCAAGCTACTGGCAAACAAGCTTCCCTTGTTTCTATGTAGAATCTGTCCCATTCCAGCTTCATCTAATATCCATTTTATTTTTTTTCACTTGTAGAAGCAGTAAGCAATTGATACATACTGACCTTCCTTATATTTCATACACATCTATGATATTCTTCCTTATTAATCTTTCACCAGGCTGAAGGGGCCTAATTTATTATCCTAATTTATTGTGTCTTGCATGGATGGATGCCTTTCCAAATCCCTGGGCATCCTTCCTCAAATATTTACTTGTTGCTGCACTATTCTTGACGTAGGGGAGGGGAAACAGGATGGCACACCAGTGTCCAAAATGTGTGCACGGATTTGTGGAGAGGTATAAAAAAACTCTCTGTTCCTTGAGACTGTTCCTTGACTGTTCCTTGTCATCATAAGGTGTCAGCCTGACTGAAGCCTCTCGGCTCTTCTGACCATAAAAATTGGTTGGGTTTTGGGGTGTTATTATAAACCAGAATTCCAATTCTTAGGCCTCAGAGTACTGTTATGATTTCAGAAATGAGAATTTTAACAGCAAATAAGTGGGACTGTAGCCCTCAGCCTTTGGAAGGCTTGGCTGAGAACAAAATAGATCTGGAGGGCAAAAAAAAAAGTAAAAGTTATTACATTTTTTTTGTTAAGTTAAAAGGCTTATGATTTAGCCAGTTTTTGAGTAAATATAGGACTGATGGGTGAATAGCGGGTTCCATTTTCGAGGCAGTACATAAGTCATAATACGTACGTAATAACATATTATTTTCTTTAATACATTTACCAAGTTCTATCTTAAAACCACAGGGGTACTTTTAACACTCATTAATAATATAAGAAGATTGAGCTAGAAATCTTCTGATGATTAAGAGCTTTCTGTCCTACATGAACTACCAGTCCTTTTACTCTTCCCTCAGTGTGATACCAGCTGCATCCTTCAGTTCACATAGCTTTTCCCTCTTTACTGATAGAGAAAAATATGCCTTCTCATCAGTCATTTCCCTACACTAAAAACAAGCCAGCTTTTTTGTTTGACTCTTCAGTATTTTGCTCTGCTAATAGCTTTCTTCTGCTCCCATTCCAGCTTGAATTAATCTGTAGAAAGAAAAGCAGAATAGTGCACAGATATGCCAGACTGGGAAGCTCTTCTGAAATTCGTCTTATTTAAAAAAACCTCTGATAAAGGCATAACTATGACAAACTCCTAGAAATATTTCACAAGCTCCCACATAAGATTACAGCTATTTTATTAAATTTCCTAGCTTCAGAATATTTCATGATACAGGCACATTTTCATCTTATGATCAATTAGTTCTCCAAGATTAATCAGTTTCACATTTGTTTCAGTCATTTCATCTTGCAGCAGAAATTCCATTTAGTTCACCAGTACTCAGTTTTTCACTGTCGTATTATTAAATGCATTACACAGGAATTTTTGTGTACTCGGAATTATTCAACCCTTCACAAGATATGCCTGCCCTTCTCTTTATTAACAATACTTTCTAACTTTGTTAGTAAAAATCATTGCATATTCCTACTTTTTGTGTCAAGGTCAGTAGTGGAAACGCTCAATTAATTTTTGAATAAAGATATTTTGATTCAGAAAAGTCTGGCAATTCTTAAATTAATTTAATTTTCTCTACCGTAACTAAACACATTCTTTATATGAAGTCATATAAAATTATTTACTGGATCTCTAAGAAATTAGACTGATTTTTATCTCCCTGTCTTTGAAAATCAGTTATCTAAAAAAGACATTATGTTGATTTGGTGAAATGCAAGTTGGGTAAATCTAGGCTACATTCCATTTTCATTTACCTCTACATTTTTGAAGCGTTCTAAAGTCTTGCACATAACTAACATACTATGTAGTCATATATGCCATTATTTATTTTCTACTTTGTAAGTGCATATCCTATGTTGACTGTTTTCCAGTTATACCTTTCCTGATTTAAGAGATTTATTTAAAAGCTCTGCTGCTGGATCTGCAATTTCACATGCGAGTTCATGCAGTGCTGCAGGGAGATCATCAACATGAGTACATTAGGTTGCTTGACTTTTTGTTTCCACTTCAGTTGTTTTCATTTCCTTTTCCACATTCCCACTGATATCATGATTCTGTTCCACATTCAGCATCACTATTCTTATTGAAAATTGATCAAAAGCTCTTAGAAACATAGCTAGTGACCCACAGTTGGCCCACTGGAATCAAAAAGTTCAGAATTTTATAACCACAAGTGAAAACCTAATTTAAAAAGATTTGAAGGATTTCTGTGACAAATACTGCTTCCCAGTGCCTGATAGATGAGGACTTACAGTATAGAAAAAACAATCCAAAGCTGTATTATGCCACAGGGAAACAGAAGAAAACAAAACCCCTGACAACACCAAAGGACCCTGCAATGGGAAAGAATGCAGTTTTCCGGAGTGCTGTTGGACTCCACGAGATTTTTAATATTATTAAGGAATGACCTTGCCGCATGCAACATGCTCAAAGCATGGCAAGTTTCTGAATCTGTAAAAGCAGGTTGTTAACTACTGCTTCTTCCATTTGTTCTCTCTCCCTTATAAAGCAAGAGGATAACATAGTCTTGGTTCCTGCTGCAAATCAAGGAAAACTCTGAAGTCTTGGATTAATAAAAAATGCAAACAATAGGCAAGAAACATATTCAATAGAGAGAAATCTTCTCTTATTTTATATTTTTAGAAGACTTTTAAAATCTCTGTCCTAGGCACAATGTAAAACAAAGCCCACACATTCTTCTGTTTTTTTCTTCATGTATGTGCTGAAGACTCAGGCCTAATTACAGGAAGCCTGAAAATTGTCCTTAATACATACTATATGCTTTTCTATCAACAGAATATCTTCATAAAATATTTACACTGTCCAAATTTGCCTCAGATAAGCCCGTAGCCTGTGAAAAGTTTTAGGACCTTGGCTATGGGAGAGGTGTTTTCTTCTGTAGAGACAGAACAAAACCTGCATTAGATAACTCTTCATGTCCCTTTTAGTTCTTAGTGATGAAAACTGGATTTATTCAGAGGAAGGAAATAGCCCTGAGATACCGCTGAAAGATCTGTCCAATAATATTTGTAATTTTTGCCACCCTCTATTTTCTTAGGTTGGCACACTTCTTAATTGAGGGTTATTTAAGAGAATTTGAATTTAAGTCTTCAATGCTAAATATTTTTTTTTTATTTACCCTTATTATTTTTCCAAATTCCTCTGACTCTATATTAGATAACTTCACTATTTACTCATCCTGTAGTGACTTTTAATTGTATTTACAAGAAGCTGTCACTCTCTAAGAATTAATTGTGTTAGCAGCTGAATACACTGTCTGAATACTTAAAGTCTGAGGGGACTGTGAATGGAAAACATGTCAGAAAATAACTCCTTGAGAACAAGGAGGAAAGTATAAAAAGCCACAAGATTTTTTAATGTTGTTATCCATGTATTATACTTAGAATTTGTCTTACTGTGCCTTTAGTATTTGGCCTCACTCCTTTCTCTTGGTGTTTACAGCATCACCTTCATCACTGAATTAAGCTGATCCAATTGGAATTTTATCTCACTTATTTTCTCACTCCTGTCAGGAACACTTGATGCTGGCATGTATGGCAACACATGGGAGGAAAGGCTTGTTTTAACAACTACATTGACTTTTCAGCCTCTCTGTTACCACAGCCATCAAATTCCAATTTACTCTTCTAGGGGCCCTCATCATTCCACAGTCCAGCGTGGACAAAAAGAAAAATAATTTGGTCACATAGGAGTGAGAAAGTCTATACTCCCAAAACAAAACCAGTCAGACAGCTATCTCAAAATTTACAGGCTCTGTTTACTGACTCCTTACCTCTTCCCTGACTCCAGTCTTCCCAGTGCCTCCCCTTGCTTCTCCCTTGCCACCAACCTGAACTTTTTCTGGGGGCTTTTCAACAGTTCAGTGACTGAATCATGGGAATATAAATAAATGAGAGGTCAAACAACACTCTTTTTCTTTTTTTATCAAGATTATTTTGCCCACAGATCAAAAACTGATGGGAAGTAATATTTGAGACCAGCCCATAAGAAAACAAGAGGAAGATAAGAGCAATAAAAGCTCATTCTCACAGTCCCTCCCTTCTAAAAGGTTAGCACTCTGCTTAACCTACGTATTTTGTCCACTGGAAAAAAGTACAAAGCCAAAGAAATTATCAGGCAACCAAAATTATTAATTCAAATACTAAAAGATTGTTAAGTCATAAAGTTGACGTGCCATGCTTTACAGGTATCTTCACTCGAACGTGCTTAGTAAATTTCTGTAAAGATTTTTAAAGAACATAGGAAGTATAAATGAAACAACAGCTTTAGCTAAGGGTGTCATGCAACTATTGTTATTATGGGAGAAACAAAATCTTTTAAAGACTTGTTTCTGACATGGTCTTTTTCTACCAAGCCCAGACAGTCACAGGTAAATTCATTCCCTACATTTTTGTCTTCATAACCAAACCTTCCCTTCCATTTCCTTTTATCTCTTTTGATTTTTTATAAGTGGGAGAAAAATGCACTAAATTTTAAATTTTTTCTGTCACTGAATATTATCAACTAGCAGTACACAGAGTTTGTTTTATTTTACTAGGTATAACAAATGCATGATAGAAAAGTGCATTTAGAAATGAATACTCTTCATGATTCAACAGAAAAAAAAATCATGGAATTCAGATATAATTTTGAGCATTCTTAATCTACGGTCTTTTCACTATCTCAGAGGCCTTTGCCAATTTAGGAGATTTGAAAATCATATGCATTACAAGACCTAAGTACAAAATATTCCTAAGAAAGAAATTGTAACTCTTATTTATTTTAATAAATTCTAAATTTTTTTCTATGTACCTTGTCCCTTAACTTTACTTTCACTTAAAAAAATATTAACTTCCACCACCCACAGATCAAGAAAAAGAGTCTGGCTTTTGAAGCTGGAAGCAGTTGACATCTTAGAAGTTAGTGGCTTCTATGATGTATGATTTCTTTCCATGATGAAAATGCCCGTTTTAAAAGCATTTAAAACATATGCATGATAAATTGGTGAGCTAAAATCTCCCAAACATGTATTTTGCTTTCATATCATCGTGTCCCATATTAAGCAATTATGGAAAAGAACACTGACTACACCACAGATATTTTCTAATTAAGTGGATCAAGGGAGACACAGCTGCTAATGCCTCTTTTTTTTGTTGTTTTATGTGTGTGCTATTTATAGTCTGCTGTGCTAAATATAGACAGTAAAGTCTTAGTGTGAACCTAAATTCAGTTACCTTAAGAAAGAGTTTATTAAAAATTGCTTGAAACTCTATTGTTTCAGAACTGTAATTTAACACAGACTACATGTGTGCCTTTAAGTATCAGCTCCTGAGGTTCACTTCTATGTTCCTTCTCTAGTGTTTCGTGTTTTTACTAATGACTGTCTAATGTTTTGGGGTTTTTTTTTTAGACTCTTTGTTTCTCACTCTTTTAATTCCAGTATCCTACCTTCTGCTACATGAAGGTGTTTCAATACGGCAGTTGTTCACTTCAGCCATTTGGGTAAATATTACAACATTTTGGTTGATTTTAGTATTGTCTACATTCATCTTTTGACAATATTTGCTAAACCTTCACAGAAAATTTCTTCTGATGACCTCAGACCTCTTCCTAACTCAAATAATAAGGTTAAGGGTGCATTTGAGTTTGAACCGTAGTGTACTTTGAAACTGATGTCCCAATTGTCCCCATTTGTCATCACTGAGTCATCTTAGAATGTGTAATGTTGGATACTTTTGCATAAAATTATGCTGGAAGACCAGGAATACGTTTAATTTGTTCCAACCACAAATGGCCACTCAATACACATGACCAGACTAACACAAAAAATGAATACGCAAATCTTATACAGTGGCATCTTTTGCTCCTCAGCCTCACTGCATTCTGTTAACCCACTCTTCTGGGCCTTCCTGCCTGCCAGTGCAAAGCTGAACTATGTCACTCAACAAATCTGTGAATGGAGTTGTCTTTCATTCTAGTACCACCTTCTGGTTTTGAATAAACATTCATGGTAAATGTCACATAAAGAAAGTGCTGTTCTTTGAATGACATTATAGGAAAACTCTGAAATGGCTGCAGTTGAACCATTTAATAAGTGTAATAAGGAGAGAAAATCACAGTTGGGATTTTGAGAACTTTATCTGATAAGGCATACAGATCAAAGGCAGATGAATGAGAGATGCAAAGAGAGGCTCCAAGGAAAGCAGTATCGTTCCACAGGAAGAGTGAAAAGACTCCTCCTGAATGAACAGACTATCCTAAATATGACCTGGGACACCTTTGAGGACAATGGATGATGGCCACGTCACAGAAGAACAGTAACATATGTAAATTCTGAGGGTTTGCTTTCTTCGGATACAGATAAAATAATTAGAAAAGTTCCTTGCTAATTAATTAGGCTTGAACGAAACATTGTTTTTCATTTTAGCATGTAAAGGACTCACTCCCAATTTGTGGTAAAGATTTAGTCACAGTTCGGAGTTGTCATCCCAGCCCTGCTAAATTCCCTTGAGTTGATGCAGTTGGTTCCAATGTATCCATAAACTTCAGCGATGATGGCTGTATCTAAATAAGAAAATTAAACACTCTCAGGGTGTTGATAGGCTAAATGTTTATATTTCTAGAGTGGTCACTGCTAATCTTCTTACCTGCATCATCTTTTACCAACCTAAATATTTCCCAAATAGGGTTTGGGAATACGCCCAGACCTAGAAGCACTGTCAACTGGCAACAATCCACTTCTTACCAGAGCAGCATTATACTGCATGATCATGACCAGAATATGCCAATGATCCAGGCTGGGAAAAGGGGCCCTGGAAGCATTTAATTTCCTAATATAGATTAGCTGCTGAATTGAAGAATGAGCTTTATGCTTTTTCTGGCTCAGTCTAATGGAGTGTCTCCAGAGGGATAGGGTATACGAATTAACCCTTCCAGTCTTTAAGGACTACCACTTCAATTGGGAGAACAAATTGGTAATAAAAGAGAATATCTTGGTGAGCACATACAAGTGTAACTTAAAGGTGGACATGATTTCACTGATGGTTTATACAAAAGCTAGGCTTTTTTTTTTTGCTAGAAAGAAATCCCTATGTTTAGGGGTTTTAAAAGCCGAGAGAGAAGCTTTATTCAGAATAACGCTACTTGTTACCAGGGTAATGAACTTAAAATCTGCAACAAAAGCAATGAGCCACTCAAAACGGATGAGTTTGATTCAGTTTTGACTTACTCAAAGATGTTTCCATATTTGAAAGAGCTTCGAATGTATTTATAATCAGAAGTATGGTGAATGCTGCTTCTCTGTAAGTATTTTTCTATCTTTCATCATCTAGGATATTGTGTTTTCAGACTTGTAGTGATGAATGATATAAAAGAAAATAACTTGATATTTATCAAGGGTAGTGAATTATTAATGCTCATAAAATAGCAAAGATAAAAAACCAAACCCAAAACACATTCTTATCAACATATCCACATGAATGAGCAGATAACTATGAAAGTAAAGTGTCTGGACTGCCATGGCACAAACTCCATTACTTTAAAAATTTAATTCAAAATTAAATGCTACTCTTAAGAATGCAGGCAGTTTAGAAAATTTATATCCCCACAAATCTGTTACAATAAAGAAAATCCAAAAGATTTGTGGATACATAAAAATGATACACTGATAGATAAGTTCCTGCTCCAAAACCTTTATAGTCCAGCTGAGACTGGACTCAGCAAAAAAACAAGACAAAAAGACAAGGTATATCATGCGCTAATGACAGAGGGAAGCAAGTTGAATAGAGAAAGGTGAGTTTCACAGATGAGACTGGAGCTAAAAAGCTCTGGAAGTCCTGGGGAAACACTAAATATGCTTGAAGATGCAAGAGAGTAGTGCAAAGAAACAAGACCATGCATACAGGAAAGCCAGAAGGGAGTTCGTGGAGCTCCCAAAGTCCTGGGTTATCTCCTCTTATTTTACTTCTTGGAAAGAAAAAAATAGGACTCAGGTTGATGCTGACAGACTCATCTGTTTACAGTTTGCTGAGCGTCCTTCAGTGTTCAGTGATGGGTTGCACAAAGAATTCTTAGGAACTCACAGCTCAGTGCTGGAGTGTAGTTTGACTCGTCCTTCCCGGAATCATGGATCCTCCATATCCAGTGGAATTGGATGTCTAGCGTGTCAGATCCATGAATTCTGTAAAGATTTTAAGGTAAAATGGTATATTTATTGAAACTGTAGATGGATATTGGAACAGCTTCATAAAAGGAAAACAGATTCTCATGGTTATGCTTAACAGCAAGGATCTTCAGTAGCAGGTATAATTTCTCCAGTAGTCTCTGAGGCTGGGTAAAAAGGCTCTGCAATCCTTTTTTGAGGTGTTGGGTATATCTGCTCTGATCAAAGGAAACAATAGGGTTATGCTGGGTTTAAGCCATTAGAAGTAGAGGCCAGTTAGGCACATAGACTGCATCACTGATGGACTGAATGCAACAAGGTAACACCACATGTAATCTTCCTTTGCTAAAATTGAAGCAGAACTGATTGTGTTAAAAAACCCGCAACAGATAATAGTACAAATAGACCCTTATTCTAGTGCATTCCTATGTTTGATGATCACTACACATTTTTTATGAGGAATAATTTCATACTGCTGTGTTGTAGGAATGTCTAATGCCTTTATCTTCCGCTTAGAATATTCTTTCTGATGCTCAAGGATCAAACACTTAATGAGTCTTTCAATATTATCTATTCACTGTAAGTGGTAGAGTAAAAGCTTCGTGGAAAAGAGTCTATTTGATCTAATACATATATTTTTATATACTATTATGAATTCCATGTTTTGCCTTTTGATGTAAATTCCCATATGTGGTCCTTATGGAGCCCTTTCTAATTATTTCATTATGGTGCTAAATCATTCCTAATCAACAGATACGGATTATGATTTCAAAAACATGATTTAGACATTTCAGAATGCATGGAAGAAAAACTTTAAAACCAAACAACTATGTTTGTTTTGTGCACAATGAATTCAAAAATGTCTCTAAAAAAGTGATATTATTAACATTTAATAAATGAGAGGGAGGAAAATGTAGATTTTGAAGCAGTTTGGAATCCCAGCTCTCCTTTTCACTGCTGCAAATTGGCTATGATCAGATGCCTTGCTAGTGCACAACTGAAAGTATCTAGCTTTGTATTGTAAGCCTTAAATAACCCAGCCTGGTAGAAGTGATCTGTTCAAACATGATTGGAAAATTACAGTTATAGTAACTTTCGATATTGTATTTTTTCCTTGCTTTGAAAAAGATATAATTAAAATTATTATTTAAACACAAACACATTAAAATATTATAACTCCAAGGGTTCACTTCTGCTCCTATGTACAGGTCATTTTATAGTAGTGGTTAGAAATACACTTTCAAGAACTTGCCTATAAGATATTCTTTTCCTTTACCTAAGAACTGGACTGATTCTTAGACCAATTAATTATAATTTAATCCTTCAGCCTATTCCAGTTTTTACTTGATAATAATTATTGTATCTCTGAATGATACAAAATAACACAAGATATATTTCTTTCTCCTTCCTTATAATCTTTAGAGATTAAACTTTGCATTCTTGTTATGGATATCAACTTTATTATGGGGTCTAATGTGTTTCGTGAAAATGCTGGGCTGAAGAACAGACGGTATTTTGCATTTTTGTTCTCTGACAGTCCTATGAGGAGACTAGTGTAAACCTTTGTCATGGTTTAGGAATGGCACTCCCCGGTTTAGTGCCTCCTCTCTGAGACTCACCCAAACCAGACACTGCTCGCTTGCTCCTGCCCCACACCTTCACTTCCCACTCCAGGGATGGAGTTGAGAATTGGAGGCACAAAAAGCTGAAAATCATGGGTTGAGATAAAAAACAATTTACTGGAAACAGCAATGAGATAAGGAAATTAACAGTAACAGCAACAAGACCAATAACAAAAGTATACAGAAATAGAGAATGATTCACATGCAAAAATGCTCACTGCAGAGCCCAACATGACTAGACCGCAGACATATTTTCCCAACTTTCTTCTGGGAAGTGAGAGAGAGTCCCTTTCCCCTGCCCCCTGGCAATGATGTAAGATGGTACTGAAAGACATTAGGGTCTAGGCTACTTGGTCCACTAGGACAACCTTCCTTCAAGCAATTTACTAGGAGCTCTTCAGCACACTGTATGTCCTTAATGCTTTTGTGCTTAATGGAATTTGGGTTGCTTCAAACATTTAATTATAAAGCAACATTTTTGTGGAGTGAGAATACTTTTCTTTCATTTCTTTCTTTTTTTTTTTTTAAGAAGACGTTCAGCTGGTTTAACATGCGATATTCTTAGAAAATGCCTTGATCGCATTCAGTCATTTGTGGGTGATTGCTTTACCCACAAAGAGGGGCTTCAGTCACATTTTGGAAACACTGATAACATTAGATAGCAACTTGGCTGTTGTGCTTTTCACTAGCTGTGGAGTCTGAGAAAGAATGTTTGGTTAAGATATTTTTAGAGATTTCATATCTAATAAAAGATAATTGCTATGATTTCATCCTGGCATGATGGTTAATCGGCAAGTCTAAGGCTGAGCAAAGGGATTCTTACACACCGTGTATAGAAAACAACACGATTGGTGATTTGAACATTCAAGAAGCAGAAGTGTGTCCAAATGCATCTTCCGAAGGAGGATGTGCTCTTACAGAGAGGATTCTGCAGGGAACAACTTTGTAATTATTTCATTCTTTCTACCAGCATCACCTAAATCATCCCAAAGTTACCTTCACCCATATATTCTTTATGCAAGTGTTGATCCCAGTCAAGCATTAGAACATCCGGCAGTCTATTCTCTTTACATGGAACTTGTATATACTGAACAGGCAAATAATTTTGGATATTGTTGATGTTTCGGTCCACAATGACTTTTCTACAATTATAACTTCTACAAATATAATTTCAAATAAATGTTGAACAAAGAAGAAGAGAGGATTATTTGGTTGATCAACCTTTGAAGGTATAAATAGAGTCTTGTGAAACTGAGTTCTGTTTGATCTGAATGACCAAGGCCACGACTTGTCAGTGTGCTAATCTTTCCCATACACTCACAGACTGCCTGACTGAAGGCTGCAAAGCTTATATGATACAAGTCATATAAGTCTAGCACTGGGAATATGAGTCTGACTATGTGAAATGTTACAGATTTGACAGCCTCCTTAGTTTCCTGCACTTGAATAAATACTGAATGAGTGCTTCATGCCTCCGTGCCAGTAAGGTCTGGAAAACGTCCAATCTGTTTCAAGCTCTAGACTTTGAACAGATTGTTTCTGGTCCCTCATCTTAGTCTTTCAAACTCTGTATTTAAAATTGCCTCAACTCCTGAAACTATCATTCTTGACTGGATGACTCTTTGTTTCATATGAGGCCAAAATTGTATCTCTAGGAACAACCTGAATTCCTGTTTAGACCCTTAAGGCCATGAGATATGCTTTATAGTGCGCAACTTTGATATGAATTTTTGACGAAAATTATTTTAGAATGACAGTGATTTTTAATGGGCAAGTGTAGAGGTGTCACAGATCCTTCAATGGACATGCTTTCAAGCTATGATCACCTTGTCTCTTGTGAGTAATTAGGTCCAATCTTCCTGTCAAGGTGAAAATGCATTGCTGATTCCTTATTTTCTGTTATCTTTCTGATTGCCTGTCGTGTTTGAGACATGAGAGAGTGCAGCAAACTGAGAGCAGATAAGCGTTTGGTGAATTTTGTGTGAACCACTGATCAGCTTCCCATTTTAGTCAGATAAACTTCACTTAGTTTAGCTGCTCTCTCCGGAAACTTGGCTTATAAACAGCAGTTTAAATGTCCTTGCATTACAATTCCCAGTTCCTGTGGTAGTGGAGTTAGAGCTAGATGAGACGCCACTGTGCCAAAACGCTGGGGTTTACAAATGAGCGAACTCTTGGGCATCAGGTGTTCTAGTATTCACAGCCCTAGAAAATCACACTAAAAAACCAAAGCCATTTATTGAACACATGTAGTGTACTCCACTTATCTCCAATTCAGTTTCTTAGTAGTAGTTCTTGAGGTATTTGGGGGAAATTCCTTTTTATTCCTGCCACTAATAGATTTGTCAGTGAGTGTTGAATGTCTCTCTGTTAAAGTTTTAGTCAGGATGCAGCATTGTTGGAGGACCTGGAGATGACACATTGTGGTTACTGGGGTGCTCTCATGAGGCCTCTGAGGCTTCAAACGTAAGACCACAAATTTCTGGCTTTGAGAAGTGTGTTAGCATATTATCCCTTAACTTGAAACTTTTCTATATGGTTATGTGGAATATTATTACTCATTCCTGAAGACAGAAGAGTTGCATGTTATTAGAAAAGTGTTTCTGAGGGAAGAAAACTAAATTTCATTTTCAAGTATAAGGAATGTTATACTATATCTGTAACAAAAATGATAGTGAAGGAAAGCATGTCTACAAGAGCCTGAGGTTGCAGCGTGACCTAAATTCCTCAATGTCCAACCCAATGCATTTTTTTGTTCTGAAATATAAATCCTTTATTTCACTCAGGACTACATAACTGTGCAGAATAATATTGAAATAATTCTAAAAATCCTGCAAATCAATTACCAATTGCACCTCCAAAATAAGCAAGCGTCTTTTAACTAAGCAGCAGACAACTCCATAACAAATGAGATTGTCCAGAAACCGCCTGCAGAGCTGTTGAAGTTATATTCAGCACAGGGGTCCAGCATGAAAAAACAAATGCCTATGTTAAATGATTTCTTTCAGCTCCAGTAAGTGGAACAATTGATGTTCTGGATGATTGATGATTCTTCTATTAGTCATAAAAGCCTTCTAGAAATTACCTGTTTAGTTTAAAACAAGTACTTAGTTTTCGATTGCTCCAAAGTCACAGAGTATTTGATATACAGTTGCTTTCGTAGTGCAGCAAATTTGCAACACTAACAATTTGATCTGGAAATTTTGTTAAATTCTAATTATCTACGACAGCAAATAAATTTTAGTTTCTTGATCCATACCAATAACAAAAGTTTTCATTTATTGAAGTTTTCACTTAAAAAATTCACATGCAGTTTTATAGCAAAATCAAGGTAAATAATGTAATTGATATTCCAATGATATTTCAAATTATTCTAGAATGCTTGAACTGATTAGATCCAATTTATTAAGTTAATTTCTTTGAGAACTTTACAAAACCCTAAAAAAACAAAACTTTTTAAAGTATATTTCATTTTAAAAAGAACACGACATTTTTTTCTTCTCCAAATCTTAATTTAGGGATATTTTGGTCATTTTATAAGAGGCAATGAGGCAGGAAGCAAGACGACATGAAAAGAACATTTGCAGGCTATATAGTAGCTTTTAAAAATCAAATTAATGAATAAATGTCAGAATTTTTACTTTGTAGTTTGATTTTAGCCTTACAAGAGCTGCCTTACAAGAGCTATCTAAGCTTGAAAATCAAATTAGATAATTTTTCTAGTTGGCATGATAATGTTATCTATGGTCTTCACATACACTTATGCGTTTTTTTTAGATGTATTCTTCAAAAACTGATTGACAACTAATGAATAAGATCAAAATAGAACAAAATAACTGTGAATTACACTCTATGTTAACTGGTACTCATTCAACTTCCGTATTAATGAGCTGGATACAGAACCATATATGTTGATGTGCATATGCGTGGTCACACATAATTATGTATACATACACACAGACTTCTGAAATTGTTTCTGTTTGCTGGTTAGTTCTTTTTCTTCTGAATTTTTACAGTAGATTTGGGTGCTACTGAAAGAACACTCAGATCTCATTCAACTACATCAACTCATCAACTCATCATTCAACTCATCAACTACAAGTGTGATGTTCTCCTGTTGCTTTGCAGCTCTTCCCATCCTACTCTCACAAATGTGAGCATCAGAAGTTAATTCACCAATTCTGTGTTAATCTATATAAAGTACTGAACAAATAAGACTCTTCTTTAGTTAGCAGGAAGTTGTCTGGCAATGTGTGACGTTATATAGTTTTCACTTAAACAAAAATATAACACATATGAAAACTTGACGTGGATTTGAGACATTCCTCGCAGAATTCTGGATGCATAAACCAATGAATATACTATGCTCATTAATATATGTGCAATTCTTAGGTGACAGTCTAAATATCAGTAAGTTTAAGCAAACAAGTTACAATCCCTGCTGAAAACATTCTTTATTTTACCTTTTTCTCAGTGTTTAGTGTATGAACACAACTGAATGGAGGTTGTGCTTGCCAAATGGAAGAGAGGTTTCCAGCATTTTGCCTCACACCCCAGAGTATTTATGGTTCTGTGTAGCCACAACATGCCTTTCTTATCATTTACCCACAGGCTGTGTAAAACCCTACCAGGTTCTTTTTGGTATTTAACCCATTAATGAAACACAGAAATTATGGAACATTTTGAGGTTTTGCTACACAGTACCTGGCATTCTTCAAACAAGTGGCTGTACATCTGAAAAAAAAAAAGTGGCCTTTCTAATCTTAACAGGTAAGAGGGGTAGGTGAGGTTGGAGAAGAGATGACGCAGCAGTTCTGGGCTAGAGCAAAGGAAGTACAGCATATGGAGAATAATCACAAAGAATGAGACTTGATACTAATCCCTCCTGGTCTGGATTACAACTAGAACATAAAGCCGTGTGCCAAAATTGACAGGTTCTGAAATCCACCTGCAAGGGAAAATAATTTGGGGATATTTTGATCATTTTATAAGAGGCAATGAGGCAGGAAGTAAGATGACACGAAAAGAACAATTGCAAGGAAGAAAGCTGGCTAACCAACATACTGCTACCAGCTGCAATTGACCATTCCAGAAGAAGACAAAGCAGAAGAAACAAAAAGAATGATGGGACATGTTTTCCAAGAAAGAGCTGTTTCATCTCTTTGAAAAACTGAGGTTTATATCATGGTTAAGGGAGGATTGCCACAGGAGCTGTCAGGTTAATACAGTCTCCATGGTAAACAAATAGAGGAATGAGTCCTTCCAAATCCATCTATGAGAATGCTGTCTTCCTAGCAGCACAAACAGCACAAAGTTAAGTTTTCTTTTCTTTCTCAAGCAGAATTGAGGCCCATCATTAGTTTTTGTGCTACATGAATCTTACACCAACCATCCTTAAAATATCACAAAAATATGAAGAACTGCTCTTGAAGTGATTACTCTGTTTAATTTATGGACACAGTTCATTAACTGGCTACTATAATATAAATGAGCTCGTATCACTTCTAATACTTTTTGCTGACGGGTGAAAGAACATAATTTCATATTTTATCCTTTCATATACACTCTGAAAGAGCAGTTACTTTGTTCTGTCAGCCATGAGCAAAGGGTCTGGTGCTATCCCTCCCCTGGCTGAACTCCCCTCCTCTTCCTTGCTGGGTTATAAAACACACACTGGAAAATCCTACCTATTGCTATAACAGTTCAGTAAGAGAAAATATAGAGAAAAGTAGAAAAGTTACAACAGAAGCCTTGAAGCTTAACTGAAAAAAAACCCTTCAGTGTATCATGAGACTCACAACAATATCCAGAGGGGATGTAGTCTGCCGTGTGTTTCACCTGTGTGGAGTTTATTACAGAGTTGAAGATTACATTTGTTGTCTTGGAACAGAACAAATATTGATTTATCCAGGATGAAATGCATTGTAGCTCTCCAATTTATTCTAAAAAGTAATCTTGGCCCCTCAGTCAATCTGAAGAGACGTAGGTAATTCCAGAGGGCAATTCATTTTCTCCTAAAGGCTCTAAAATAAGCAAGATATTGTTCTGTACAGAGGGAGTCTAAATGCTAAATACCCCTTAACGTTTAAAAAATCTTGCAGAACCATCCCTGATATTTAACGGCTTAATCCTTTTTTTTTTCAAAAATAGAAGAAAAAAAAAGAAAATACGAATAACAAAATAAAATTATGCTCCATCCCAGTTAACAACCATGTCCTCCCAGGTATTTCACTGCGAAGCTCAGCCCAGTATACCTGCTCCTCTATTCTACTCTAATAATTAGGTAGCAAGCTGATAGGTGCCAGACAGGAAGCTGTTATCCAACTCTTCCTCCAGTCCTGTAATAACAAAAACATTTCTCTTGGCCAGAGTCTCCATTAACATGCTTTCCTTATCACTTTTGCTTCTGGTTTTTATATTATCTCAAATGGAAAGCCTTGGTGGTGTGTTAGGTAACTAACCCAAAATGCTTATTTAAAACATTCACATTGTTGTGTGAATCCCTGTGGTCTTGATTCAGAAGTGCCAGAAGGTACTTCTTCCCTGTAACAGTCCTAGATGGCATGCGCTCAGAGCTTCAGATAGCAAAAATCGCAAGGTGAAGTAATCCCATATGCTTGTTTTCATTTGCCCTTATAAAGAAAAGGAAAATTTCTCATAGGAAGAGCAAATTTGTCACAAACCACCCAAATGCAGGACCCACATGCACTTGTAAATCTGGGCACACTTTGGGAGCTGTGGTGTGTTTCAGGTGAACTGGCTTCTCTTTCTTCTCTGTCTAACACTCACACATTTCTTCTTACCCTGGACATCTTTCTTCCTTTTTTTACGTTTCTATCTTAAACCTGTTATACTCTCCTACCCAAAACTCAGCTCATGCGTGAGAGATCTAATCAATTAACTCTGAGCCCTCTTTGTGCTGAAGGTGAGAGTTACATGCAATAACAGATGTTATTATATCTATGTAGTTTCTCTCTGGAACTTTCAAGCCCCACCAGAAGGTGTACCAAGCTTATTAGGAGCACTTACCACAGTCTTGTGTAAACTTGTGTATTCTGTGGGTTCCCTGTCTGGAAGGAGGAAGATCTCATGGCCTGTGGGACTGCCTCATGTGCTCTTGCACTTTGCAAATTACAGTTGAATCTATCCACTTAGAACACATCCTAAGTATTTAATATGGAATACTATGAAAAAATATTTTCTAGTCATCTGAAAGGGCTGCTTTTCCAAGTAACCTTCAAAAAATGAAAAACACAACCCTTAATACCATCTATCCTCAGCTATTTTTTTACCACAAATGCAGTATAAAATTTACTCAAAAGTTTCTTAAGAGTGTACCTATCACTGGGAGAAGAAATTATTTGCAGCATACATAAAAGAAGAGAACGTGTTGTTAACATTCCTCTTAACAATAACATAAACTGAAACATATCTACTTATTTTTATCTGATGTTATGTTCAATGCAGGAGTGGACTGAGGAAGATTTTCTTGGGTGCAAGACCCAGATCCACAAACTCACATTTCCCAGTGTCCTAGTGGGGGATGACACCAGCAGTGACCTCTGGGCATACGTGTTCTCAAGGGCAGTTACAACAGGGCTGCAGCTTCCAGGAAAGACACCAGGCACGGGGTTTGTCACGGAGCAGAGAGAGGCACCACTGACTGCAAACAGAGCAAACTGGAGCTCCTCCTCCACAGAAAAGATTGCTATGGGCCCAGTGCCAGACATGTTTCAGACAGCAAATAATATGTAAAATTGGTGAATACACATGACTTTCTCAATTCCACCAGTTAGGCAGCCGATAAAAGAAATACTGTTATTATTCTATTTAATTAGCAGTGGAATTCTGGTTCCAGAAATTCTGGTGGGGAAAGGAAACTCAGGAAAACTGAAGGGTTACTGAACAGCCTTATAAGAAACAGGCTTTCTAGCTGTCACAAAAGAGGACTTATTAGAGACATATTTCAACTCCTTCCTATAGAGTATTTTATTGTATGGCAGTTTTCCTTTCTTTACTTCAATCTCTTTCACACTTTTTTCTGTCGTATATTTCATACTCTTTTTTCCATTATTTTTGCAACTGGACATCACAATTCAGTGAGTGAGCTTCTAAAAATATTTCAGAACCATCTAAGTTCAGATTAAATTGACCATCTCAAGCAAAGAAAGCTTTATAAATCAGTTTGCTCACTTTAATCAACAATGCATGGCTGAAAACAAAAGCATTTATATTTAAAACTTAGAGCTTTAGTTCTAAAAAGCAGAGCTGGATTTTCTGTAAATTCTGTGTTAAAATTTTTCTAAATATAACCATAACACCTCAATGGAGTATGACCCTTTGCCATATATTTTTTTGGTAGTGCCATACTATCTTGTTATATGAGCCAGTGTTCCATACGTGCATATATAGGGGTCTGTGCTCATAATAGGTTTGGAAACTTTTTCATAAGAAATGGTTGGTTATTCAAACTTTCTGCTTTGTCTGTATCTCATCTGATTATTTCCCATAAGTATATTCTGTCTCTTGTTGAAGACCACACGTGAAAAATGTCATACTCAATACTTTTGTTTCTCAAAACTGATATACAGAAGGGTTTGGGCTTTCAAAATCGAATGTGAAAGTGGATTATAGCTATAACCATGGAATTGCTACCACAGCATCATAAAACAGCATAAAAGACTGTCAAACTTTCAGCACTTGAAAAGAAAGCCTTATTTAAAAAATCTTTCCATATGTTAATCAGATGTTCACACTACTTTACTTTGTTTTGATGTTAAATCTACCCAGAAACAGATATTATTATATTCAACCACCATCAAGTGACATTAACTTTCTGGAGAAAACTGAAAGGATACAAATGTGTCTTTATCATATATGTGCTAAATGGAACTTCGCTTTGTTAAACTGGCTTTGAACAATTATGCTGCTAAGTGAGAGCCACGTAAAGAAAGATGCATATGTGCAAAAATAATGAGAACAAAACTAAAACTAGTTCAGGGACCTTCAGAGTTTTTTCCAAATCTTGCAGTATGGCATCTAGTGGAAATTTTCTCAGGCAAATAGCTAAGGAAGATTAAATCACTGATTAAGAATTTATTTATGAGAAAGGAGGGCAAAAGGAAAGTAATAGACATCAAAATAAAATAAAGAATAGTAAAATAATTCCATTTGTCATTAGACACTTCAAATTTTATGTTATTACATATATATCTGCCTGGAAGTCCACCTCTCTGCATTTAAGAACATTTAATGAAAGTGAAAATCAGCTGCCATGCACACGAATAAACAACAAAATTATATAATCATTGTGATTCCCATGTGGCACAGATTTTTCAAGATCTTTGGTTAGTCATTATCAGAAACTGGATTATAGCACATTTTTTCTGATAATCCTGACACTGCTTTAAACATGAAGTATTTTCATGAGAAGAATTTCACACTAGAATTCTGTGTTGAAACTGTCCACCAGTTTAAGTTTATCCTTTTAATAGCTCCTATCTTGCTGGTGCTTTAATTTAAAATTAACTTTTCAAGAGGCATTTAGTCAAGGCCTACAGATAGAGATTTTGTACACTTTCAAAAACCATAAAGCAGCAAGATTTTATTCAGACTAATAGAATAGTCTTCAAGCAGAATAAGATATTCATAGGCATGGACAAAACAAGAAACACTTGTATCATTATCTCATCATCCTCTCCTGACCACTTTTGAGCAATAGATGGGATAGGATCCTCTCAGTGTCCTTTTGCTGGGCTCAATTTCTCCACAACATGGAGCTTCTCTCATCTTGGCTTTCTCTCCAACTTCTCTGAAGTTGGTGGAGCCCCTTTGATTTAGAATTAGAAGTGCTTTTCTTCTTCTTTCTGACTCCAGAGTCCTTTTATGTACGAGTAACTTGGTCAGTATGCTTTTAAAGTGCTTTACTTTCGCACTGAGAAAAATGTAATTGGGACAAAACCTACTCTTCTGGAGACAAACTACAGAAAAAATTAGCTTCTTAAGGTACTCCCGTATTTGACATGGGCCCAGTGTACACATATCTACTAATATAATTCCATTACGAATATACAGACATAGAGAACATTCTTCGTCTATTTTCATAACACAAGGAGTTTGGGGAGAAAACACAGCAGTCTGTGTAGTAGTCATTAAAGATGTTTTAGTCTCAACTGCTGTTCAAAAGCTGTGGGTTTTGCAGGCTTTTGAAGCATCATGTGCTACAAATTTGAAGCCACTGTTGCAGTCTTTGTCTATTGAATGAATGAGGAAAAGGATAACATTGTTCTGTGCTCTCCCTGATCCAATATAACATGCTTAAAATAGTACTCCATGTAGTAGTTTCTTTGAATTTTCCTCACAGTTGTCAGACAGGACTCATGCCATGGAGGAGAACTCGGTAAAGGAGTGGAAGATAACACTGAGCAGAGCATTGCTTCCTAAGGAAATGGGTATCCTGAACTTGCTTAAGGAGTAGAGTTGGTTTAGCTGAGAACAAAAATCAATTGATTTAAAAATCATGGTGCAGGGTTTTTTCAATTACCACTAGGAATAAAATACCTGATTTGGGGAAAGTGATGTGTGCTCTCTTGGACCTGGAAAGTTTTAGAAGTTTTGTAGGCAAGTTCATGGGGCAGACTTAGCTTAACTGACTTGCTGGGAATTTCCCACTTTCTGAAGTCTGGCTGTACTACCACGCTGCAGCTATATCCAGCTGTCAGAATAGCTCTTTGTGGCTATTGGGGGATATCAGTGTGAAATTAACTGTGAAACGAAAAAGACCTATAACTGAACCTTTTCTGGCAGTTTGTCTAGTCCAAAGCAAGAAGCAGTGATTAAAAAGGTTGCTGTGAACAGTAAGAAAACCACACCCTGAACTATTTGCTTGCACTTTGAACCAGAGCATTACAGAGTAAATGCATGAATTACGTTGTAGCTTCATGTTGTCTCTAGGAAACCTTTCATAAGTTTAATGGATACAGCTGTCACCCTTTGAGACAAAGTGATCATCTGAGTTTAGGAGAAACTCCACAGCTATTGCATTCAGCTTGGGTTCAGACTTTTAGAACAGTTCGGGCATCTAATTCCCACATCAGTTTTGCTGGACTGTAACATAAGCAGGAATTGAGAAACAGCTTCTGGGGCTAATGCCCAGATTAGCACTGTAATACAGCTAAAAACACAAAGAAACATGGGTTCCAAACCCCAGTACATCAGGGACAAACTAGGAGAGAAGCCCTGTGCTGTGCTTAAGTTAGTGTTTTTCTCTTATGAAGTATGAACTACAAACTCATGTTCTGAATGCAAGTATATTTATTGTAAGTAATAACACCAACACCATAAGTAATAACAGCAACATCTTGAGTGAATCTTGGCCATTATAAATTCATTTTTCTTGAGTAAGTTATCAGCTCTCACTCTCTCTGGCAAGGAAAATCCACTTGCAGAAAATGTGTTTAATTATAAAGCAAAATTTATGCAGCGTGAGAAGACATTTCTTTAATTTTTTTTAACAATTTCAGCCAGTTTAACATACAATATTCCTTCTTAGAAAAGCTTGCTTTGCAAATAGAAATGTGGACCAAGCAGGCTTATTTGTCAGATCTTCAGAGTTGTAGTGACTTTACTAACAGCATGATTTCTAATTGTGATGGTGCTCTTAACAGAGAGGAGAAATTTCAGTTCCCGGGACTCAATATGATTAGGAATACTACTGGGAATGGAAAACCCAGAAAAATTTACCTCATGACTATCCCCATCCTCAAGACACACAATGATATCAGTTTCTAAATCTAAATCTCTTCGTAAATCTCAGTTCTGGCTTTAGGGCTTGTTGCTGTAGGGATTAGTTTTTCTTTGTGGAATTTCTGATCTTTATCAGCATTGAACATTTCTGAGTAAAAGGCATTTCTCTTGAATGGCCCATGTACCTTCACAGCTGTTTGCAACCTGATAAGTAGAAATATGGAATGTTCTTTCTTTTCTCTCCATTACGCTCTAAATGATGAAAGGAGGAAGAGAGCTCATTGCCAGTAAAGATGCAATTGAATGTACAAATCACCTTGTCCCACAAATCAATTGAAGTCATGTGAGTTTTTTATTGAAAAAATCCCAAAGATCTTAATTTAAATCCAACTAATTCAGTTTTCATTTATGGACAAGCAATAATGTTCTTAAAAGCTCAGTTCAGAATGAAATATTATTCATTTATGGTAGATCTGAGACAATGAAGAAGAGGGACAACAGGGAGGGGAAATACCATTCACTTGGCTGAGCCAGGGTGGTGAAGAGAGTAGGGTAAGAACTGCAATAGGGGAAATGGCAGCTAAATGATGCTGAGGTGTGCAACCTAACTTGCAAACCTTCTCTCTAACACTTTTTTATTATTGTGTTCAGTTTCCCAAATAAAATAGGATTGTGCAGTTGGAAACTTCTTATCTGATCAGATAAATCTACTGACAAAGTAACCATAAACTGAGCAAATTGACAGCTGCTATTGTGGTTACTGGAACTTGTGAGCTATTTCCTCTTGTGAGGCAATGTATTTTCATGGCATATAAACTAAAATTACACACACAAAAGAAATCGAGTTGAAGTTAACTATTACAATAGATGTTCATAGCTCTGAGGAAAGGTGATAGCACAATTTTGCTTTAAATACTTATTTGTATTTTTTTCATTGACAAAATCACTATGCGTTTATCTGTAAAAATTAGGGATAATTACTAGGACTGCAAGACCATTTAAATCCATCCTTAATAATAGTGGATTTTGTCATAGTGACTGAATTGGAGGAGCTCATCCTTCTGATGTAATGCTACCATGTACTTAAAAGGAACCACTGACATAACCTCTTCTAAAACTTCTTTGCCTCTTCACAGTCTCAGACTTCTCTTGGTATTCTTCTTTTCTTTTTTGATTTCTGTATTTTTACTTTCTTTTCTTTTTTTTTTTAATCATTTGGAATTCTGTACCTCCTTTAGCATACAAAATCTAAGGATATTCTTCCCTAAATCTAGCAACAGATGAAGACAGCTGCAGATAAAGTAACTTGCTGAAACATCAGCTGCAGCCAGTGGTTCCAGCTTGTTGGAACGCCACCATCTATATGCTTGAGAGACTTTCTGGAACCATACAGCACTAGGGATGACTGCTAGGGGAGTCATAACATAAGACATGCAGATGTTCCTACTTACTCCACCCAGTCCCAGTTTATTTAATACACTGAAACATCTTAGCTTCTTAAGGAAGCAAGAAATGATAAGCATTAAAATGCCATGCACCACTAGCTCATGACATGTACTTCTCCCTTGGACCAAAAATCCTGATACCATAAGAGCAAAAGAACAACTGAGGTCTTGCTTCAGTACAACATTGCAAAAAAAATACACCTGGGACTTTCTGTCCCTCAGAAAACTGTTTACATCAGAGCAGAGTTAAAAAAACACAAAACAGCAGTGAATCACTAGTGAAGTCTTTGCTAAGATTTTAAGAGGCCTGAAAGGCTGATGGAAAATTTTACTGATTAAAAAAGTCCTCTTTCTTTTTTTTTTTTTATGTCTCCTAGCACATTTGAACTGTAATGTACTGATGGGTAAAACATGTAAAGTAGATGCATAAGGATGCTAGGTTTTAAGTATTAAAATAGGAATGCTGAAACCCTCTCTCCCTCTCTCCGTCACTGTGAATACTTATGTTCTCAGAGCAGCATCCTGGGAAGTATAGATAGGAGACAAACAAGGACAATATGGAAAAAATTATCTCCTGTGTGTTTTTTATACAGGACATAGGGTTTGAAGGCACAACAGAGAAAATTCCATGTTATGAGGGAGGTCTGGAAAGCCTGTGTCTTTGTGAAGTTTTGCTTTTTGTGGTGCCCCAAATTAGATGATGAACAAAGCTCTTGGGCCAGCCATTCCCAGCTCCAGCAAAAGCGGGTGAAATGTAAAGCTGTTCAGTTCCACCAGTTTCCTCAGTCTGGAAATGCATATTGGTTTCCAGGAGGGAAGAAAATTATTTATTTCAACATAATATCAGTAAGAGTCCCAAAACCTTTCTCTCTTTGCTAAATATCTTGGGAAGACTCATGCTATGAGAAACTCAGTAGTACACAAGTAAAACTCAACGGAGACAACCAAAAGAGTTCTCATTTCAGCACAAGACTGATCCACTTACCTCCATTTATTAAAATACATCTATTTAGCTTTCAGCCATTCCCTACTTCAGACGATAATTAGTACTAGGAGCTAGGAAAAATAAAATCACAAGCATCTGAAATACCAGAAATAGAGCTCCAGAAGTCAAAACTTCATCATCTACCTTAGTTTCATGGGCACCACACTGTGACCTTAAAGTAAAGCTCAGAGTGACAGACATCACCATGGCATCCTGAAAGTACTCAGTGGCTGGAGTGTGTTCTCTCCAGTGTCTCTGCCACAGTCACCTGAAAGTTGCTCAGGAGGTGCTCTCAAGACCTCTCTAGTTTTTCCTGTCTTTCTCAAAGAGGCCACGGGGATTTATTCTCCCCCTCTCTTTTTCACACAGTAGAAGAGTGGTAATTAGGAAGCTGAAGTGCAATATCCTCCTGTCATGAAGGCAGGCAAACCCCCATTTCCCAGGAAGCTCTTTAACCACAAGACTAAAAATCAGACTATAAACAGCGCACCAGGGTGGGGTGGGTGGGGAGAAGTTCCCACTTTGAAGATAAGTCATTGTGAAGTCATCAGCTCTACGTTCATCATGCCAGACAGAGGGTGAGAGGGAGCAGGCCTGGTGCCTACCATCAGAGGGAGGGTGGCAGGGTCTCACACTCTGCGGAGAAAACTGTGTATACCAGGTTAGATCTTCATGTTGCAAAAAGAGAAAGAAATTCCAGATATCTTTCAGCAGAGTTTGATCCTTTTGTAAAGCAGTTATTAATACTTAAACTTTGCATGAGGATCCTCCAGAAGGATATCTGTCCATCAGATATCGAGTGCCTACAAGTACTTCTTTACATCCTGAAGGCACAAAAAAGGGCAAGGTCCCAGACAAATGTAACTAGCCTTAGATGGCTATGTCGTATACTTCTGGCACACTGGATCCCTCATCTTTGTGCCTACCTCCTACATTAAATGTAGCCCGATGTTTACTGTGAAAATGATGTCAAGTGTCCATAAGCAGACCTGTTATAAACTACTGAATATATTTATGGCTGGCAGATTAGCTGTCTCACTGTCCTCCGTATTGCAACATTACTGAAATTCACCCAGAGACTTTTTAACCATCCTGTAATTAGAGGATTATCTGAAGAATTTGGGAATGTTAGCAATCAAGACGTCTGCCACTGCAAAACTAAAAATATAAAATTGTCTATGTTCTTCTATAAAAAGTAATTTTGCTTGACTCTGCTCCCACCAAACAATGGTTGTCATGCCATTCACTTCAAAGTGTGATCTGGGCTTAGATGTTTAGTAGGAACTGGATCAATTGTTTTACTTCCCAACAGACCACAGAAGACAGAAGTGCCTGGTAGACAGACTTGGTTAAAACAGACTGGATTTAATCAAAATGTTTACATTGACAGGGTCACTGACAGACCCATAGGATCACCTGTGCAACCTCACTAAATTTGGAGAAGAAAAAGACATGAAAACAGAAATAAAAGCTATCTTGTTTTGATTACCTTTCTTGATAAATCAAAAAGTTAAAACTAAAAAAAAAAAACCAAAAAAACCTCCAAAACTAGAAAGCCTGAACTAACAGTTTAGTTGCACACAATAGCCAGATGAGATCAATAGCAAACTTCCAGGATGGTTTGCAATAATTAGGACAAATGCTAAACCTATTTTAGGTTGCTGACACACACATGTCCTGACACAACACAGGCGGTAAGTGTTCAGAATAATTCAGAAGAGTTCAGAATAGAATAGTTCTCAATAGTTCAGAAGAGTATGTTGTGGAGATTGACCCTAGCACAAGTGCATGGATGTAAATGGACAGAGTACTGCTGACAGTCTTTCCAGCATGAGTGCCAGCACACTTGGCTGGCCAGTGTTCCCTCGTGACCTGTGGTTACCAGATGTGCAAGAGTTGTCTCATGATAATCTTCTATCTCTGCTTTTCAAACTGTAAGGATAAGTTTATTTTGAAGAGGTAGCTGACTGTAGGAAACAGACAGGTTTCTCTTTCAGGATCAACTAACCACATGCAGATGTGTCTGCTGAGTGCCTTATCCCTTTCATAAAAATGATATCTTATTCATTCCTAGTGCAGGAATCTCTTTATGTTTTTCCTCCACTGCCATCTACAATGGTATTTATCCCTCTCTAACCCTTTCAGTCAGCACCCTAAACCACTTCCATTGGTGGGGATGGAGCAAAAATAATTCCTAGACAAAGCCACTTTTTTCTTGGAGGGACAAATGTCCCTTAACTCTCTTTCCAACCAGTACGTAAATGGCTCACAAGTACTGCCTTGGCATTCAGTGAAGCCAACTGTTGGACAGGGCTGGATGTAACGGCATGTTTCACTAACTTCTCTCCTTTGGTAACAGTGTACCAAAATCGAAAAGTCCTGAGTTTCTTTTCTTGCCTTAACACCTTTGGGCTCAGCACAAAGGTGGCCTCAGACACTAATAAGAACCAGATGACCTTCCACTTTCACAGGTCTCTTACTGGGTTACGCATTTCCAGTAAAGTCTCCATAAAAGTGGCTGAAAAGACTATTCATAAAGACTATCTGATATGTAATGCCTAGTCCATAGATGCAAGTACTGCAGCAGTGCAACACTTTGCAGGTTCTGATCTAACAAAATTCACATCATTTGCAAGATTTGCTCGTGGCCTCAAACTTTCCCTGGTAGGTGGATACTTCTTTTCTTGTGGTTTGGAATCAAAGACATCTGGCTATGGTCATTCTTTTCATCTTCTCATCTGGATAGTTTTTTACAGTTCAGGACAATGTGGTAGTTAATATTCTACATTTCTGTACTGAATGAATACACAAGTGCCTGCGGATCTCTCTCCTGCAATTTTTTTCCGCATTCCATGAACACCATTTGTACCTGCATATCCAGTAATAACTCTGTTTTTCCATAGCCAGAATACAAAGACATTACAAACACATAACTGAAAACACTGGAAAAAGCTTTCTGGGAAAAGATGTAATTTATGTAAATGAAACTTAAGAAGTATTTTTCCCTTTCCCTACTGATTAGTGTTTTTCTCTTGAAGCCTTCTGGCTTTGGGGCTTCCATTTTGATGTCAACATTCTGGGCTCTGAAAGAGCTGAATAGTTTCAGAACCTCAGTTAGGGAAAAACAAACCCCAGCCTTACACTTCTCATAACAATAAAAGCAATGATAATGCAGAAATAAAGTGTTTACAGATTGCTTGCCGTATTACATTACTAGCCTTAAACATAAGCCTTTAATGAAGGAATGCCATGTTAATAAGGCACCAGGAACCACTGAAGGATAAAAATGATGCAAGAACTCCTGACATGGTCAATCCTTCCTTTAGAAAAGCAGTTTTCCCCAGTAGCTTAAATCTTGCAACCCTTCCCTTCACAACCCATCATATGTCTCGTAATAAGTATGTACAACTCGCCACGTAACCACAGAAGTGGAGAGACTGTGAAAGCTGAAGGGGGATTCAGTCTGCTGGGTGGGTTAAGTAGATGTCATGAAAACCACACACAAAGGCTGTGGTTTTACATGCCATAACTGATTTCTTCTATGAACAGCAAATTAGGGAATACTCAAAAGGAGAAGCAATTCTCAAGTTCCTCCTGAGACGTGTGTGAATTGGTCTAATACATAATTATTAATTATGCCCTAGAAGCTTTATTAATGGAAATTTGTTAGGAACCACCAAAAGTTATAGAGACATATCGCAACAGAGACTTTGAATAAACATCCTATCAAGCCGAGTAACACTGAAAGGAACAAAACAACAGCATAAAGGCTAAACATCAGAGTGAAGAAAGCTAATGACGAGCGTTTAGAAATGGAAGACATGTCCAACTAGAAGAACAAGAAAATTAGTTCAGTCTAAAACCATAACAATGGAAAAAGTAGTAGAAGAAGAAAAACATGGACACTAGTAACAGAACTTTACATTTTCCTTCTCCTATGATGGTGAGTTTTTGTTTTCTAACAGATTTTATGGTGTCTTTAAAATAGACAAAAACATAATATGAAAGAAATATATAATTTACATTACTGGTTATTCTGTAATGAAACTTTCATATGATGCAAAAAAAATCAGATTAGTTCAAAGCCATCCTGACTGAAAGTACTGCAAGAGGAGTTAACAATACTAGACATTAAACAACAGATGAAAATCTGGGTCAATGAGCAGAAGCAGACTTAATTGAATATACAAAATGATGAGT
This sequence comes from Rhagologus leucostigma, assembly GCA_013397725.1. Classification (NCBI taxonomy): domain Eukaryota; kingdom Metazoa; phylum Chordata; class Aves; order Passeriformes; genus Rhagologus; species Rhagologus leucostigma. The sequence goes on along the minus strand of VZTD01004788.1, from coordinate 1,190,929 downwards.
TTTAAATTTGCTGGGAGCATTTGACAGGTCTTCATCTACCTACTTCTGTTGGATCATTGTATAATAAATATCAACTGCATAGTGAGGTTCAAAAAGGCAAACAAACGAGGACGAAGATACTACTGAGGGACTAAGGAACAAAGCACTGAACACCTTCAGTGCACACTCTCCTGAAAAGCATGTCCAGTTCTGGTTGTCCTTTATCGAAAAGGACACAATAAAAGGTAGAAGTGCAAGAAAAATGTTCAATAGTATAAATGATTTTTGTATGAGGGAGAACTTTTGTCTTTGGAAAAGAGAAATCTAGCAGGGGATACAATACGAGATCATAAAAAAACTCAGTTTGGAAGAGACCTCAGGAGGACTCTAGTCCAACCACCTATTTTTCAATAGGATGACCTCTGGGTTTTATCCGATTACATCTGAAAAACCTCTGAAAATGTTAACTGCCCCTCTCTGGGCAACCTTCTACACTGCTCTGCTGTCCTCATGGTGTAAATCTTTTCTTTATAACTCATGTAACAATTTCTTGTTTCAACACATGTCCATCATCTTCTTGTCCTCACATTGTGAAACGCGTGGCTCTGTTTTCTCAGTGACCTCGTCTTAGGTATTGGAAGGTTGTAATTTAGGTCTACATGAAGTCTTCTCTTCCATCTTGGGTCAGTAAAATGGTGACACTCATGGGAAACACACACTCCCTTTTTTTCATAACATGAAAGGCAGCAAACAAAATTTTTTAACAAAGAGTTTTTTTAAAGAGTTTTTATGTTAAACAAATATAATCACTCTTGTTTTTCCTCTGAAAAATATATAGTTGTAAATGACGTATAAGTGTGGGCAATTGGAGACTTTGCAGAATTAATTGCCACATGATTTTGTCTCCTAGAAATAGGTTTTTGAACCCTCAATTTGTGAAGGAAGTCTATAAGAGCTTTAAACAGGTCTATGTAATGTTCATGCCACATTAGTCTGGGAAACACCTTGTTCAAAGACTATCAGAATCTGAGAATGTTTGCAAGAAGAAGCACCACCCTAAACTTTCCCAATCCTTGTATACTTTTCTGTATTATCTGCTATTTGTTGTTGTTAAAAACAGTGTGGTGATCTAATGCTTGATGCAGGTCTCATGATGCTCTGTGGCTTTAGTCACAGACACAGAAATATTGGCATAGGCTCACGGGCCAGGTGCAAGCTCTGCTCCACACTGCGTCTCTGTCAATGCCTGTTGGTTGTTTAGTCTTCTTTCTACCGCAGCAACTTCTGGCTACTGCTGGATTTTCTCTCAAATATACACCCTTGACCAGCTTAATGGGAATATGGTAAACAACAACAGCTTGACTGTGTAAATAGAGAAATGAATGTTTAAAGAACACATCAATGCATCGGATCAACCACAATGAAAATGCAGAAGCAAGCAGGAAACAAACTGATTTTATGGGCTTTTGTTACTGTCATGGATGCAGAGAAATATTCAAGTATGCAAAGAGACAGAGTGCTTCTCTGAAAGGCGTTATATTTCCATTTATAATTTTATTTATCCTTTTGTCCTTAAGCCACCCACAGGAGCTTTTTGAAACAGAGATCTGTTTCCATTCATACTTCAGTGTTGTGTGCAGACAGCAGTAGAGTTATACTTTGTGACAGGCAATCTTCAAAAGGTTTGGAGGTTCAAATTTTGTATGGGCTTATCTGAATTTCTCAGGTCTGCAAATCTCATGCTATCAGCCTACAGCTTGGTACTTGAAGCACCTCTTGGTGAAATCCCAGATGGAAACAGAGACATAATTTGACTTCAGAGGGCCCAGGCCAAGATGTGCATTCAAGCTCCTGATGGATTTAAGAGGGGCTTTAGGCACGGTGCATGCTGGCAAAACATGCACAGACACTTTTGTGCCTGCCAGACATGCACAGATTTTTTGATTCTTCGTGAGGATCCCACAGGAAAAAAACATAGAAAGTCGATTTCCACTCATCAGTAAAGAGGCATGTTGCGGTTTTTTAATGATTCTAATACACTCTAAAATTCAACAGTTTCTATAGATAATATTTACAGCTTTGCTTTTTTTCTTACGCAAGAAAAAGTCGACAGTCAAATCTCATGAAACTGAATGCACTTTATCTCCCTCATGAGTGACCAGTCTTGTGGTCTTTCCTTATGTTGTGAGGTGCATTTTGCCAATGACACCTCTGCTTTCTCTCTGTTTATGTCATACTCATCCATTCTGCAGTTGTTCTCTCACATGTGCCCATCTGCAACATCCAAAACAACACAACAGTACAGTAGTGACTTGCTGACGTACCACTGCTTTAGCTTCTGGATACTTCCCAAGAGCACTGTAAATTTGCAGGAAAATAAAAGCAATGGGGGTGACTATTTTTTCAAGTATATCATTCCCACACTGATAGCTCTGTAATGAAATATGCCTGTCTTAATAAAGTGGTTTTAAAGTCTTGGTTTTGCTGAATAGCGGCATAGTAAGTGCGACTTACTAGTTCATGTAATTCCTGACTTTTCAGTTTTATAATTGTAGCCTGGATAAATAACTTGCTGTTGCAGCAAAGAAGATCACTTATATATGAACTGTTGCTAATTGAAAATTAATTGTAGCATATCATCCGACATACCAGCTCCTTTAAATAGATCTGGTGTTACAAATGACACATAAAATATGGATGAAGCAAGTTTCAAACTGCATGATCCTTCCTTTTCCTTCAGATTTTGAAAGTGGCGGAAACACACTAGAAGAAAGTCTTGACCTGAAAGTCTTGGCTAGTCCAACAGCAGAATCTGTATATCAGTGTCCATAGTTCCCACAACATAGTTCCCACAACATAGTTGTCTTGGTTAGGTCTCACAACACAGGTCTGTATTTCCGTCATATCACCTCATATCACTTTGACTGTGTTAGAGATTATGTTACAGATATTTTTGGGATTAAAATTATTCTGCTGTGATGTAGATAAAACAGAGGTCTTTCTAGTTAATATCAATTTCTCCTAATATTCTTCTGTAGATGCAGTTCTGTTGTAACCAATAATCATTCCAGTTGAAAACAATTTATCTGCCATGCAGTAAGTGCAACAGGAATTGCTCCCTAGTATCATTTTCCTACTCATTTAGTGGGCATCTAGTGACAAAATATGAACTAAGTATGCCATAAGAACATTTCTGCAGAGTTTAGATGAAGAGGTAATTTCTCTGAAATAAGGGAGTAGTATTTGGGTATGGGGAGAAACACAAACTTTTGAAATATTTACTTAGAAGCTGAGAAAAAGCAGAATTTTGCGAGTAGACATCACTGAGCCAGCCTATTTCAACAAACTCAGTATGCTCAGGTGATACAGTGTGCTTCATACTTCCAGAAGAAGTATGGCTTTTAGTTTCACAAATTTGTTTAGAGTCATCTTATGCTGTGACTTCTTACCAGCAAATAGCTACAGAAAGCACAGCAGACTCAGTACACATTTCATCTTAAACTCAGGAACCACAGCACAGAATGCATTCCTTTAGTTCATTTTCCAAAGACTGTACGTAACATGCAGTTCATCTGAATCTCAGTAAAACATGATCTTGAGAGTTTGCCAGCTTCAGAATGTTCCTGGGAATATTTATCACTGGTGTTCTCCATTTCCTTTCTTGATCCTCTCCTTGAAAGTCAGCCAAGCAAATGTGGATAAATATATCTGATAGTTTTTAAAATGTCTACCAGCAACTAATCAGAAATAACTGGACCAATTCTTGCAGAAATAAAACCGAATATCTGCCTCTTATGGTGTGGTTCTTACATGTAGGACCTTATCTTTAATAAACAGGACAAGTTTTTGTAGTTCATTTAGAGTACTTTTACTGGATTTTATAAATATACATGAAATTAAAAAGATCTGTATTAGTTGCTTTTTTTTTGTCCTATGCTAAATATTAATCTCCTTATACCATAAAGGAAAATCAGTCTTTAATATATAATTTTCAATTTTGTACAATCTTAGGATGCCTTTTATTCTGAAGAGTAATGGAAATAGTAGAAAAAACGTTCCTAGTTCATATTTAATGACTTAATAAATTCCAGATTTTGACCATGCAGATTATGAAGCAGAAAAAATTCTTTGTTTTCATTAAAAAAAATACATTAAAAATCCAAATCCAGGTTGCATTCTGTTTTTCACTTTGATTATCATCATTCATACAAATATGCCTGTCTGGCAAGGACTTTGAAATATAGATATACTCTTGTGAGACATACTGGCTTTCCTGGAAAGTAAAGTGTTTTATTTCTCCATTAAATGGTTACAAGTGTTGGACACACCAGCAGTCAGTGTGCTTCTACTCTCATGACCACCAAGAACAGGAAAGAATTAAAAGGTGTTTTCTGAAGCTGTTACCTGACTCTTAAGCCGTTACAGGACAGATCTTTCTGACTCTTTTCAAGGTGAATGGCCTGCACTAAGGATTTCTTTGGTTAAAATCACTGACATAATATTAAAATGCTGCTACCTTAGAGTCCTTTCTGTTGATCACAACTTCAGTGTTTCTCCTCATGAGTTAAAGCGACATACTCTCCTGAAGTGTTTCTTCAGGATCCTCACCTAGTACCACTTGTCCTCTAGAGAAAAGAGAGAAAGGAATAGTTCTTTTTGTGTCCCCTCTAAAAAAAGAATCTCTGAATGAACTCTGTGTTTTTTCCCTTATTTATTTTTGAATAATATAAATGTAGTAGATATGTCATCCCTTTGTCCTTCATCTTTCTAGAAGCCAACTCACAGAAGTACTTACAATTGTAATGCCAGTTAAATTGTCTTCTTCCTCACAGTAGTAATAGCCCATGATTCGGTACCAGCAATCTCAAGTTCTACTTGCAAGATCTTACAGTGAAGGGATCCTAGAGAAACTGTGCATCTTTACATGCCCATGGCTTTTAGTGGGTAAGACAGGTTCTGCCTGGCAGTAACTCCCTACCGAGGGGAGGCGGAGGTAGTGAAGTGTGCAGTCTCTGGTCCTTTAGGTTCGTGTGGCTGGTGATGCTGAGTATTACGTCTGGTGGTAAAAACATGCCATATTCTTAGGCTTTCCTTGTTCTGCTCCACTGCCAAAAGCTCTTGTCCATACCCACTCTGCACCATCCCCCCTCCACTCCCCGGTTACATTATTTAACAATAACATGATTCAGGTGTCTTCGGATTTTTCTTCTTGGACTGAAACATGTTTAATAAAGCTTATAATGAACTCAACGTGCTTCTCAAATATTCACATGACAAAAAAGCTCAATACAAAACCCCCCACCATCAAAAGCTCACTGCATGCCTTTGTGGATTTCCTTATGGTTGCATTACACCCTAGTAGAACTGTAGGAACTATGATAAAATGGAAATTTGTTGAAAATAACAACTAAATGTTGAGTACATCCCACCCTCTTGGCAATTTCTGTGATTTCTAAATATTTCATTAACCAGAATCATTTACAGAGATTTCTATGGGATCTAGTAAGACTCAGAGAAGAAGAGTGTAAAGCAGTAATATTAATACTGACTGTCTAGTTTTTCTTCCACTGTGTGCTCTTAGCATATGTGTCAATTAGATTAAGTCTCTTCTGTTTGGGCTTGACTAGAACAAGTGACATGAAAAAGTGAAGTTGCAGAGGTTTAATTTGAAGAGACAGTAAAATAAAAGGAAAATAGAGCTAATCCTAGGCATAACAATATATCATATTACATATTGCCTTGACTATCCAATCAAACCATCAAGCATGAATAAGATTCCTCTGACTTCCACTGCCCAGACTGATTTTATCCTCAGCTGTGTTCAGAGGTTATTTGATTTTTGGATACAGCAGGTCCTTGCTTGCAGGGCTTTTACTACCAGCCTTGAAGTTGGAATTATCATACTTTTAAAAGTGGAATATATATGTGGAAAACAATGTCTCTCACAAATGGTACTGCAAGCATTAAGATTTTACGGAAAGTTTAATCATTTCATTATTTACCTGAAGTCCTTGCTCTTGAGATTCTCGGGGCTCTAGAAGAATTTTGCCTTTTTTAATGAAGTTTTAAGTCAGTAATGGTTGTGCAGAAAAAAATTAAAATATGTCCTGTTCTTATTAATTGAAAAAACTAAAGAAAAACCCAAACCACTGACTCACAGAAGTGGAAGTATACTTAGAGATACAGTGTGTATTTCACGTCAAATTCAAAACAGTCATTCTGAGTATTTGAGTTTGGCAATGTTGCAAATATCTCAATAGTAAAGACAGTATTTTGATCTAAACTTGATCCCTTAATAGATCTTTCCATTGGCTTCATGCTATATAATATGCTGGTCTCTTGCAGTGTCAGTTTAGATGAGCTAGCCAGGTGTTTATGATGTACTCACTACCATGATATCATTCTGGATACCACTGCACCCAGTGGAGGTTGTTGAACTTCTGCCATCCTTGCTTAGTATTTCGGGTTCTTGTGCATTTCACTTCATAAAAACATTTATATCAATAGACCAAAATAAGATCTGGCCTAAGCGAATCTAACCTCATTTTAGGATCAACACAACAGTGGATTAGGACCTGTCTGCACCAAAGCTAAATATTTTCTAAAGTGTTTATTTTACAGTGAAAGCAATATTATGATACTAACTAGGAGTACCACGACCTTTGTCTTTTAAACCTCTTTAGCCGCATTAATTACAGGAATTAAAAATTATGTGAATGTAATTTGAAATATATAATCTAAACTGAAAATAGCATTTCAATACTTAGAAATACATCCCGCCATGTAATGTTTCTTGGAATGGAGAATTTAATTTTTTTTTTTCTTCAATAAAGGTAATTATAGTGTAGATATGGCTTTCATTGCAATCACTGCTATAGGGAGTCATGAAACAACTCATAAAGGATTCATACACAAAATCAGTAAAAAAAATAAATTTTATGATAAAGGTTGTACTCACCTCAGTTTGAGAGAGTTCAAGTCACCTAAAGACAAAGCCAGAATATGCCGTCATTTAAAGTAAATAGTAGTAATTTTAAAATAAACTTTTAAACTTGTCGAAATAGCCACAAGACACAGGAGAATAGTATTACTGCTTAGCGTAGGCAACATATTCACTACCTCAAAAATCCTCTCCTTTTTACAAGTAAAGGAAATAACTCAAAGGGTCTTCTATCATCTACTTGGTTTTATCTCCTGCTTTCTGTGGGTGCTGATTTTTAGCCTGTCTCCATGACCTTCAAGACTCTTTATTTTCCCTACTGCAATAGAATCCTTCAAGATGAGAATTTATAATAATCCCTTCTTCTCTTGTTAGCTCTTCATTAATACCATGTTGTTACTCTATCAGAGCTTCAGCTGCCATATTTGCACTTTACAAGTCACTCTCTGAACTATGCTTAATCCGTGTTTTCAGTTGTCTTGCAAATGTACCACTGTCACCTTAGAAAGCTGCTTGTTTTGCTCCTGTTTTCTGTCTACTGCTTCTCATTTCTGTACCAAATTCCAGAGTTGTTATCCATAGTGTTTTCAAAATTCATTCCCTCATTATCAGTTTAATGCTTTCTCACTTTTCTCTCTCAAGCTTTCAAAACTTTGCAGGTCTTCCTATTCCAAATGCTTACCACTGTGCCCCACTTATCTATTCCCTAACGCATTTTTTAAAAATGGTTGTCAAACCTTATTTATCTTCTTTCCTTCTTCTTCTCCTCTATCTCCCTTGATCTTTTGTAGCTTTTGAGCAATGTCTCTTGGTCTGTCTTCTTCTTCTTCGTCTTTCCTTATTAGGCATTCCTAAATGGGAAGGGATCTTTAAAATTTTATCTTCCAGAGTCCACCCTTCCTTTACTACTGAGCCATATAACTCACTGCTCTCACAGTAGTACCTAATCTTCTCCAAAGTTACTTTTCTCAGGAATTTTTCTTCCTCTCTTACAATTACCTTAGCACTGTCTATTTCAGTTACTTTGTTCATAGAATCATAGAATGGCCAGGTTGGAAGGGATCGTAAAGATCATTGTTCCAGCCCCCACGCCACAGGCAGGGACACCTTCCACTAGACCAGGTTGCTCAGAGTTCCATCCCACTTGACCTTGAACACTTCCAGTGATGGGGCATTCACAACTTCCGTCGGCAACCTGTTCCAGTGCCTCACCACCCTCACAGCAAAGAACTTTCTCCTAATGCGTAACCTAAACCTGCACACCTTTAGGTTGAACCCATGCCCCCTCCTGTCACTACATGCTCTTGTGAAAAATCCCCTCTGTTTTTCTTGTAGGCGTTTTAAGGTACTGAATGGTGGCAATTAGGTGACCCTGAAGCCTTCTCTCCTCCAGGCTAAACAAACCCAATTCCCTCATCTTCTTGTCGTATGAGAGGTGCTTCATCCCTCTAAGCATCTTGGTGTCCCTCCTGTGGACTTGCTGCAGCAGGTCCATGTCCTTCTTATACTGGGCACCCCAGAGCTGGACACAGCACTTCATGTGGGTCTCATGAGGGCAGAGTAGAGGGGCAGAATCCCCTGCCTTGACCTGCTGGCCATGCTGCTTCTGATGTATGCCATAACCTTGTTTGCTTTCTGAGCTACAAGTGCACATTGCTGGCTCATGTCCAGCCTCTCACCCACCAGCACCCCCTAGTCCCTCTCACAAGGGCTGCTCGCAATCTGTTCTTCGCCCAGCCTGTGCTGAGACCAAGTGTTTACCCAAACCAGGTGCAGCACCTTGCACCTGGTCTTGTTAAACCTCATGAGGTCCACAAGGGCCCACGTCTCAAGCTTGTCCAGGTCCCTCTGAATAACATCCTGTCTTTCAGGTGTCAACTGCACCACTCAGCTTGGTGTCATCTGTAAATTTGCTGAGGGTGCACTCAATCCCTTTGTCTATGTCGTTAGTGAAGATTATTCTCTGAACTGACTAGACACACCTTCAAACTGAATGGACAAGTTGTGATCAATTATAAAATCGTAAGGCTATTTCTTCTACCTTTCATGGTCATGTAAGTGAAGAATTATCTACAGTTCCAAAACTGGTGCCCACTATTAGAACAATATATAATGTCTGATAATTCCTTGGCCATTAAAGTATGTAATTAGCAGTTAAAAAAAAAAAGCTTGTAAAATTGTTTGAAGTGAATGACAGTTTTTAAATTTGGTTTTAATTGTTTATGTCTAACAACACAGATGACAACACAGTTCATGTTGAAACACACAGCTCATACATTGAAAAATTAGTTGAACTTTTAAGTGAAAATTCTGCCATACTATATTTAAAAGACAAAATGCCATATTAATGTAGAGAATATCGTACAGATGCAAACAATTTCTCAATGTAACTTTTAATTCCTCACATAGGAATTGACTGTTGCTAATGCTTGGAAATACTATCCTGCCTCACAGTGTTCTGTCAGAATGTAACATAAACCACAATTTGGCACTATATTCCTGTGGTTTGCAGTTCTACATTTATTGTGAAAGTTGTGTTTTGCTGTTGCTTCAGGTTTGCCTGTCACATTCCATGCTGCTCCATATCCATGAGGAGTATTCTGAAATGAATAGGTTTGCTGCAGCAGTGAAATAGAAACGCACTTTTTAATGACATTCCATCATGCTCCGTCATGGCTTTGTTTGAGAATATTTGAGACTTACAGATGCATGTTAAAATGGCACATGGGATATCACTTCAGCTGCAAACAAACAGCAAAGTACAAGAAAGATTATCTGTTTAGAATAACAGCTTGTTAATGGGGAACATCAATCACAGAACTAGTTTAACTTAAGCAACACGATCATACTTTGTAGAGATGCACAAACTATAGGTGTCCAACAACTCCCCAGCTCTGTGAAATCAGCTCCAGTCTTTATAAAAGTATTTTAGGGGCATAATAAAGCAAAGTATAGAAAAAAATCAGCCATGACAGATATTTTATTGTGGGGTCTTTCTGTCTTCAGTCAAGAAAAACAGCAATGCAAAACAGAGTCAAAGAACCACAGTGCTGAAACTGCAAGAAAGTGCACAATGAGAGCATAACTCATTGTTACACTACAAAATTCAAGTATATTGTTAAAACTCCTTCAATTTGGATAAATCTGCATAACCATGTCAGTTAATTCATTGGATCCATTTCTCACTGAAGTACCAATCAGGGTAAACAGCTCTCTTCTTTGTAAAATAAATACAAGCAGTAAATCTTTGAGACACGTATCAGCTAGAGGACTAAGAAAACCTACCACTTTATCTGAGCTATAGAAAAACTGACCAAAACAGACCAGAACCTCTTAAAAAATACCGTAGCTTTTGAGAAGCTGCTTCTGCTTCTCAGAAGTAATGGGGTAGAAAAAGGAACATCTAAATGATAATTGACACTTAACAAGGCTTCCTTCAAAAAACACCACCCTATCTACCTGGCAGAGACCTATCCACCTACACAGCCTTCACACAGATTTCAGCCTTCCTTTACTACTGAAGAAGAAATACTAAAACACACTTTTTCAACTTCAGTAGCTTAGACTTCTCACAGCCAAGTATCAGAAAAGATACAGTCCTTCTGGAATATACAGGCAACTTTCTTCCTTGGCTTTGAACAAAAGTGTTTGTAGACTGATATTACAAGCTATCTTTTCAGGCTTTTTTTTCCCAGAGAGTTCACCATAGTGTTGTCACACATGCTAAATCCTATCAGCAAAATATTTTCACTCATCTGGATCAACTCATGCAGTAGCAGTCAAAGTTTGCCTCCCATCAACTTACCCAGAATTTCTTTGTTCCCAAACTGTCTAGCAGCCGAGCAGACTCCCTAGGATCACATATTCAAATATACCTACTTTCCATAGCACGTTTTGACTTTTGGAGTGCACTTCCATAGCCAGCTCTGCTTACTGCTTTCTCTGTAGCATCAAATGCTGTGTTCTGCTAATATGTTTTTGATAACGGCACGGTATCCCATGCTCTGGGACAGAAATACCACAACAATAAGATACAACTCAAAATCAAATGGTTTGTCAAGAGACAAGTTTGAGTTAAGAGGAGAGGCTTACTGGCCTTTTCCTCACAGCCTACTTGGGTGGCATCTTCCACCAAGGAGGCAGCCTTCTTTTCATTCAGGTAAAGAAATTCTCCTGCCTGCTTGAAAGTGAAGAGATTCTTTGCAGTCTGAGCACCCAAGTGCATGACAGGATTATGACATACCCAGCCACCCACATTGTCACAGAGTGGTTTCATTTTAAAAAAAACCACAAACACTAGGATGAATTTTAAGATGGAAAATGCTCTTAAAGCACTGTGCTAAAGTGAAAATGCACATGAGGAACTTCACATACAGACATATATCCCAACAACAAAAAAAGCAAAAAAATAACAACAGATGTGATTTGTTTTCTGTATAATGCAAATATTTCTAAACCAAATAACTGATAATAAGTCCTCTCAACATGCTCTCCATCAGGGTTAAGTATATGTAGTCATGATGTCACAGTCTGTAAGAATGCCCTTGGGAGGGGAAGGGGATTAGGCCAGCAAGGTTGCCCATTTTCTTCTCACGGTCTTTCTGCAAACTGACCTCACAGAGCTCCCAATTCCTTTAAATACTGGTGACAAATTGGAATGAAGTTACATTCACATCTAAATTTACAGGTTTCTCTCTATTGCTCAAAAGGTTTATAGGTTTATTCTCGTCAAGACCTGGGCCAGGAAAGCTGAAACTCACATAGAAAATTAGCTAAACTTGCTCCAAGATATAAACTTCTTGCTGCTCTCAACGCCTGATGTTGTCCCCTGGGTTTGATGAGGCAATTTCCCATCTGCATTTTTAAATGAAAATACATTTGAGTCATAGTCTGGGAAAGAACTGCTGCATGTGCCAAGGTATCATACATTCAGGGCAGAAGGGAGTGTGTGAGAGCAGGCAAAACCTTCCCTTCTCCTCCCTCTCTCCTCTCTGTTCCCACTTTACACAGCTTCTTTACAGAGAACAGTGAAGGTTGCTGAAGGCAGGGAAGCAGAAAAACCACCTTCAGCCTAGTAAAGAAACACCTACTGAATTCCTGTCATTCAAAACCAACTTCAGGAGCAGGTACTAGGCAGGCACCATTACAAACTGCCTCCAAAGTCAGCAGAACAAATGTCTCATTGAAATGATTAAATGGTAACCAACTATGTCAGCTTTCTGTAAAGTTCTGTAAAGTTGGCTATTTCTTTGTACAAGTTATATAGTTTGACAACTTTAAAATCAAGCTAAAAATAAAGAGATCAGAAATGTTTGAATCATGATTCCACATAATTATTTTATTGTTTTATGTTAATCCAAAGCATGAACCATGAATCCAAAAGCATGAATCCAAAGCATCCAGTTTCTTGGAAAATCAAGGGCAGATTTTAAGGAGCTATTAATGTCAAAGCTCATTACTTAAAGAACAATTAATAATTTCCTTGCATCAAATGAAATGTTTAAATAAATGGTTATGGGAAATCTTCTCTTGACTAAATTGAAAAGTTGCCATCTGTCTTTCATTCCTCCTGTATTATCTGCCAGTAAAATAAAATAAAATAGAAAAAAAAATCGTATACATTAGAATAATGCTGTAATACTCTGCTGGTGTTTATGTTAATTTGCTCTCACTCAGGAATGCACATAATTATAACGCAGTATTTTCACATAAATGTTCAGGCATATATTGTGAACTTCTTGGCACCTAAGGAATAATTTACCATAAAAGAGCTGAAAGGAAACTGGGGTTTTCTTCATTTCAGAAGTAAAAAAAAAATTAGATTCTGTGCTGTCACAGGCTCTAGAACAAACAGAAGTGTTTATGCCATTGAACAGCACTAGCATCTTGAGATTTGTATTCACAGAGGAGGAAGAGGTTTTAGAGAGGAGGATGTTTCTGATAATTTGTCAGAGATCCCACGATTTTTATAAAGAGGATACAACTTGTCCATTCTGGGGATCACATACACACAGTATAAACATGGACTCTCTCTTAATAAAGCACACTGGTAATATATCCAGAATTACCACATCATCTGTATTTAAACCATCTGTTTATCTAATGTCTTAAATGCAGAGAGCAAGGCACATAGCTATATTTTACATCAACTATTCCCTTATTTCATATGATTCCATTTAAGGCTAAGGAAGCCTAGCTTGGGTAGCTGTCCTGGTATTTGAGCTGTGATCACCAAGTGAGGTCATCAGCCTGTTTCAGTGAGACATCACCATGACTGAATGTACCTAAAGGATGGTAGCCATGTCTTGAAACATTGACTAAGACATACCAAGAAAGAAGCATGGCCCAGAAAATCAGTGCTGGTAAGTCCATCAGTTTGTCAGGTAAGACTTTGCAAGGTGCTGCTGGGTCTGTAGCTTCTCTGAGGCAACTTTGTGCCCATGTTTGCTGAGTTGTGACTTCCTGTAAGCTTTTCTTGAAGAGCAAATTTTCTCCAGGGAAGCAGATCTTTTTCTCCTCATTATTTTACATAGTCTTTCCAGACCTCTTTCTCAGCTGCGAACAACACCTGGTTGTTTCCTGGAATAGGGTGCAGCCTCTTTTCATCTCCCAGGCACAGACCCACTGAGTCTACATATCTGACATGATCAGGTCTCAGAGCAGAACTGGGAGTACAGCACTGCTCAACATCCACAGGGCAGCAAGGGTTTCCTACCAGCCCCAATTCCCCGACTGCTCCCCAGCATGTGGCTCCATCCTTCGAGCCACCTCAGCTGACACACAGGAGCATTTCAGTCATCAGTAAGTAGTATCACCTTTATTACATAAACCAATGCAGGGAGCTTCATATATTCAGTGAAAAGAAAAGAAACTGAGATGCCTTATAAGCCATCAAGTGAGCCTCTGAACTGAAAGCAACTGGAAGGTGCAATATGACTCATTTTCCTGGCCACAGATCCAGGGTGTATCTACTAAATTATTTCGGAAGAGAAAATCTTGACTTTTGCAAGTGGTGTCAAACCTGCTGTCAAAGCTGTAGCCACTTCTGGGCATCACAAAGCAGAATCTTCTAGAGAAAAACAATATTAGCTGGCACACGCTGAGGTAAAGGGTCAAGAATCTGCAACTAGGACCTGCAATACCTAAAATCCTCCGAGGACCAAAAAAACTGAAACCTTACCACACACACACATATGCATGCACACAATTTTTAGGAATGAAATCTGGTAACTAACTGGCAAGCTCCAGAAAGAAAGACTCATAAAATCATAGAATCATTTAGGTTGGAAAAGACCTCTAAGGATAAATGAGCTTCTGAGTGCTAATTAGCATTAGCTCCCAGCTCAGGTGGCACTGTGTGTTATCTGTGAGATAGGCACAAAGAAGAGCTGTAATAAACTCTCTCAGACTTCAGCTTTGGATTCACTCTTCTGTCTCGTGTCTTCTTTGTTTTCCTTGTTTTATTATACATGAAATGGTCATTTATATTTGTGGTGTGTGTTTGTAGACTAAATGTGCTTCATTAAATTTATAGGTATAGTGTGCTTTACAGATTCTGTTCTTTATACAGAGTCTGGTCATTAGAGGTAATAATAGTAAACCATTGCCTCTCAAATTATGTTACAGGACATTATTACAAAGCCTGTAACTGTTCTGTTATTTATGGTCTCTAATTTACTGCTTTTTGTCTAAGCAACCATCAACTAACTGTACTCTTAAATCTTGGCCTTTTGCTGAGATGTTTAGACTACCATTTTTATTGTTACGTGCTTTTATTCTTCAATTCATTCCACACAGACTGTTTGGGTGATTTGTTTCCTGCCTATGTGCACTGACATCCCAGACACTGAGAACTGGATTAGTGGGAAATAACTCATGAGTTGGTTTTATGACTGAGAGTCCTATAAATGAGATTTTGATAGCACATATAATTAATGCTGTTACACAAAGTAGTAGTTTGTTACGCAAAGTAGTAGTACTGTGATCTGAGACCCAGGACTAATACTAATAGTTTCTACTTTCTTCCAAAATGGTCACAACAATTTTTACTTCCATTTCTTTTATTACACTGTTTTTTCGCAAGTGTGCCAAATCCAGGAATCCTCTAGAACAGATCATTTCCCAAAAAAAAAAAAAAGAGCAAATACAACTGGAAGGCACAAAACTGAGCCACAAATTCTCTTCTCATCCTCTGTAGGCACACACAAGGATGGAGAAATTCTGAGGCTATGAAAAAAAGTAGATCACTGCTGTGATATCATTCTCTGAATGCTTGTCTTAAAATGATAAATTATTATGGTTCTTTTTCAAAAGGAAACAAACAGTTTCCACTTCCAGTCAAGTGGCACCCTTAGTAATTTTCCATGTCGATAACAGCTGATTAAAAACAGACACAAATTATTCCTCCCATAGTCTGCAATAAAAGAAAAACAATCTTAGAAATAAAATATGAGGAAATCCTCCCATTTCACCTTAAATGTCAGCCAATCCTTTGTTCCCTTGTCATGATTTTAAAGGTCAATTATGGAAAAAATGTTCTGGAGAAATTGTAAGTACTGAGGTTTTTCTAACAAGAATATGATACCGGGAACTTGTAACATTCATGTTTACTAATTTCTGCTGATTTGCTCATTCACTAGTTAAATTCCAGAGTCAGCAATGGAAGCCTCGTTTAAGTGTAACCTAAAACCTATTTGTGGATTGAAAATGTCAATACAAAGGTTAATTCCTTACAGAAGCGTCTTTCAGAAGTGGAAATAAAAGTATTATAGCCTATAAGCTGAAATGAAGCCTTTCTCTCATTTAAAATTTCTATGCATCATTTTCTCACTAATTAATCCTTCAGATCACTTAGGAATGCCAATAAATAGTTTTTTGTTCAAATCCAATTCAACAAGATTCTCAATATAATTTCTTCCTTCTTGTGAAGACTGACTCAAACTGCAGCTTTGTTCTCGCTTATTGGTGCAGGATTTAACTCAGCAAGCAGCTGTACCATAAAAAGCAAATTGGTGGAGTTAGTAAATGACAGACTTCAGAGGCAGTTTTCAAAACACTTCAGAATAACATAAATGGTCACAAGATGGATTTTCACTGCTAGAACTGGTAACTTGGGTGGAGTGGTACCAAAACCTAAAAAGAATAATGCTTGTGAGTAGAGCTTGCTTTTTTCTTTCCTCATAGTTTCTGAGTCTTTTCTTACCTCTTTGGGAGTCTGAAAAAAATGTCCTGTTTACTGGGGTTGCTTTTGGTTAAGCTAGTCATCATCCAAGCATGCCCAGCCAAAATATAAGGTAGTTCAAAGTGGTACTTATCTGAGTAAATTTTCCAGGAGACCATTAGTTGAAAAACAATGACCGTTCATAACTTTGGAGAAGCACAGACAGGAGTCCAAGGAACAGAACAAATCAGATTATTGACAGTCGTACACACGAAATTCACCTCAACTTTAGAACGATTTTTTAGAAACAAGGACAGAAAGCAACAAGGGATTAGGTAGGGGAAAGATATATGGCAGCACTGGAACATTCTACAATAAACATCCTTGTATGTCTTATATGTACTTATATTTCGTATCTATTCTTCATATGTCCAATGTACAAAACAGAAGTGCAAAATATTTTTCTCAGGAAACATCCACACTGATCTCATTGAAGATAAAATCAACTAAAGACAGCTATAAAAGCCTATAAACTATGTATCTTTCCACTAGCAGGAAGAATTATAAATATCCTTTTTCAAATATATAAGAACTATATTGTGAAGATAATCCTATAATATGAGCTTTTCCTGAAGAAAAATTGAGGAAAGAACTTACCGCTAATGATGGTTAGACTGCATGGACAGGCCTGAGAAGGTAAGTGTAGGTCTACAGGTATATCTACTCAATTTCTGCAAGTTATGAAGCAACTTCCCTAAAAGATTTTTTTCGTAAAGCTTCTAACTGAAGGCTGAGTTATACCCTGATATATAAGGTTTCAGGTCCCTTCCAAAAACCCTAGCATTGAAAAAACCTTGTGTTGTAACTATTTAACTACATAAAAAGCACTTGTTTATATTTCTTTTATCCTGCTATATTCATAGTAATTTTTTTTTAATTTTCAGAATGCTCCTTTTAAGGCTTTATTATTTTCTATGACTTTGTTGTGTCTCCTCATATTTCAGCTAGATAACCTCAGTCAGAGTTCAAAGGTGGGATACACATTCAATAGTGTAGTCATAGTCTTAGAATATAAAAATCTTCCCTCTTAATTTTAAAATGAAACAAAAGAAGATTCATGATACCAGTGGAGCTGAGGGTTAAACATACTGCTTTTCATTAGAATGAATAACGAGCATTAAAATTCCACCCCTAAGGATGCTTTTATTTAAGAGTAAACCAAAAATATGGAGGCTGGGGTATCATCATCAAATCTTCTACTCGACAGCTAAACTAACTTACCACTGTTGTTCTGTTAATGTCTTTTATATAGGAAGGTAGAATGACTTGAGTTTGGATGGATATATAATTTACTAATGCTTAGAATACATATTTTCCACATATTTACTATCTTGTAATTCAAATATTCTCTTTTTCTACAACACTTTGTTTTTGATTGTCAGCGAAACAAATACAGTTTTCTCTTCTTATTCTCCTAGGTTTTGTATATGTATGTCTTACATTCTGACATCTGTCCCAAAAATAAGAATTCTTTTCTTTTCTTCAGTAAGAGTTTTTGGTCAACCGTAGAGCTATGGTGAGGACGGAAGCTCACCAAAGTTAAAATCAGGGACTTATTGGAAGAGCATGTTGATTGTTTTACAGCGTCCTGTGAGGACCATGGACAGATCTTTCTCATTTCATGGACTGCCATGAGCTCTGAGTTAAAAACTGTTCATAGCTAACATGAGATGTGAAGTTCTTCTATATTAAAAAGGACATATCTGAGAAAAAGAATGAGAGAATGATGCAATCTACCAGGGTTCTGCATGTACACATAATTAAAAAAGAAAAACATTTCAGAATTCTTACGGGTGTATAGTTCTCTAGTCTCAGGCAAAACAAAGGACATTAGTGGTACAACAAAACAAATATTCTTTGAGTTAACACTACATTTGGTTAGATTCTATTTGTGCAAGTGATAATTTGGCCATGATTAATTTTGCCAGTGATTTTTCTCACTCTGTACCTTCCCAAATCTTGGGAAGAGTGCTTTTCAACAGTTCCAGCAAAGACCATGTAACAGTGGAAGAAGTGAGAGTTGCATCTCCAAGCAGGCATTCACTTTGGTCAACAAGAATAGGAATTCTTTTCCAGGAAGGAAAATCGTGCAATTTCTTGATGACTTAAAACAAAATATATGGATACTAATATATTTCAGAATTTCCCATAATCTCCAGAAGATGTCTAAATTACCTCAGACAAAATCTCTCAAAGTCACTGTTGTAGGAGGCTGGAGTATGTACTGTGGAGAGATATCTAAAAGGCAGATGTCACAATATGGAAAAGTGCAAAGGAGATAAAACAGCACCACAGCTACTCTGAATAAAGTGCATTTGTTCCTGGTGCTTTTACTGAAGCAAATCCTGTGCCTTGGTAAAAGCAGACTTTTATTCTAGAAGAGACATAGCTATAATGTAAACAAATTACTTCAATCCCCTATTCAGCTGGCCTCATATGTCCTAAGACTTTTGTTGTTTCTTCTTTAAGCAGACTGAAATACAGCTTTGGTGTGTCTACATTCCTAATGTACCACATTCCCTTATGGTCCCAGCCTATACTACTCTATTAATAATGGAGCACTAATTTTACATGCAAATTCTGTATGAGAACGGCTGTAAAGAGAACTGGCAGAACTATCTTGCTACAGTCTCCTTTACTACAAAATGACATCATGCAACATGACTGTTCTGGCTCCCACAGAATTACAGTTTTCACAGCTCAAGCCAGGAGAGCAAGGTGATGGCATTTTTAATGCTCATAGTTTGCTGGTTTATGAGTTAAGGTAGGTGGCCAGTTGCTATTTTGTAGACTCATCTGTCAGTCTAGTGCTGTATTTGCAATACCGTGAGACTAAATGAAAATGCTGTGAGCACTTCTTAATGCTGGAAATACAAATGTTTCTTTTCTGGAAAGGCTGTTGCCTAGAGTAACAGGAAGTGATCTAATATTGCATGTAATAGACTTATTATTGTTAAAAGGTCTGAATTTAACTTAGGTAGTCAGCATCACATGACATTCACTCCTTCACTGGTAGTACTTGGTAGCGTGGCAGAAAAGAAGAGGAATGGAATAACAACTCCCTTCAATCACATCTCATTATGTTAAAAGACAAGTTGGCAATGGAGCAGGAAAGCTCTCTGAATGATGGAGTAAGGACTGAGGAGAGATTTGGCATGAAGATCTTCTGTTTTGAAGATCTAGGATCAAATGCCATTTTATTCCCACATAATCCCCGATTACATAATGACAGACACCAAGCTGGAGAGCTAAATCACAACTCTCATGCATTGGAGAAGTTAGAATCATATTCTTAACACTTGAATATATAAAACAACATACAAAACAGTAAGAATATCAGTAATCTTTCCATTATGTAATGGAATATATTGTTTACCTTCCAGATGGACACAAGGGCAAAGTGCTAGCCTCAGACTGGTTGGTCTTTTAGGTAGGATGTAGACTCGACTTTTACAAAACTAATCTGGAAATAATAACCCGTATAAGAAAAAATGTCAGCAAACACAATGCTTTTGTCTCCTAAGTTCTCATGCTTAAACTCTTAGAATTTAGGCTCCCACAAAAGCAATGTGGGGGAATGTTGGTGGGGTTTTTTTCCATCTTGAGCAATATCATACCTCTTTCTCAGAAGAGTGTCATGCAATCCCGTTCTATATAGCATCATGATGAGGAATCAAATCCTTTTCAGTACTGTGAGTTCTTTGAAGGTAATTCACTTTGCCTTAAGAGGATGCTGCCTAGGCACCTAAGCACCGGCTCTTCAAACCACCTCAGTGGGACCTGTTGCACTTCTTTTGGGGTTGCTATTTGTATGTTTGAGACATCAGCACAATTTTCTCAGAACTTGCCTAAAAAAATGCTGAGCCACATCCAACAGAGGGCAATGAATTGTGCAGAGATGCACCAGCCGAAGAGACATCTGTCGTTGATGGTCCTAAGTGTGCTGATGTCTCTTTAGTCATGATTCGCAAGACCAACACCAGGGAAAGTGAGAGACATAGGTTTGAGTTCTATTATGAAATCAGAACTATACCTGTCCACAATAACAATTCTTGTGCTCTATTGAGTTGGATGGTACAGAGGACATCATGGGAACTTATTAGAATTATGGGATAAATAACCAGGTTTTGGACAAATATCTGTGTAAGGAGAAACATTAAATATAGTATGCACATGCCTAAAGATAGAACAATGTTTCTCTTTTAAACAATTAAACAACAGGCAATCTACTACATTTCAAATCCGACACATGCAATTGACCAAAATATATATGGACATCTCATCAAAATTAATAACACAGATCCTGCTGAAAATAGCAATGATGATACTTATACACAAAGGTGTCTTTAGAGCCTGGTTAACACAAGTGAAGAGCTTTTAAGAAAATCAGTATGAGACAAATGGGACGTAATAGTCTGTCAGTGAGGAAATACTGAAACACAGCAGCAACCTCAAAAATTGTGACAGTAGCATTCCTCAGAAAAGAACATGAAATTACCATCCAGCACATGACTAAAAGTAGAATACTTTTACTTTCAAAGAAAACGAAAAAAGAAATCTACTTTCTGCAATTCCGTTGTTTAATCTTCATTGGTTTTGAATGAAGAGAAGAGGCACTAGATTTTTAAGAAAGCCAGTAGTCAAAGAAATAGGTAGAAAGCAAGTAAATTGAGACAGTACTTAGAAATATACAGTGTCATTCTCATGTGAATCATATGCCCCTAGTTTCCATAGTTTTCATGAGTGTGAACAAGATAAGTCATCACTAGATAACAGTTGTCTTCCTAAAGCAAGCAAATTTATTATATTTTAAACAGTTCTGAAGTAAACAATGTTGATATGAGTGTGAATCCAGATTTTTCACCTCAAGAGTACATCGAATTACACTTTTCTGCACAAAAGAACCTTCATCATCTTACTTTCTCTATAATATATGCATTAAGCAAAAGTCTAGATTTATGGGAGGCTGAAACTTTTCAAAACACAGCACTTTGGATATTGTGGAGAAATTGTCAGCTCAGAAGAAAGTATTACCTTTTGGTTTTGTTATCAAGAAATTTTACTTTCAGCTTTGACTGACATAGCTTTGCATTGCAAGCAGTTTGTGGAATTTCTAGGCTAGTTAAAGAATTAACTAGGCTAGTTAAAAAATAAGTTTTCTTCTAATTCAATGACAGCAAAAGTAACCACATAAAATTCAGTCAGCTTCCAAAATCCACCTGAAATGAAGGTGTGGTCATCACATCTGCAAATCTGATGATTTGCAAAATCCTTAATGGATCCTCCCTCCTCTGTCCACCTCCTTGATTAAGGGAACCTTTTGAATTTATTGTTTTAGTCAAAATATACATTCCTCTCTGTCCTAAAAAGAGATCAGCCCAGGAAAGAGTATTAAGAAGGCAAGGCTGTGCAGGGTTCTAAATCTTCTCAGTGTTAATGCAGTTCTTACACATAAGAAAGCTGACACTGCAGTAGTTCTTGCATGCGTATATGAACAAAGTTGATAAGTTCTAGTTGCTATCATGGCTGGGGCTTGGCAAACCAAGCTAGATAATCTTTTAACGGGAAATGCACAAAAAGTACCTAAGAGGCCAGAATCAGTCAAAGATTTCTGAACTGGCGTTAAAGGTAACAATCAAGTTATTTGGAGATACAATTACTCTTGGCACATTGTATCAGTAGACACATTAGGATCTGGTAAGCTGTGTTAAACATTATAGGACTTCATTGCCATATTATTGCCTAATTTTTACTGGGAAAGACCTGGTGAACCGGCAATCAAAAACAAAAAGCTAGACAGAAAGCAGGTATCATTTTCTGGCAGAGTCTAACAGTGTTACCAGCAATAAATGGATCCCATATGGTCTTCATCAGCAGAAAATATGCCATTTGCTTTACTTGGCTGCATTTTGATGCCTTATTTTAGGTGGAGAGATATGAGGGATCTTGACAGCCTGACAGGAACCTCATGAGTTTCAAGAACAGCTTAAGCACTGCCAGCAGATTATTTTTCTCCTCTGTTCAGCACTTGAGAGACTGTTTTTGGAATATAGCATCCAGTTACAAGCTCCTGATACAGTGGAAGGCCATCAGATAGTTAGGCACCTGCAGAATACAGTGTATAGGGAGAGTCTTAAAGAGAGAAGTCTAAGGTCTTGCAGGTCTTCAGTGACATGAGGGGAAGGTGTAGAGAAAAACAGAGCCAGACTCTCCTACATACACAGTGATAGGACAAAAGGCGTCATGTAGAAGATGCAGCAATCAGGATTCAGTATCAGAGAAAGGAAATTTAAACCATGAGAAACTCCATAATTAGAACAGGGTTCCCAAGATGTCTGGGGAGATTGTGGAATCTCCAGTTTTAGAGATATTTGGCACTAAGTTAGACAATACTGTCGACAAACTGGAATAAGCTGACCCTGTTTTGAGCCGAGGGTTTGGTCAGAAGACCTTAGAAGTTTCTTCCAGCTTTATATATGCTAGGATCTGTGACACTCTACTAGCTTCAGCCTGCCTGCTGGAATTTTGTAATGACTAAACTACATGCTTATAAGATTGACCGGGGTGGGAACAGTTTAACTGAACAGAAGCAGAAAAAAGTTGCAAAAGACCAGAAACATTTCAACGAGCTGTGCTGGTGCTGCTGGTGCTAGGGAAGACTAACACTAGATAGTTGACGGTTGCAGGAGACACCAATTATTTTTCAAGCTTGTTCTGAAGCTTTATTTGAAATATATGTATAAATACATATAAGGTAGCACTGATTAATAAGTAAGCCAAAACCTAAAACCCAACATTACCTTTCACGTGACAGATGCTTACAGAATTTAGACATCAACCACCAAGCAGTTTGCTGCTCTACTTTTGTCGTGTCAAAGTAAGCTTACTAATGCACAGCAACTGTTTTCAGAGTGTACAAATTGCCCATGAGCTGCTTACAATTTTGAGGATTTTTTCTTCATTATTCAAAATTATTCATTCCAAAATTTCAGCAAACAAGCAGTGGTCTGTAGTTTGTGAATGAGCTGTTTGTTGCCAGTATACAGCATGGACTTCATCCAAATCCTATTGAAGTTGATGGAAAATCTCCCACTGACTTAAGATAGGCTTTGGATTGGTGCTGTTGAGTGGCAGTACTTGTTTCGATTGGAATTATAGGTCACATGGAATTTTTTCTCCAATATTCAGTGTTTCTGCCAACTTTCTGGACAATAAGAGCATTTGTCTGAGTTTTGACACAAAGAAAATACAGAACAGCCATTAACACAGCCAGAATGAATTTGCTGAAAAAACTCAACTATTCATGGAAAAGAAAATGGTAGTATCTGCCCAGACATAGTTCTTTTGGATTCACATAAAGGAGAATTTCATGATTAGGGGATTAATGTTTACAGAAAAGTGTACCCACAGTATTTTTGTGCTGAATACTTGTGTGTGTGTGTTCCCTTCTTTACTGCTTTAAAAAAATGTTTATGGAATAACATTGTGAATTAACATGGATATAGCTTATTTTGATAAGGATCAAAAAAAAATGGGGTATTTTTCATTCCATTTTGGTCAATAAACAGAAGTCTCTCCGACTCTGTAGGCAAAAAAGATTTAGTACATGTCTTTGGATTACTAGACCTGAACACACTACAGAGATAAACAAGGGGGCTAGTAAGCCTAAGACACCCCAAATATAGGCTACAATTTCTTAAATTTGAAAAAATTATATTCTTCATTTCTCTTGTAGCTACTCACATTAAAAAAAATGCTACTTACATACTCAGCAAAGTAAATCACGAAAAAGACCATGTCTTTTTTTCCTAGGACTGAACACAGAGCTTAAATAACTGCACAATATAAAGTACTTCTGAGGAAAAAAAGAAAAGAAAAAGAAATTGAGACCTCATGTCAACTAAAATATTGAATGTTTTATTTATATTGAGAAGCAATTCCTTAATAAGTTACTATAAAACATCCTACACAATTTGCAACAGCTCGTCTGGGAAGACGTCACTTTCTTGAAGAGAGCTGCAGAAAAATTCAGGGATTCAGAATTTTGGGAACTGGACTTCCTTGCAAATTTTGGTCCAAATTCACAAAAGGCAGATGCCTGAAGTTGGTGGTAGGCAACAATTGCATGCCTGTTTCCTGAAGTATCGTACTGAAATCCATCAATAACTTCCAGTGTGTTTAAAGGCTGAAGACAGGAGAAGTTTTGATATAAAATCTTGAAGTGCTTCAGCTTTTGTTTCAATGCATGCCTCAGCAATCTTAAGAGACACTGAGTGCCTTTCTCCCATGAAGTCCTGCTTTGGTGTTGTTCTTCCTGCCTACCTACTGCAAAAGTTCCGTTTGAGCTTATGTCTTTATAATTAGGAGCTGCCTACATGCATTTATTCCTACTTCTTCAGATCACATGAACACTAGCAGCAAGCCAGTTCTGGGAAATTATCTGACTGAAAACCTAAACCTTAAACCAAAACTTTAAGTTTTGTCTGGATCAATTCCCAGAACCAACTCACGTAGTCACTCACATGAGGACCAGATCAGGCATGAAAGAAAGGACAGCATGCATCTCCCAGTGGGACTCAGAGTGAGATGCAGAGGAAGGTGAGACCACAGCATCACCAGATGAAACCAGATTGGGCTGAGGAAGTGCAGGTGAGAATAGAGAGATGGGTTTTCATTGTATCATTATCAAGACAAGACTGATCTGTATAAAAAAAAAGTGTAAAAGTAAAACCAGCCAGAAGAGGAGATGATAACTCCAGCAGAAGAGCAGCTTCCTCATCTCAGAGTGTTTCAGATCTACAGGGCTCATTCAAGACAGTACATTTGGCTGGAGACTGTCATGGTGGTTGTGTGGAGGGGAAGCCATTTTCTTTTTGTGTAGTGAAAATAAAGGAAAAAACCTGAATCATAACATTCTTGTCCCAGTGAAACCCACCTGTGAGGGAGAAGGGTTCACTTCTGCCTGTGCCAGTAAACTAACCTGTACCATGGACAGGACCTGTTCCTGGGCACCAGGGCTGGAGGATCCACAGTCAGAGAACACTCTGGGCTGTTTTTGGCACTGGTCAATTTACCCTCCTCCAAACAGATCCTGGACATTGCCTGGGAGTTAAAGCATGCCAGGAACAACCCCCACAGCACAGTTTTGGAGGGTAAAAATGTTTAGTAGCATGAATATGGGTAATTTTTGTGCCATTTGGCCTTTGTACCAGCAAGCAGTTCCAGGCACATGTTCCTAGAATAGACACTGCCTGTGGCTTTTATTTCTGTTCCATAAAATGTTTGTGCATTTTATTCAATGGTTGTTTATCACAAAATAAACATTAAGAAATCCCTGAAGAGGGGATCAGAACTTGAGTCTTCTTGCATCAATCAAGTGCCAAATCAATCTCTTTCCAGACCCTGTGTATCTTTCCTTCTATAGTGACAGACACAGAAAATAACACCCAACAAATAAATAAGATATTTTTTAGGGAAATCTGTGTTTATTTTTGAGTTATCTGTTTGTAACTGGTTTCCAGTGAGCAGTCTTGCAAACTGTAATCTGGTTAAATTCTGCTAGTTCAATAGTTGATCTTTCTTCAAATAGACAGTCTTGAAAAGGATCTTGGGGGCTGAGCAAGTGCCCTCCTTCAGCATGTGCCTGAGTGCTTCTACATCCCAGCTGGAAACTACGGGTGTCAGAACCAAAGAATCGAGGCCAGAAACCAGGTGGAGCCTGGCGAGAAGGGAAGGTGTTCACCACACTTTCAGAAAGATCTCCACCATACTTTTGGGACAGCTCTTTGTCTTCAACTGCTTACATGCCCATCCTAAAACTGTCACCTGAGAGAAGATTCCCAGAGAAAGATTGAAGTTTTCAGTGTGGCTGCCATGTGCCTGATGTTTTGATGAGTGCCATAAGCTGCTCTGCACCAGCATCGCTGCACAGGGCTGACCTGGAGTTTCTGAACCGACTTATCCCAGTTAGCTGTTGTGGCAATTCCATGAATCTCCCGGCATGATCAGACAAATACGCAGTATATTCTATTCTTCTTAAATGGAACTAATAATATACATTTCTCAGGTTTTTAGAGTACATTTTCATGCTTTACTGATATTTGTTAAAACCAAGGTCCTTTCAGGTATTTATTTATACGGCATCTCACCTACCAGATGTTCTCTGTTGAGTCACTAGGGACACATTCATCTTCTTGTGCTTCTAAACTTCTCTTATGATTCATGATGCATTTCAATCCAGCCCATTTTTTTTCTGAAATATAAACATTCCCTTAGGTGCCCCAATTCATGTAATTTTGATATAACCATATAAACTGCAATAAAGTGACTGCTGCACAATTATAGAAAAAATAGCTCGTTTTAAAAGTGAACTGCCAAAAAATTTCAAATTTTATTTTGAAAAGATTTTTTACAAAAGCAAAAATTTATCAGGTTTGATAATTGTTCAATTTTCATGAGCATTTTTCAAGCTAGGAATTTTTCAATCTGCAGATGTCTTTTTCAAAAGCGAGAAAGACAAAAGAGCAATGAGAGAAGAAACAGCAAGAAAGAAAGAGCGAAAGAAAGAGAGAGAGGAGAAGAGACAAAGGAAGGAAGACCGAATTAATAGCCTGCTGGGACCCCAAGAACTAAAATCTTTTAAAGACACCTTTTTTTTTTTCATGAGTGCAGTACAGTTTATCTTTGAACTAACTGCACTGTATCTTATTTTCACATAGTAGATGTTGTACACTTTAAAAAACAACTTGAAGCTTTATCTGATTCTAACCATATAAACCCCTTTTTGATATATTTCCTATCAGCTCAAAGTGACCTCTAAATACACGCAAAATTTGTAAACCCAGTTTCATAGCAAAAGATACAGAAAGATGGGTGTTTTTTCAGTGGGCAAAACCTCAGTATTGCAGAAGGATCTCCATCTTATATGATTTATGATTTCTTACAATAATAGAGTATGTATCTTTATTCCTTGACCTTTGCATCTGAGATTTTTGGCCAAACATGCTGGTTTTCCGGCTCATGAAAGTCGGAACATAATTTGAAAAGATGGGAGAAGTTATACCCTATATTTTTGTCTTCCCATCTCTCCACTTTCTCCATAGCTCTTCCATTTGAGTGGCCTTTCTAAGATGATGATGTAATAAGGCAACTTCTCCCAGTTCCAGATAGGAGACAGGTGCACTCTTGAGGAGGGTCCTGACACAATTAGGTGCTAAACACACAGTACCCCCAGCCTTTCAGATGGATTGAGGCTGCTCCTGCTGCAACCTGTCAAGATACTTGTCCCTGGTCATGTTCTGAGCAGGAGATGGCAGCAGAGGCAGCTTGAAGGATCTGGGGTGAAAGGAGAAGATAGGAATTGAAGAGGGATAGTTGGCTACCCAAATATTTCACAATGACTTGATGAAGTGCTGTTATTTAGCTGTAATCTTGTAATATTTTGATCACTCAGGACTATCAAAAAGATATGGCACATTCATTTGCCTTTTTGTGAATAAGCAACACATGAAAATCCATCCCAAACAAATCCTAGAAAGTCAGAAAAATGAGGCATCTCCCTAATAAAAGCAGTAAATCATATCAGTTGACCCTAAAGGGACTAAAATGGTGGGGACTGTACTGCTCATGGACCTCTCACATTTGTATGCAGCCATTCTTATGTACTTGAAGGATAACCTGCAAATAAAAGATTTATTTTGGAATTCAAAAAGTGGGACTTATGTAGCTGAGAAAACAAAAAACAAGATCCAACAAACTGTAACATGATAAGGGACTCCAAAGCTGTGGAGGAGTGATGGAATAACATCTAACAGCACCTCCTCAATATTTCTACTGAGCCTTGTCTGAAGGAGAGATGCATGCTGTATTCTAACTAGATTTTTAGTAGATATTGCAACATAAAGTGAGAAAACTTAGTGGACCAATTCACCTTCCATTTAGACCTCCTCATTAAATACTTTCTAAATTAATGCTAGGGCAAGACTTTTGACTGTTGGACAAGCCCTGATAAACGAACTGGCACTAAAGTGTTTCATTCAGGTGTCTGAAGTCATGTTGTTCATTCCCTTGAAGTTTCATTAAGGTCATGTAGAACCTATGGAAAATACCAAACTGAATGCCCTAAGTCTTAAGATCTATTTAGTTTAAAATAATTCTAAGATGGGCATAACAACTGAATTACAGACTCTGAGCAGGGAGTCACGTAGAAAAAAAGAGAGAACCAAAGTCACAACATTCGTAAAGCTGTTGACAGAAGAAATGGGCAGGTCAGCACATCTGACAAGATGACCTGACCACTCACATAAAGAGTTTTTTGGTGCAGATTTGTTTGTCAGCCACACTTATTTTTAATAATCTCTTATCGCCCACATAGTCTAAAGAAAAATCTAATTGGTGTGAGCTATTAATTCAAGAGCATGCCAGCCTCAAGCTCACTGGAACCATTACTACCTGTCATCAAGAAGAACTGCAACTCTGAAAACACCTTGCAGGTCAACAGACTTTTAATAACCCACACTTACTCCAGTTATTTGTTGCTTGTATGTCATCACATTAACTGGGTGCTTAACCCCTCACCCTCTTCAAGCAGATATACACTGGGAGGGCTTGTCAATTAGACAATACTCTAATGGGAAGCTTTGCACATTTGAAAAACACAGAATGGAATGGCAGCTGAGAAGAATTAAACCTTCTCGGTTTGTAGAAAGCAGATGAAGATGGAGGGATTGAGGAACTAGCTATAAAAAGTCACATGGAAAGTTTAGTGCCACAACTCAGACCATTTCACAAAGGATGCGTTGGCACAAAGAGTAGGGCTGTTTGAGGGAGGTTTAAGGAATTGCTGTGTTGAAAAAACAAATTACTTCTCCCCTCCTCCAAAATTACTGAAGTTTGCAATAACTTTATGAATTCATTATTTCTTTGGTAAAATAAAAAAGAATTGCTTTAACTATGAGACTTTTTTGCACTATTTTACTCAAAGTATCCATTTGGACTATGTAAAACTTAGCAAAATTTAGGCATAGTTATTGTTTTATTTACTTTTAATGGTATTAATGGTCATCATAAACACATACATTTTTAATACAGCAATAAATCCCAAACTGAAAATTCACGAGTGAAACCCAGAAATACTGACATTTTTACATCTTTTAGTATCTAAGTACCAAAGACATGTGTAACATCTGCAGCCTCGGGGGTTAATGCAATAAACAGGCAAAAAAACCGGACTGTGTCATTCTTTGAAACTTTTACACCTCACCTGATTCACAACCAAAGGATTTTAAGTGTTTGCCATTATTATTACAGAGTCACAGAATCAACTAGCTTGGAAAAGACCTTTGAGATCATCAAGTCCAACCTGTGACCGACCACCACCTTGTCAACTAGACCATGGCACTGTTTAATATCTTTATTGATAGTCTGTGAAAGGAAACAGTGAGGTCCCTGCCAACGTAGTTAACAATACTGACAACACAAGAAGGGCCAACTTTTGAGCACATGATAAGAAAAGGGCATGAAGAAGAGATGGCTCCAATTAACTGCACAAGTGACAAATCAGTATAAGAAATTTGTCAATATGTGCAGCACAAACGGAGACATCAGTCTCTGCTGTCTGTAAGGTGAAATTAAGATGCAAGCTATAAGTTTGCAAATGAAGGTAACTTGACTGTTTAAATACAAAACAGATGACTTGAGCTGCTCAAGTTCTAGGCTTCATGTTTCTCTTCCCTTGCATTTATTGCACTGTCTCAACTTTGCTGAGAAACATCAGCCATGATTAATGTTTCCCAGTAGAAGAAATTTATAAGCCTCCAGCTGTAAAAGAGGGTGAATTCGATACGTAAATTTGATAGCTTTCAGTGTAATTGTTTTATTGTTGAAATATAAACAGCATTTTCAGTTAACTGACACTTTGCTCATCCGTAATTCTTGGTTTCCTTTCCTTCCAGAGAATGAAACACTGGAAAATACATACTCTGTTTTATATGGGAGATAGGATTCCTCATTTTGTATCTATCTATGCAAGACACAGTTGAGAATGGGTAGATAGCAAAATTCATCCTGCAAACTAACAGCAACCCAAAATATCACCAAAGGAGATATTTTGGTCAGGTCAGTTGCTAATTTACATAAGTTGTTAGGACAAACTGCATGACAGATTGCTGGACACAGTCAAGCTGCCTTTGAGTGTGTCAGCTTTCTATTCCTGAGTAGAGCTGCAGCACTTCCCCAGATGAGCACCAGCTCTGCCTACGCTCCACAGACAGCAAATCCCCATTTGTCCCCAGTACAAACACTGCTTTAAATAGGCCATGGACAGTTACCTGGTCCTCTTTTTAAAAGGGTTGAAACTGTTGAATGTTTATTATTACTGCAGGGGTAGCAGAAGACGTTTGTATTCTCGGCATCTGGCCTTGCGAGTTCAATAAGGAAATGTAGAGTTCTCTTCATTTTCAGGTGAGAGGAATAATCAATACCAATCAGCAGAAGGACCAGCAGCAAGATTACCCAGGCTTGTTAGCTGGCAGGAATGGCACCAGGTGTAACCCTGATACAGATTGCAGAAGGGAAGGCAGAAAAGGTTATTTTTTAAGTCTGTTGGCAATTTCACTGCCTCTCCATTAAGTATTGCACCTAAGTGATTTGTGCATTTGTGCCTGATATTGTGCATAAATAACATGAAAAGCAATGAAGTTGACTTCTTAAATAGAAATGCAGTGAATAGGAACATTCTCACATGGTCTGTTAGACTTCCCAATAAACCTGTGTCTTGTTTAGGCTACTTAAAAATTTAAAAATCCAGGGCCATATGAGACAAATACTACATTAACAACAAATTTGGATTCATATCATAAGAAAGCACTCTCACACAACCTCTTTCCAATCTAAAGGTATCAGAATGTTTTACAGGACTGCAGAGAAAGATAATGAGTATTACTGCCCTGTGCAGGCAGGGTACTGTCTAAACAGCTCAAGACAGGCCACAGAGCAAGATGGGGACACAGGCTGCACAGAACACCAGAAGCTCAGATCTCAACTTCTCTGCTTTGTCTCTTAAATGAAATGGTCTAAACAGTTGTTAGTTAGCTCCAAAATAAATCCTCTGAACTCTAAGCATCTTCATTCCCCTTTAGACAGTCTGCGTATTCAGTCTGGGTAAATGCCTGCACTAAATTTGGAGGTGTTCCACATCACACCCAGCTACAAATTCTTCCACTGACTGGAACCTGAATTGAAAAAAATGACATCTATCTCTTCACATGACCAGTCAGAATTAAGTTGTTTATAGCAGAAGAGAAGCTGTTTAAGCTGCTACCACTCTATCATTCTAGCAGATACATCAGTCATTTCAAGTAGATTTCCTGTTCCATTTTCAAGTAAAAGCAGAAAAAAAAAAGCCAGTCCTTCCTACTTCTGCTTGTGATTGGGTAACAGTGATGAACAGGATTTGGCCATGCCAAAATGGATACAATTACATCATGGAGTAATTCTTCAAGGGGCTTTTTAGTTTGAGTTAACTTTGAAGTGCTATCAAAAAGGGGTCCTAGAATTACCAGGTTAAATTTAAGAAAAGGAAGACAGATATCCCTTTCACCAACAATTTGATAGTACTTTTTCTAGATGCCAGCTCTTGCAGTTGAGTTAACATCTCATTGTCTGTTGGGTAAGTTGTCTGTGAACAGCTTTTTGATTTATAGTACTATTCAAGTCAGAAGATCAAGCCTTTGGTTGCTTTGCTGATCTCCTGCTCTTCTGCATCTTAATTATTTTGGTTTTAGCGAGTGTCAATTTGTAACTTTTTGAGGGCCGTGTCTAAGCAAGCAGTACTTGTGAGTGTCAATCCTTGGTGTCCTCACCGGCATTGAACCTGATGTGAACAGGTACAAAGGGACTTTTCACTTACTCTCTCCTTCTCCCCAAGAGCTTCCAAAATTTGAGTTACATATGTATTTCAGAGTTGCAATATAGATTAATGTCTTTCGACATATATCAAAATAAAAGTAAAATAAATATACTCAGGCTACTGGAAAAACTCATTAGTATTCTGTAACAGTGAAATAGATGGCTTTATACCATCCATAAGGTAATAGTATCTAGGAAAATAAATGACCTTCATCTATTACAATCTTTCAAAATATTTTTATCTTACTTTTGTACTATATTTTAAATTAAAGGAATGTTAGTTTAATTAGCATTTTCATTTCGTTATGATCATAAGCAGTTCCATCTGATATCTGAACACAATCCTCACTAAAGGATATAAATTCTTCACTGGCACAGCATTTGCTTTGGTGACATAACAGGTCAGTCTGATTTTAGTCCTGAGATCACCTACCAGCATGATAGGAGCAAATTAAAAAAGGTTAAAAAGGCCGTGTGCTCCCATAGTTAATTCACTAACACTGAACTTGATAAAATGCCGCACTGCGACTGAGTAAACAATAAAGATACATATTTTACTCAATACACATTGGACCCACATGTGAGTAATGGAGGCACTTATGCTGTCCAGAGTGTGAATAATGAGAGCACTTATCCCATTCGCAGAGCAGCGCTTCACCGCTGCGCTCCCATCTGGGAATCCTGTGCTTTGAATTGGTGCATACATCATGGACCTGCCGCGGCACCGGGCCAGCCCCTAATCAAACAGGCACTTTGCATTGTTATCCGACAGCATCACACCCTCTCAGCCTGGCCAGGGATACGATGTACCTTGAACTGCAGTGGGATGGCTCAGTGCTGAGCAAGTCAACTCAGTCAAGGGGAAGGATGTGGGAAAGGTGTTTGAAACATGCAAACATGTTTTCTGCTTTTGATTTCCCACAGTTCCATTATCTCATAAGATTTTTGGTCCCAGAAACATTAAAATGAAAGGCAATGACTTCAAATCACTGTCTGCGATGCCCAGACTTGAATAAAATAGGCAGGTTTACTTGATTGCTTTGCTCACTAGTTGTTTCATACATCCAATACTTCCAAAGTTTTGTGACTCTAGCAGTACATGTCTGTGATAAATGGCTACATATTTTGCTCTGCCCATGGCTGTTGCATAGCAATTTTAAAGCTTATCAGGGCCTTCCAGATAGAGTAAGGAGTTCTCCAGTGCCTAAAGAAGTTTGCATTTATTGCTTGAGATACAGAATCAAGTCCCATGCTTATAATTTTTGACTCCTCTTTTTTCTGATCCACTAACGCTCACCACAGTTGCATCACAAGATCAAAAGTAGCCCTTGAAACAAAGTACAAACCTAAAACCTGCTGAGTTCCCAGGATTTTTAGGTTTTTGTTTCTCTATAAAATTTCTGCTGATGACCAAGAGATAGGGCTAATATGGGAGTTCTGCAGCCTGTTTCTGAGACCACTTTACAAAAAAAAAATTTAAAAAGCTTAAAAAAATTAATTTTTTTAGAAATCCTAACAGAATTAATTTCTAAAAGTTCTGATGATTCTTGAGAGAAAGTTCTGGGTCTGATTCCTGTTGTATTTGCCTTAGATCTCCACTATCAAAGGACTTATTATGAATTTACACAAGAAAAAGAGTCACACAAGGACTTTCCAACTCCATAGCAAAGCATTTGTATAATAAAACAACTGTGAGAACAATGACAAATACAGAAGGAGGTCAGAAAATAATAGGCTTTGTGTCAGTTCCATTTGTGCATCCCAAACTGATATTTCAACTCTTTACAGTCAAACTTTTTGCCATTGTTAGCAGTTTTGTTTACCCAGTGTTTATCCTTTCCACTAGGCAGTAAGACAACCTCATCAGATTCAGAACAAGATCAGATACAGGGAAATTCCAATACACAAAATCCCATCCCCTATCTTAATAGCTCTTTTCCTGATCTTTGTGATGGACTGAAACTGAGTAATGGGATGAAACAGTGAAACAGATTAGATGCAGACCTTCACTTGCCTCCCTATTGAACAACTATGATTTCATTGTGGTTTAAAAACTCACATTTCATGTTTGTTAAAAAAGTCACCCTACATAAAAAAGTAGCATATTACTTGTGAATATATACTTTAAGATTAAAGTGCACAAAATTGTGTTAAGTGTTATTCAGGCACTTTTATAAGTCTACATGTAGATGTAGAATTTGTCTCCAGAATGGAAAACTGAAACAAGTAGAATAGGTCTCCACGATGGAGATTTAACCTGCTGGAATACCCTGAACATTAGGTACCTGTGTCCTCAACACTGAGAATAAAAGAGACCAGATGGCTATCTTGGAAAAACAAGCCAGTTTTAAACTGCTTGTGTCAAAGTGTTGATTCCATCCTTGGAGTGAAAATGCATAGTGAAAATGCCTACTGATTTCAATTCTGCTGAGACTTCATCACACCTACTGTCTTAAATGCAAGATGAGGTTGACACTAACCAAGTATAATAAAAGCAAATGATTTGTAAAAGGATTGATGTGCTGCAGCCTTTTGGCCCTTTGTGGGGCACTGGAAAGGTGACCAGGAAAGGTGGAAAGGAAAATCATCACAACCGTTTTTATTTTTCCTTCATCTGGCTGTGTCACCAATCAGGTTTGTAGAGACATTCTCAAAGGCTGGTTTGTTGGATTCACCTGCCAAGTCTCACCCAGCCCTATTCAGATCGTGGTTTTATACATACTGAGTCACACAATTTCCCATCTCTGCATACTAATAACAAAATGCTTTTCCTTCCCTTATCTGGCAAAGAGTCTCCCTTCATCCTGTTTCTTTGAATGCTGAGTTTGCAGAGGGATCTAAGCCCAGAAGCTGCTGACCATGTCTTGGAAGTCTGCACTAGGATTCAGTGCCTGAATATGTGGCAGGAATTTTAGTAGTGCTTACTTAGGCAAATAAGGTAATTTATATCTCATTCAGGCACAGATAAATAAATAGCTGTCCAAATATATGCACAGTAACATTTGCAATAAATGTGGATATGCATTTAATATTTATAGCTTTTGGGTGCTAAAATGAAAACCCCACTGAAAAAATATTATCCAAAGGGATACAGTTTTCATCCTACAGGGACAACATTCACTTCAGAAAGCTAAATTATTTTTTATTGTTTTTCCCTGCCATATGTTGTGGCTGGAAAAAGACACAGCTATAAGTACTTAAAGGCTACAGTAGTATTTGGATTGTATTACTCAAGTAATGTGTCAATGACTGCAACCCGGGGTTTAAAGCATGAGGAAGAATAAACTTCTGCAGGCACCATTTCCCAAGTCAAGAACACATGCTGAATCTTGCATCTGGGATGAAATAAGAGCGTGTAACAGTAAAGGCTTGGCACTGGTGGGAGAGAAAGAAAAGGAACTAGAGGCGTTGGTGAACAAAACCCAGCAGTTTACCTCTGTAGGGAGGAAGGACAGTCACTTACTGGGCTGCATTAGCGGGAGTATACTCTTGCCAGCAGGCCAAAGGGAGCATTTGTTTTTCTATATTTAGCATTTGTGAGCCCACATTTGGAGCGATGCCTCCAGCTTTGGGGTTTGCAGTATGAGAAAGGCAAAAAGACATTGAGGAACTGGAGCAAGTCCAGTGGAGGGCCACCAAGATGTTGAGGGAGCTGGAGCACCTGGTGTATAAAAAACAACTGACAGAATGGGGGTTGGTCAATCTGAAGAGGAAAAGGTTAGAGGTAGGAGTATTGTTGTTGCCTTCAACTACCTGCCAAGTGGTTACAGAGAAAATAGTGCTGGAGACACACAGTCCTATTACAAGAGGCAACAGACACAAAGTGCAGCAAGGGAAAAACAGCAGGTTGTTTAAGAAAGGCTGTTGAAGATGCATCCTTGGAGATTTTCAAAACTTTCCTGAATAAGCCCAGAGAAACCTTGTCTGACTGTGAACCCATGATCTCCTGAGGCCCCAAAATTATTCTGTTTTTATCCCTCTTCTCACATTCTTCTTCCTTAAAAAAACAACCAAAGAAACTAAAAAATCCCAAACAAACAACAAAACAACCAGGATCTTTCATTCATCAGCTCTATACCCTCATCTTGGATATAGATGATGACAATACATCCATTCAGGCACATGAAAAACATTCTTGATCACAACCCTTTCATTAACTACAGACATGTTAATGTTTCCATGGCAAAAAAGCTAAGACAGAAGCTAGGGGACATGGTGATACTGTCGCTTTCTGAAGTAATTGAAAACTTACAATGGAAGAGGTTTATTCTAAAAAATATAATAATCAAAATACTTTGTGATATTAGGCCAGTCAGGCAAACTTTTGATGAAAAATGAGTTCTCTTAGGAACTTTGTCTAAATTTTTGTCAGCTCACCTCCTGGGCTCACAGCATTTCCCTGTCTGTAACAGGAGCACTCCTCATGCCACAGGTGTCTCAGTGGGTGGGCAGATCCGGGAACTCTGTTCCAAGCCCTGCAACTGATCGTTGCTGAATGTCCTCCTAGGCCACCTTGCATCCGAGAGTGCTGTGGGAAATATAGCTAAGTCAACAGCCCAAATTCAGCATTGCTTCAACATCACAGAGCAAAATGCTCCCACTGGAAACAGGAAAGACCTCCCTAAGCACTCTGCCTAAATCATCATTCCTATAGAATTCTTCATTGAAAGAAATTTCAAAATTGTATCAGATGTCTTTTACTTCAGAAATGAGTTTACATGGATTTACTGTCTCTGTGGTTCCGGGCTTTGAGCATCTCAGCACCCAGCTGTGGGTGAGAGGGCTGTGAATTATATTGCACATTAACACAGACTGTTAACTCTCAGACTCCTTACTTGTGAAATTTTCTATTTTTTTTTTTTTGTGAAAAACCTTTTAAGTTTTGTGGGAAACCTTTTAAATGACATGATAAGCATCATGATTGGGTCTCGAACTGGTGTTTGACAGGAAAGGCAAGGGAAAGAAAAAGAAGTTAAGATTAGCCCTAAGTTTTCCAGGATTCAAAGTTTCAAACACATTAGGCACAAAGAGAAGTGTCTTTACCCAGAATCTGAGGTGAAACTCAGCATTGCTTCAGTCTGTTTAACCTTACTTGTCAATATCACCGCTTCCACATTAAATTTCTCTGTTATTGAAAGATTACCTTTCAGACCAAGGATCTCCACGAATAAATGAAAAATGTCTTCCTTTGCTTTGTGAAATCATTCCTTTGTCTTCATGGACTACAGCCAAGGACTGTTTGTGATAGAGATGATTAATGCAGAAATCAAGTCGAATGTGAAAAGCCCTGGGAACAGTTACTTTATTTTTTCAGCTTTTACTTTTGGTTACATCAGGACAGGCATACACATATTTCCTTCCATGGGAACCAAAGTCCATAAATTGTTATAGTAAATTCCTTACTGCTGGGAAGCTTAGATGGACAACCTCGCATAGTATCATCTGCTTCATTACTCAGAGCTTTCAGCTGGCTGTGATTATAATGCACCAAAAAAGCCCAGCTATGGTCTTTTTCTTTTCTTGAGTATCATTCAGCTTAAAATGGATGACCATCATTTTTGTAAGAATTTCTATTTCACTATACTAGAATAGTGCTTTTACTCCCTATTGTATCCTTTGGAGAATGCCCTATTACCTTGATCTTGCAGCTTCTTACACTGAAAGCAATAAGTGTTGCAGTCATTTTTTATCAGCAATGATAAAAGCTTTATTCTCTTCCTGACAAGTAAAAAAAAAAAGTTGCCCCTGTTCGTGACTTTGTCTGAGTTTCTTTAGCTTCCTGGTTCCAAGGAGAATAAGTCTCTGGAATCTCAATCTTTAGGTCAAAGCACTGTTTATAGATCAGCTAAAACAAATGAAAATTAGAAAATCATTTCTCTGCTGTCTATCACTCTTGGCTACAAAAATCTTCTGAGAGCAGACTGGAAGAACCATGTGTCAGGAATTAAAGAGTCTGATTTCCTTTTTCTGATACCAAGTTAAAATCCAAATCTTTAAGCCAAGCACTATATTTTAAAATTTTTTTTTCAAAGGACATTCATTAACTCTGTTAGTAAATCAGCATTTTCTTTCTAACTTCCCAGTCCATTGCATTTTATGCTTTTTACAGACATCACATTGCCTGCTATTTGAGTAAATTTAGTCTTTTGAAAGTGGACTGGTGAATGTGAACTTCTGAAAGGTAGTTACTGCTGGGGTAATTTAAGGTAGCCCTTCAAACTGCTGCTCCTTGTTCTTACCACAAAGATTCCACTTGAGACTGTTAATCTTTGACTTCCCTATTGTGAAGAAAGTAACACTTGTTTCTTATGTTAGGTCATAACAGCAATATTAAAAGGAATGGTTCAATGTGCTCTATTATGAGACAGAATAAGACTTAACACATTATTTGCAGACCTGGATAATTGAGTAGATTTGTACAGAGACATTAACCTGGTACTTAACCACTGCTTTAAATACTAAAACACACAAAATCACACACACACAGAGCTCAGTTTCCACTGCAAATTTGCTTACAAGAAATATGTCATTAAAGAGAAAGGCTGAGGCTCATCCACAGCTTTAAACATACAGTACTGTCATGTTCCTGACTGCAGGTTTGTCAGCAGCATAGAAAACATCTAAGAAATGGGATTTATGCCTGTCTGGCTCTTGAGCCTGTTACATCAGTCACTTGTAAGAGCTGCAGTGCTCATGTCTCTTCAGGAATTAATGGGTAAGAAAGCAATTGCAGTAAAGCTCAAAGAAAGAAAGTAAACCGCGTCTTTCCTAAGGATACCACTAAATGTGAATAACTGCAGCTCTAACACTTATTTAGTCACGAAGAAGCTCATCTGCCATTGACAAAATATTGATGCACTGTCTTTCATGCCTTTGCTGTTATAGAAGGGAAAGGACTTCTTAATAAAAATTTTCTCAGAGCCTTATAGCAGCAATTTTAGACATACCTTCAGATTCCCTCTCAGTACTACCTTTTGGCAAATACTTTATTACGTTTAAACTCTAGTATGTATTTGACTTACATGACTTTACATTAGTAGCTGAGTTCTTTTACTCTGTTTCCTAAACATTAAGTAATGCTAGTGGAGAGTCCACTATTAGCTATCAGAAGATAGTTTACATGAAAGAACTAGCTTTGAATTCTTCCTGGACATTATCCTCTCAGAAATTATGACGTTGATGGAACATTCTAAGCAAAAAACGGAAGATAATTTGCAAATAATACTTTTTCCAAATATGTTTTAAAACCTCAGTTTCCGCTTGATTCATGCTTGCAACATGCCTCTTCAGATGTCTGGCTTGCACAAATATTTTAACAAACCAGTTCACTGTGAGGAATGCTTCATTAAGACAGCATCCAAGAAAGTTTTAAAAAATGCAGGGGAAACCAGCTGAAACAGGAAACACTATCTGTTTCATTACAGTCTCAATTAAAAGCATTGAGTATTTACTCATTTAGATGAGAAGGAAATATTCTATGCCACAAGGTCAGTACACTTTGAATCCTCAGCTTTCAACAAAGGTTCTTCATAAGTAGGCTACTCAGCAGATGAATATCTGTTTGCAATCTGGAGCTACAAATGAAAAATAAAGAACGTTTTATGTGTTCAAAAATAACATATGAACAGGATGGGAACAAATTTTGAGTCTCAAGTGACCTTTTTCCCAGTGATGAACACACCACAATTTTAAAAGTTATGATCAGAGAATGCCAAACTTTCGGACAACAGCTATTTACTCTGCAGAGTCACAGTTCTCGTTTCTGATGTAAGGTCAGGACTGTTCCATCAGAAATCTGTGCCAAACTAATGTGCTGATTTTGTGTATTAGGCAACAATAAAAACAGCTGATGTTTCAGTGCAGAAGTTATCTCTCTGTGTGTAAAATCTACACTAAGTTAGTACTAAATTATTTTCAGTGAGCAGATGCCGGCTATTCATTGCCTTCATTAACTTCTTCTGTACCTGGGTACCATGTAGTGCTAACAAAGTTATTGCAATTGAATTAACTTCATCTTTTCACGGCACATTATCCCTTTGATGACTCTAGATCATGGTTTGATTTAATGCTCCTGGTGATCAGAGAGACTAAAAATTAAAGAACGCCATATGTTACTAGAGTTGAGGAAGACTTTAGGAGTTTTGTTAACAAAATAAAACATTGTAATTTTCATCCATCCTAAAAAATAACAATAGCAAAAAAAGAAATCCAGAAGAGAGACATCTTTTCCATTGTACCTTTGGAAGGCACCCAAGTACTAACATATTCTTTTGGATTATTAATTTTTCAGAAAAAAATCTCACCTTTATTTTCATATGCTTCCATATTTCCAGTGGAGTAATTTTCAAGAAAAACAATGCAGGTTGTTGAGGCAAAACAAAAGTGAAACTTTCCCCATAGTTCTCCATCTCACCTATGAAAATCTGACACTACTAAGGAAAGGTAGAGTAGACAAGGCTCTAAGTTCAAGTGCTTTAAACTCAAACTGTGGCTTTGCTTGTATTTTATTTCATTTTCTCATTATTTTCATTAAGTGAATACTTCTGCTCCCATTCTTCCTCCCCAGTTTTTTTTATGGCATTACAACCTAAATGAAGGAATCGAAAGGCAGAAATTCTTTCTCTGTGTGGTTTAAAATTCTTCCTTCTGGCAACAGTTTTATTTTTAAAAAAGGCTACAAAAATTAATTGTAATAACTTTTTATTTGATTTAGCATGCTGTAGAGCTGTTTCTGCCTTTAGAATCTTACATGATTTCATACTGTGAAAAACCATGATTACAATACAGGACAAAGCCTTATTTTCAACTCTTTGGAGTCATAATTGAGGGAAGCAAATACACAACAGATGATTAATAGGAAAAACACAAAGTTCATTTAAATGTTTAATTACACATTTAGGTGAAGCATTTTTAGACTTCCCAGCCTGAAAGAGCATGTATTTATACATGCAAATTGAATTGAATATTTGCTTTCAAATAGACACATGGTGAATGGGAAGATGAATTAAGTTTGCACACTACAGGATAATTTAATTTGTAAATATTATGTCATATTAGATGGAGCATATTACCTCAGTTTCAGTGATCCAGAGGGAAGGTGATTCCTATTCTTTATATATGGTTTTTTACCCTCTAAAGATTTATAGAGTTGCAGATTTTCACCTCTTCCTCTCTTGCATGACAGGAGACTATAAATTCATGCATGGCACTTCTGTATTTAAGAAATTTCAGATTAAATATTTAACTAAGTACTAGTTACTGAGCAGTAAGAAACACATAAAAACCCTACAGTTTTTAATGTGTGCCAAATGTGGCATATGGTACGTAATTAAATAAAACAGTTACTTAACATTTACAGTTTTGAGGACACTTAAAATTTTATTAGTCTACAGATTTTTTTTTACCTTGAGGGGTGAGAATTCAGTCAAATCCAGCTTTTGACTAACCATCAACTTCATTAGAAAGATTCTTGATCCCTTTGAACTGCACTGGCAAAAAATCAGGTGATGCCTATATTTATGACCTAATCTTTTAGATATTGAAATTATGGGAGGAACAGAGAAACAAGGCACAAGTATACTTTAGATAAAGGAGACTGGATGGAGAAGGTGAATTTCTAGCCTCAGTGTTTGTGGCTATGCTACTTTGTGCTGCTGGTTTCCGGAAGAGTCCTTGGCATGACTTTGTCCTGGGCCAGTTGCTCCTCTACCACGGCACTCCTGTGCAGGGCTCGGAAGGGGTA
Organism: Rhagologus leucostigma; assembly: GCA_013397725.1. Taxonomy (NCBI): domain Eukaryota; kingdom Metazoa; phylum Chordata; class Aves; order Passeriformes; genus Rhagologus; species Rhagologus leucostigma. Next base: position 1,149,142 of record VZTD01004788.1, on the reverse strand, counting down.
TGGAGATGTCCCAGCAGGCAACTACACTGCAGTGGTGCAGAGGAGACCCCCAAGCATTTTTTATTTACTACTACAGTCCAAGCTGTTAAAGTCAGTGATTAAATTCCCACTAAATTCAGGGTAGTCAGGATTTACCCAGAACTTCTGGCTGTTAAGGAGCAAATCTATGCCATGGAGGTCATTGGTCTTCATAAATTAACACTTCTTCAGCTGCTTTGTGTAAACTACAGTTTCATTGTATCTACTTTCTTACAGGCCACAGAAAGACATTAGAAATAGTACTTTATTTACTGTCTCAGAACTTGTGAAACCTCAGTGAAAAAAATCACTGTTTTAAGTCCTTAAAAACATGGTGAGTTGTTGTTGGAAGCTTTGGGTTTTTTTACTTTGTTGTTAAAGGAAGTGCTGTCTCTTAGAATTGCACTACTTTTAATGACATATCAGGAATCATATTTTGAAATGTTTGTCAGCTTTTTAAAATGTGCTATTGAAACCTATTAGGCTGTCAAAACTATGATGAATATGTTAAGAAGTAACATGATCTTGTTGTAAATCACTACTTCAGAGTAATAGATCTCAAAGCCAGGAGAAGAAGGAAGAAAAACAATTGTTTGCAAATGTTTTGCTCTGACATTTTGTCCTGTCTGCCTTCACAGTCCACTGAATCTCACTGCTCTTAGAGGCATTTAAATGCTTTACAGGCAGTGTAATCTGACTGAGGAAGCTGGACACAGAAGCAAGTGGGAATGGGAAGAATGGAGAAAGTACATCGAACGTAGCACTTTTGGTTTTCCGGCAATTTCAACCAAGAGTCAACATTTTCTATAGAAATCTGTGTGGTTCACAAAAGAGTCATTCCATCAAAAAACAGTGTGTTCTTAATAGTTTTGACTGAAGACTTTCAGTAAACCCTGACATTAAGTTAAATGATACCAAGAAGGATGAACTTGTATCAGATTAAAGCTTTCGTCTTCAAACATAGAGGTATTTGTTGCTGGAAGGGACACAGGAGTGTGTTCTGTGACTACAAACAGAATTACAACTGAATATTTGTTTAAATTAGGAAAAAGGACACTCAGGTTTAGTTTTGCTAAGAGTGAAATGGCTTGTCACATATATTAAGATAGAATACAGTGTCATACTTATGCATGATGCTGGTATCAATCGAATGACCTTCCATTTGCTCATGCATTCCCAATGAAAAACAACAACTGACATCTGGAACAGTTTTCAAACCATTTGATGTAACCATTTTCTAAAGAAAAGTGGCTGAATAAAATAATTATTCAATCAATTGAAACTGGAGTTTATTTGTAACATCTGACTCTTGTATTTCTGGCTTAGCTGAAAGTGAGTCTGTGAGCCGTGCTACCTAATGATTTTCAATGGATGACATAAACACAAAATATATATTATTTGTAAGCAGCATTACCTTTGATGTTTTGAATATGTAAATAGTATTTCCGCTAACAGATCTGCTACAGATTAGGTAACTTACTGTCTCCCTCCAGGAAGTTTTGTATGGAGTAAGCACTATTGGCAGTTATGGCAGCACACAGACTGAGGGGGTCATGGCATGGACCATGGCTTGGCTGGGACAAAGGAAGTGGTCACTGGAGAGTACTTCTAGCCAGAACTTCTCAGGTTTATTTCTCCAGAAACTCTGGAGTGTACTGGTGCATGGTAGGGTCTCACCAAGCACTCAGAAACCTGGACGATGCCCCATCCAGTCACTCAGATGTAAACATCACTATTCTCTTAATTTACAGGGCAAATGTTAAACAGAGGCATGAAAGTTGTTCAGATGCTAGAGTGACAGGAAGCAGGTAAGAATCAGAAGGGAAGAAGCACAAGTTAAGCAGGAAACAATGTCCCATTTAGACAGAATTTTTGTCATTTACTACTCCTACTGTCTAAATTACCTTATGCAATTTATTTTGAAAGATAGAAAAATAATAATCCTGAACTACTTCATGTGAAGAGTCTTCAAATTATTTCTTGAGATTTCCTCACAGGGACCTCCCAGAGATACACGGAAATTACAAATGCTACCAATTCCTTCTTCCAGCCAACCCATTCATCACGTACTCAGCCAAGTACATCAGGGTAATTTGGGGTCTTGGCTACATAAAGGATAATGGACTTGGATGCTTCATAAAAATGAGTCATCTTTTCCCCCAGCTGATTATGTGACTGTCTCAGAAAGCCCTGATCATGGTCACTTAACTCTGCAAAGTATCTGGAGTGCTTGAATGCCTATTTACCTTTCAAACACTGCACCAATATCATGAAACCAGATGGAAACACTTTGAAAACTGAGTACAAGATGGAGTTATTGCAAGACCAGTGCCCACTGAGATAGAATTTAGGAAAAGGAGAACCAAATGAACCATATTTTTCCTAATTTGACATGCCTCACAAAATTAATTCAATATTTCACTAATCACCATAAGTATATTCTTTATATTTTCTAACTTTTAAAAATTAGAAACAAGCAACTAAAAATGCACTAACATTTTACAGTGTCTGCTGCTCTAACATAAAGTCCATTCTTCACATTTACTCCATTATCAAAACAAAACAATGTTCTCCTTGGAAAAAATAAGTATCAATGCACGACAATGTTAGTATATCCTTTCCTTACTTTATAAGGTTTTGTATGTTTTTGATCAACCTGTATTTCCCAAAACTTCTAAATGAGGGCGTGATTAACTAGTATAGTTTACTAAATAAGTACTTCGCTAACATTATGTATTATGTGCACACACGTATTTTTTCTTTTGATACTTCTTACAGCATTTTTATGGTATTACCATTGTAGAAAAGTATCAGCTGTGATATTAGGTAAACCACTCCTGATTTTCATTTAGGCTGTTGTAGTCTTTTCTATGTTTCTAATATAAACCAAGGATAGCTGTAATATGAGATATGTGTGTTTTTTGAAGTCTGTATATAAAATCTAGTGCTATGTGAAATCACTAGATTAACAACTATTCTAGTAGATGCATTATGAGGCAAAAACCCCCAAAACTGCCCATAGACATGTCTGTCTCCATGGGCTATGAGAACACATGAGCAAGTGCTTGTTTATGTGCACAGAAGACAACAGAACAGGAAGTTAAGCCTAAAATACAGCTCATGGCAGTGCTAGGATCTTTCTACCTGAAGAAGTTTGAAATGTGAATTTCAGGTATGTGCAGTAGGCATTACGGTCTATATATGGAGATTTTCTTCATATATTTTGGTATGACTCTCACATTACTCTGTATGTAAGAAAGATAAGAGGCACAATGACCAGCTCTGCTAAGAAAAGCGAATGAATAGAAAAAACACATGTCACTAAGCTGTATATTAAATCAGTGCTGGCATTCTGTAGGCCAATTCAGTGTTGAACTCTAACTGTAGGTTTTCCAAACTGACTTTTATGGGAGCTAATATAGGCCTTTAGCCTACCTGGTCTGCAGCTGATCTTTGTGAATACATTTCTCCTTATTCATTAAAGTAATACTTTTCCCAGATCATCTTGCAACTTTATCGGATCATTGGTTCTAGCCACTGGAGTGCATTTGTGGCCATCTCCTGTGGACTTCTCTTTGCTTCTGAAGCAGATATATTACATGTACTGATGATGTGTGTCTGAAGCCTGCAACTTTCTTGTGACTTTTGGCAAAAGTGCTAGTGTTCAAACATTATAAATCTGTGTGCTAGACTTAACAGTACAGAACATTCAAGAATGATCACAGTAACGTGGGCCAATTTCAGCTATGGTTTTGATTAAAAGTTTGATAGAAACCTCAGAGAAATGACAACATGCTTCCATAGATAAGCTCTGCAACTTTTATATTCCACTTCGCTGCTCTGGGTTGATTCAGAGTGTATTTGCTTTTCCTGGCCACAGTTTAAGTGCTCCATAAAGTAACATTCTGTTATTAAGTGCTGACTCTTTTTCTCTAGATTAATGGTTTTGGTTGTCCAGAGAGATGAAGCCTTTTGAAGAGGATGAAATATACCAAACTGAGTAACATCACAGATACTGGGCTTTTGCCCTCTTATGGTGTAAAGAATGCCAAAAAAGAAAGCATTTTTCAAATCAGTGGCCTAAGATTATTTCTTTTTTTGTGCAATATCTTATGAGCCTTCAGGAAAAATTACAGCATTTTTCCTAATGAAGATTGTTAAATGTGCCTTTTATAAATGCCCATGAATTAGACCTGACACCGTAACTCGACCCAGTAATGAAAATTAAAGGCTAGCTTGGACTGTTCTGCAATGACAAAAAGCTGCACAAATTCAATTTTCCTTACCATGTTATTTAGCAAATTTTGTATTTCTAAATGATTAAATAATTTTATGTATTCATTCTGTGCTTTTAAACTGATCACATATTGTTAAAAAACTATAAATCAAATGTGCAAGGCTTAGCTATATATCTGTATCCGCAATGTAGCAGGATTCTGAGCAGTACATTGCATATTAAATAACTTGAGAGCAGACTTCTTAATCACCCAATTTCTATTCACTGCCATTACATGACTGTCTTAGTCATTACATGACTTATATAACATAATAGAAATGGTAGAATAGCAGCACTATACCCAAGAGTTCATTGCTGCATGCTCCTTGCATATTTATTTATCGTTTACCCATCTGAAATCACAGTAGAGTCCATACTCCCAGTTGCACATTTCAGCCAGACATTGGCCATTATGCTTTTCTTTCTTTCTTTCTTTAACAAGAGGAATTGCACAGAAATATAAAACAGACACTAGCTGCAAGAATACTGGCAGAGCCGCAAATATGACTCCATATTCGGAAAAGCTCTCAAGGAAAAATACATGTTGGCAATACTGTTTGATCCACATTTCAAGTGTGGGCTTGAGGATACAGTCAGTGTAAACACAACTATCATGCAGGAATGTTCCCAGAAATAGAACACAGTAGGTCATGTCTTATTCCCTTTCTCAATATTCTGGTAAAATACTGGACATTTCTGGAAGACACAACAAATACATCCCAAAAAAGCTACGAGAACTAAGGACAAATATTTCAGGTACACATCATACCTGCAAAACAAAAGTATTAGGAAGAAAATATCTGCAGCTTTTGCATGAGATACCCCATGAGGAAGCCTTCAGCACCCACCCACTAGTTAGAGGACCAAATAGTCACAGGTTGATACTAAAGGGTTGCATACGAGAACATCCTACACAGAGAAACCAGCGTACATTACATCCTGTATCATTGCCATAGCAGCTTGGTTTCAGCAGAAGGAGTATTTGCAACCGGCATATATACACCATACAGTATGGCAGGTGCTTGGTACAGCGCATATCTCACAGTCCAAACTATTGAAAAAATGACCTCTACTTCTTCTACCTCACCTCCTACCTCATCATTACATCCATCCTAGCCCTACATGCAGTAAGAAAATAACACCACTTTCAGTGTCATGTTGCAGTCTTCTTATGTCCCAAGGATTTGGGACTGACAACCTGTCTCACTGAATTAAATAACAAAATTTCCTATTATTTCAATAAAGCTGGAAATTTTCTCCTTGCAGTATATGCTCAATTGAATGTAAGTTGCTACTTACTTCCAGGTAACCCCTCTACCAGCCAGGGATCTTTCCTGACATGTCTTTCCATCAGAGAAAAACTGTCACTGTCCCATTTCACCTGTGCCTTCTGGGTCTTGAATTGCAGCACTGTGGCTATGGAAAGGCTAACTGCAATCACCCACTCACTTTTACGGTATTTATAGAATTCAGCACTAAGTTCACTTATTTGCAGAACATGATCCTCTCCACTCTCTCTTAACTTTTCAGCTGGAGTCACAGTTCTGCAGAAATGGATAGTTTGGGCATGCTGATGGAGTTTGCAGCTCAGAGCTGGCAAAGAAACCATCATGTAAATAAGTCCACAGATGGGTAGGAGCAGCACTAGTGTACATTGCAAGTTGAATTTTCAAGTCAGAAGAACCCTCCAGGCTGTGCATTGGCGTGACTTTGAGGGGCTCCACAGGCTGGAGAGCACAGACATTCCAGAGCAAACATCTGCACATGTATACGTACACCGGCACTGCCTCAGCACTGGGACATACTATACGGCAAAGAATTTCCTTCAGGGTGAGAGGACGACCTCATTGACAGAAATCTGTAACCGAAGCCAGACACATCTCTTTGTCTCCTTGCTTTGCTGTTGTGTCCTGGGAGCCAGGCTGTCAGCATGAAGAACTGAAAGCTTCTATATCTAGGGGGAAAAGAGATTGCACAAGAAGAGGCAGTGTTTCCCCACTCTCTTTTGCGAACACAGTTGCTTGTTTTAACTGCTCTTTCCTCTTCATCCTTTGCTTTACCACTGCGGACTAAGGAAGGATGTGTACACAGCCCAGCCCTCAGACCCTTGCCAGACTGTTTCCCTGGATAATTGATTCTAGTTTGGATCCACCCACTGCATGCATTTATGCTGTTCGGCGGCCATCAAATTTGATGCTCAGGAGACCTCACTTTTGCCAGGTTACCTTTCCCCTGGGGTTTGAATCCATCAAATACAGGCCATCTGAGGTATACTCTACCCATACGAAAGGGGTCTATGTTTCCTCTGGAAATCAAAGCTAGAGCCATTCACATAAGCTCTAAGTCCTGTTAGTACAGTGTCCCTCCCACAAGATGTAGGCAGTAAGTTTATTGTCCATCTTTGCACAACACTTCCATGCAGAGCAAATCCCACAATTATATTTATATGCTCCCTGCTTTATCACTCTACAGGGAAAAATACACCAGTCCAGAAAAAGGACACTCACATGGATCCAGGTACAACAGTTACTTTGGTGGACCATCAAACAGAGAAGTTTGATATTCTGGCATTTCTGAAAGCTCTCCTCTGAGCAGCATGGAGTGATCTTGGAGAAAATTTTCTCAGAGCCCAGGCACAAAGTGAGTCTCAAAGATGGCAAATACTTGGGCTCAAATTCTTCATGGCCTAATATGTCATATTTCCATCCAAATGACATGGGACTTGTGTGTTCATGTTTCTAATCCGCTAATCAAATCTCATTATTTTTGTCTGAGCCATATCGTAACATTTTGGTCTACAAAAACCACTTTTCTCAGTAACAGTAAATTTACTTTAGACACATTTTTGGGGCCCCGAACTGGCCAAAGAATTGCTCTACAGTTACAGCAAGTGGGGTTGCTTCTGTGGAAAGGTTTAACAAGGTGGATTGAAAATATTATTGGAGAATGTGGGCTGTAATGATTTTTACCTGGTGGGGAGTAATTCATCTGAATGTTGTTCTATCATTTCAAACGTTACTTGTGGGAAGGGAATGTCACAGCTCTCCAAGAGCTACATTATGTCAGCTGCCATGCTCTATAAACAGATTACACACACCTTGTATAAACAAACTGTGGTTAGCTAATTATCCTGAACAAAAATACACACACAGAGAAGAAAATTCATTTCAAAATGATTAATTATATAAATTTTAGTTTCAGCAACATATTTCCTCTATCCCCATGTGTAGCTGCAGCTTAATAAAACTCCCTATAAGATTACCACCATTTAGTTGGTTTCACAAGTTCAGATTGTTATACAGAATCATGCCATGTTCTGAATTCACTGCTAACCGCATTGCAAACTATGACCTAACTTGGCAGAGAGGATGTATGTACTGCAAATAGATACTATGACAGGTGTATCAGCTAGTGCCAACAATCAACTTTTAAAAAATATATAGTATCAAATGGCTAGAACCGTAAATAAGCTGGAAAAACTGTATATGGTTTATTAAAATATTCAGGAAAAATGTTTTATTCAGACAGCCATTTCTCATTACTCATCTCATCAGGTAACAAATTAGAAGTAAAACGCTAAGTCAGGTTAATACATTTTACTTCTTTTTTTCGAGAACTAATATATAGTGCATACTAACTGTATTTTGTAGAACAAAAAAACATTTAAGAGCACTATTACTTTTTGTCAAATAAGAGAGTTCAGTAAAAAACAACACACCTATGTCTTATGTATGTCTTCCTTTCATGAAAACCTTGTTTGCAAAATCTGTTCTGACAGCATGAAAGTTGAAGCAAGTGTCACACAAAAGACATCCAAGAAAGATGGTAGAATTTTCTCTGAAACCAGGTTAAAGCATGCAAAACACTTCCAAGTTTGGAAAGACCCAGATTCTCACAGATTCCAAATCTCTGGAAGAGATGAAGAGATTAACTAGCAAAGCTAATGATTTTAAATCATACTTCCCAGTGCTAACCTACAACATTAAATACAGCAAACAACTTAACTGATGTTGATATAGCCTAGGAATGGTTCCCATATGTGGTTCCTGACTATGTGTATACTGGGTAGTATATTTATTTCAGTGGTAAATAAAACGTTAATTCAGCAACCCAGTGGTTTACCAATAGGGCATGTGTGGATATCCAGCTTTCAAGAAAAACATTTTTAGTGGTATTCATAGCCACATTACAAAACCCTGTAGACAGAAAGTCCCTCATGAATTTCCATTGGAATTCCAGCGTAATGTGGAACTCCTGGGATATAACAAGGATTTGATTTTGTGACATCTAAGGCAAAGCACTAGTTATGAACTGCTGGAAGGATCACAAGTAAGTACAGAATTGACATCTTCAGCGTATTCTTCAGTGGATGAAGTATATGCTGGCAGACAATCTACAAAGTTATTGTAATGTCATGTGTTAAAGTTAATCATAAAAAGCAATTGTCAAAAAAGCACACTGAGATCTCATTTCATACGAGTTACAGTTACTAAATGATCCATTCCTCCTTCTGCCTCAACTCTCACAAAAGCATTATGCAGGAGAACTGAAGCATTAAATATAACCAGGAGGTAGTGGAAATATTCTCAGTTCTAAGAGCTTGTTTCATGTTGTTATACAAGAAATTATTTACAAATATGTAAAAAACCATAGGGAAATTAGAACATTTCTTTTGACTTCCGAAGTCAAACATAATTTATCAAACCTCTTGAAAAATAAAAGGAACTCATAAAAGAAAATACAATACAAAAGAATTTAAGATTGCAGTAATTAAGAGAAGTTGATGATTACTGTCCACGTAGCTGTAACGTACATACAGAACATAAGTTCTGCACACACATTCAAGAAACTGTGACATTAAAGACTGTAACGTAATATTTTCAATTAGAGTCTTCTGTCTCATTGACCAAGCGGAGCAGACCATTGCCCAGGACTGATTTGAAAATAGGTACCTATTGATTGCAAGACCTCTGCTTGCTGCAGAAGTTGAAAGAAACCCAAAGAATGGTAAATTGTGTTCCTCTGAACAATTGGATTCAACCTGTCCCAAAGATCCTAGGTGTTGTCCAACATGGTGTGTTATGTTTATTCTGGCTTCTCACATGGTGAAAGCTGCTTATTACTTTGTGTTCAAGTCTGGAACTGGGTACCCAAAATCAATGAGCTAGTTTTTAAAAAAATCCACCTTAGTATTTTAAAGTTTGGATTCATATTTTCTAGAAAATCTTGATAAAATTTCTCACAGAAATGTAAAAAAATATATTTTTTAGTGCTTTAAAAAGAAAACCCCAAGTGATGAGTCTTACAGAAAACTCCATGAAATGTGTAGTGTGGGTTTTATAGAGAGGTAGTACATAGATAGCAATGCTACAGGAAACACAAAAGGAAGAAAAGATTAAGCTTGCTCAGTGAGTAAGTAAACTCTGCACTGAATGAGGCAGTGATCTTGCAGGAGAGAAGCGCATGATCGCCGAAGTTACAGATAATCTAAAAGCTAATCACTGGAAATTTAAATTAATTTTGGAAAACAAACAAGCAACACCCTTAATTCTGGTATTTTCTAGCTTACAGCTGTATGAGCTTGCACCCAAAGGCATTTTTATGTATGTGATTTACCTTTTTTGGGTGGGAGGGGGGTTGCTAAATCTACAAAAGAAAAAACAATCTTTCCTGTGAATTCTTAAAAAGTGTGTTATCAAGATATGAACTCCTCAGCCAAAAGTATAAACTATCTGAGCTGCAGCGCATAAGTGTAGTGGGTTGTCACTTGTTATGTATACCAGAAAGAGGGGACAAAACCTGATGGCTGGTTGGGAAACAACTGAGGTGTCCTGCTCTCAGCAGAGGAACAGGGAGAGTGAGGTACTTCCCAGCACCTCAACAAGTTCCCCAGAGGAGACAAGACTTTATTTCCTGCTATATAGAATATGGATTTATCTTTTATTCCTACCAGATATTCATTCTCTCATCTCACCAAAGACTTACAATGGCAGCTCAAGTGATTTCCCAACAGAGAACACACAAACACACAATAAAATGGAAGCTCCAGATCTTAATATAGTTTATACAATAATGTGAGTTTTGGGTCCAGCCCTGGATATAATGGAGATACTAGTTTCTCTTTTCCCTTTGCCCTGGTCGTGGACCCTGCAATAATTCTAGGCAGCAGCCACAAGGCTCCCACACTAGTTATTCCCATCAGCTGTTCACCAGCTTATTGCTGCCTGACAGCAAGGTTAACGTGATGTGTGTAGAAGTGAAAGCTCCTGAAGGGTTCTTCTGTCTTGCTGGAGAGGTTCAAAAGATTGTCAACATTTACTCCAGCGAGACAGAGAATATTGTGACCTGCTCGGCTGGAGAGAGAGAAAGGCAGGGAGGGGAAGTTCTGCTATGGGAGAATTTGGACTCAAACATGCCTGACTCCCAAACACACTCCTCTCACCCCACTGTGCTTCTGCTTTTCATTTAGAATATTTTATGTACTGGGAGGGCGTTCCAACTAAACTGTTTCATGACACTCTGATCATGCATTATCAGGCCAAGACAAGCTGCCAGCTGCACCATGTAACATGTCACTCCTTTCTGGAATAAAGGCAAAAAAAAGGCTTGAAATGGCTCTCTGTGAAACATTGATACTATCTTGTGTTGTGTCAGCATGCTGCATGTTGGTCTTGTCCTGCAACCTTTTCTCACCTAGCTACTACGGATACACACAGTAGTAATAGTTAAGTTTGTTTAAGTTTATCCATTCATGTTTTTTAAGTTTAGAGTAGATCAGCTTACTCAATGAATATGACCTCCTGATTAGCAGGTCATATGAATCCTGCGTCTAACCAGGACATGGTGCTCACATTTTTAAATGCTTTGCCTTACTAAAGAATGCTTTCCTTCTCCAGCTGTTAAATTTCTACCGTACATATTTAGAATGACTTGTAATGTTATCCAGAAGTTGTTTAAGGGTTAAACTACAACCTTTTCTTCTCCATAAAAACAAGGAAATATCTTAGCAACTGACAAAAATCTTCTTAGGAATTGTTATGTTCAGCAACGACAGCTGAAAGCATTTAGTTTATGAGCCAGTATTCATCTTCAAAGACTCCATTCTGCCCAGAAAATAAAGAACAAGAGATCAATTAAGATCTCGTCCAGCGTGCTAGTAACAGTGGGAAACATACCTCACACAAGTCATAGAATCTTGGAATACATCCTAAGAAAACCAAAGTCTGATTTTCACTTTCTTACCTTTCATAGACTACACAGATGCTGCTTCAGAGTGAGATGACCAATGTGGGGAAATGTGAAAAAGAGAATCTTAGGGAGCTCAATTCCAAAATAGGAACTCATATGAAAGGTACCAGGTTTGACATTATTTAGCACACATTATCCAGGTAATAGATGACCTGTCTTTTTGCTTAGCGTGATGTCATACCCATGTAAAATCTGTAGCGTATGGAGCAGGAACACTGCATGTGGTACATTGCCCTATTTAATCCTCAAAGCAACTCCATCAAACTGTCATTTTGATATTAAACATGGACTTAATTATAGGATTATGAGGTTTCATAGCAAGGGTTATGAAACTACTGTTTATTCATCTGAAAATGCTTAATTAGGTTTATTTATAACAGGTTTTCATATTTTGTTTAGAATATTCCACTATGTTCCATGAAGAAATACAGTTCCCTTAGACACAGACCTAAGCAAAACTCTGGGAGCCGTGCTTCAATTTTTCTGAAGATGAAAGTTTCTCAGATCTCAAGCCAGCTTGGCTCTCTGCAAAGGTACAGATGAAGACTCTGAAAATTGTGAGAATTTCCTCTAGCTTCTAAAAAGAGAGTTGATGTAAGCTCCTCACTAATTTTAATGGTAGCCAGGAGCTGGTTTTCTTCGTGGAGAATAATAGGAACAACCTTTCATCTCACTAGTTTTCTGCATCAGATTCAGAACATTTGCAAAGGTGAATTGTATTTTTGGGGGGTCCTTTTTATGGCCACTGTAAATTCTCTGTTCCAAGGTCTTGAGACCAAAAGGACTGATGTAAGAAAACGTATAGCTTGTAACAGCAGTCCTTATAAATCTCAACCCCACACAAAAGAGCAAAGAAAATAAAGAGACAGAGAACAGACTTTAAGATCAGGGAAATAAAAGAAGGTTTATTTAGAGGAGACTCACTACCAGACTGGCTTGACTTGAATGACGTTTGTAATCTGTAAAGAGGCTGTGCTATGTGAGGTGAATACAGAGCAATATTCCTCAAGGGGAAGAGAACACTTTGTAAGACTTTCTCGTGATTCTAAAACTAACACTTACTGTGGAGTAAGGCTTACAGCACCAAATTGCAAGTGCAAAAGAACCTACAATGAGTGAAGGTAAACAGCCCAGTAGAGCAGAATTCCCTAACATGCATGTCAGGTAAATTATGCTTGTTTGCAGATAATTTTAAAGTAGTACATAAGTGAACATTTGCCCTGTCTGATTCTCTGTGAAAGCATTTACATGCTTTTTCTCAACAAGGCTAGGGCAAAAGAGGGAAAAGTGGCTGGACAGGACTTTTTCAGCCTTAGTATACTGAGAGGGTTCCACCAGCTCAAAATATAGTTCCAGCTACCACAATAATTTATTTTTAATCCAGCCTCTGATTTTTCTTTTATGGCAATGATTCAGACACAATATAATTAATAAAAAGCATAAATGTCTCCATACCATTTTCAGGTATGTTCTTCAATAGATCTTAGGAGAGGGATACCCACATGTATACTTGAAAACATTTTTAGAATATCCTTTGTAGTTCTTACACTGCAAGTCAGATCTTTTGCAGTAATTCAGACAAACTGAAAAGCAACATCTCACCATATCCTCTTATGGAAAAAATTTATGAACTCATTTTGAAGGAAAAATATTATATAATTGAGCAAATGTTTGAACTACATTAGTAAACAGAAAGCTAACTCCAGAGCCACTGATTTTGCAAGTGCACTTGGAGCTCAGTGTGGTCTCAGAAATCGGGAAAATGGTTAACTGTTTCCAGGTGGACTTAGAAAACAAGGCCACCTTCAAAAGAACCTTTTACTATGAAACTCTTGGAAGAAGTGATGTCCATCATTCTCACTTCAGCCATTTTTTTGTAAGAAATCACAATTGTGTCTTATTTCTGTGTGCAAAAAATCATGTTTCTGCATCTACAAAATCTGCTGTGTTACGAACATGTTTTCACGAAGTCATGGAGGTTTTGAGGAACTACAGTCCCATTCAGTGCAGGTGTATTATAGTCATGACTTTTCTTTCTAGAAGGAGGATTCATCTCATTTAAAATACAGAAATGCAGACAAAAACTACAGGCATTGGTGTGTTACATTTCAGTATCCTGTCTACAATCATCACAGAAAGAATGTCTGTGTCTTTTACAAAACATTCATCTTTTTTACCCATTATGAACTTCCTGAGCATAATTTTTATTATATACAAACAAGTCCCAAATAATTCTTTCCCTGATCCTACACAACCTTTAAATAGCAGTATGGTAAGAAACCCTGCTTAAACATGCAGCTTCAAAAGCCACCAGGCTTTTCAGCCTTCAGGATGGGTTGATGCTGCTGGCAGGATAGAGATCATTCTTACTGCAAATTGTAGACAAAGGTACAGTACCTTGAAATGGACCGGCTGTTAATATTTGTAGCAGCTATTTGTATGGTATTTCACCAGTACATGGTGGGGACAGACTCCAATTCCTGACTTGAACAATTTAGTATATAGATAGTGAGAAACGGTGGTTGGATAATGGAATACAGCAGTGTCAAGAATAGGCATTAAAACATGTCAGCAACTTTTTATTGAATTAAAGCATGAGTTTCTAGGTACCAAGTTCAGTGAAGATTCAGTGCCTCTACTTTACACATTCTCTAAGACCTTTTTATCTTGAAAGTTCTAAGAGACTTAAATGTAAGTTGAATACAGAATAGTCTTACCTCTGGGGTGAAACCGAGCAGCTGTTTAACATCACATACAACAGCAGTTTAGGACAGCAGTTGCTAATGTGGGAAAACATACCCAGATGTTGACTCCTTGTCATTTTAGGATCACATCTTGCTTAGATATTCACGATCAGAAGACTGAGCTCTTTCATGCCTTTGAAAATTCTCTTTTTGCCTCAAATTCAAATGTGAAAGGAAACCATGATTTTTTTTCCATATATAAAAGCAAGATGTATTTATGGCTTTACTGACAATTCTCAAAGTCCCTGATCTCATAGTTTTGCTTTCTCAGACTTCAGAACTGTTGTGACCCATGCATGAATATTTGCATCTCAAAAAGCATCGGAAAAGGAGGGGAAAAAGGACTTACTGCGTTTACTTCCAGACAAGGTTCATGGAAGATCAAGAAGGGTCCCCACAAAGGTCACATAGACATCCATAAAGACAGACAGGTAATTAAATGCTGTTTCAAGACCAGAAACTGATTTTCCAGGCTAAAGCAATGTCAAATCCTAAACTGTTATCTGTCTTAAGTATTTTAAAATTTTAATCTTATGTTCTTTTATGCACAAAAATATTTTAAGTCACTTAGCTACATATTTATATGGAAGTCCAACACCCATGCCCAAGACTAACATGTTCCAATAGGTGCCACAATTCTGTTGCTCACAATTCAGAGCAACAAAATGCTCCCAAAGTCAAGCAAGTATTAAGTGTCACATAATTTTATTGGGGTGGTGGCAGTGGAGAATACATTTCAATGTCTAATTTCAACATCCACTTTTTCTCTTGTCCACAGGTTGCATTAGCTAAGAAACACCACATCCATTGATAATGACTTAAGCACCAAATTGCAAGTGCAAAAGAACCTACAGTGAGTGAAGGTAAACAGCCCAGTAGAGCAGAATTCCCTAACATGCATGTCAGGTAAATTATGCTTGTTTGCAGATAATTTTAAAGTAGTACATAAGTGAACATTTGCCCTGTCTGATTCTCTATGAGAGCACTCACACGCTTTTTCTCAACAAGGCTAGGGCAAAAGAGGGAAAAGTTGTTACAAGGGGATCTCCCATCAGGCCTAACTTTAGAATTTCCAGGCAGAGAACAAAAAAAAAGACTGATCCCATGAGCTTAAGAAACAGATATTTATTGATGGTACTTACATGACAGAGTTTTTGGCTCAGACCTATAGAGTTCAGGGACTGAAACAAAACTGGAAGAAGTTCACCACAAGGACTGCCAGAAGGACAGCTGCATAGGGAAAAAGAAAAAAGCAGTGACCTACACTTCATAGTGGAAATGGGTGGAGGTCAGTCAATAGACAAAGTACAGACACAAAATGAACTGAAAACCCTGCTGCTAAGTAACATAAAGTTTTGATGCAAAAGTGATTCCGAAGCTCTAAAGAAGGCAAAATGTCTTAGAAAAAAACTGTCTGAAGGAGCCAAAGCGATATGATGTCCCTAATGACGTCCCTTAAAAATAATGCGTTTATGGTAATGGTTTAAATCAGACCCTTGGTGCTGGTATTTTAACCAAAGTTAACTAATACAGTTAACTATGGATGCAGATCATATGGAAACCAAGGTTACCAAAGCTTTCAAGGCAAATGAGCATGTCTAGCCTGTCCTGCTCAGGCAATACAAGAAGTGAAAAACTCCCCTGAAGAATAATTTTTTTTGGAGTCACATCAATGATTTTATGTTTAACACAGATTATATTTGTTTATATTCAAACAAATATATTTTTTTGCGTTTAAAAAAAACTCAAAACCAGAACAGTGACAAAAGCAAAGACCTAACTATACAAAAGTAAGTATAGCTAACAATTCCAGAGCAAATTCTTCAGGTAGCCTGGGAGAGAACATGGTGATCTAAAGAGTCTCATCTCTATTCTCCTTGCTAAACTAGCAGGAAGATTGAAAGGAAGGTAAAAGAGTTAGAAGTAGGATATCAAATCTTCTTGCTTCATCACCTCTCCAGAAAAGAGCAAAGAAAATGGTTAAAGATTAGAAAACACAAAGACACAAAAATAGTTTGCTGGGAAAGAGGGGAAAGATCATAGCATCCTTCAATTACATGAAAAGCTCTTGTCAAGAAGAAGAAAATCATCTGTTCTACTTGCTTATGGTGGAAAGAACAAGCAGTGACAGCATCAAAGGTTAAACATTAAGAAAGAGCTTTGGAGTAGATTTTTCTGGGAAGGTCGTGGAATTTCCATCACTGAAAAAGGTTAGACAAACATCTTTCAGGAAAAAAAATATAGGTATAGCTGATCTTAGTTGAGAGACTTCATGACCTCTTGAGGTCTTTTCCAGGACTATTTTCTATGATTTGACAACTTAAACAGTGATGACAAACTTTACAGACTCCTTTGAACCCTTTGGATGTTATTAAGATTGTCCAGACCCTTTATTCTAGCAATTATTCACTACAGAGATAATAAGAGCAATATTTGCAGGAAGAGATGACATCTTTTATTTCTCCAACTACATCAGGCTAAAAAGATACTATTTGGAGCACATGTGTCTTTCTGAGTAGAGCAGACAGGAAAGCAACATATTTGCATTGTTTAAAAGGACTACTGGAGAAGAGCAGCTGTACTTTGCATTAGCTCTTAATATGAGGTCATGATACGACATCATTCTCATGGAAACGATAAAACCTAATATGCTGAAGCACTATATTTAATACTAGAAACAAATTCTAATCTAGTTAACATCTTTACTATTTGTTAAAAATGTACATTTAGCTCCAGAGTTGCTATATTTCATACTGAGAGGGAAGATGTAAGGCTTCAAGGGACCCAGTTAGCTCATGTAAAATGAACTACAAATTTTTTCCTGTAACATTAAAAGGGAATTAAAATGATGGCCGAATGGGGATAATGGAAAAAGCAAGTATCATCTCTAGCACATGGTCAAGGGCTCCAGTGACATGAAGAGATAAGCACCAGCCCAATATAACATGGTTCTTCTGCAGGACAGCCTCTCGTATCTGCATTTGGTTGTGATAAATGCTCAAGAAGAGAATAATAAAGTCTGGCTTGCAAGAAAAATTCTTCTTTCCTATCTAAGCCCTCATGTAAGACTGTCATGGATGGGTAGAAACAAAGATTAGGAATGTTTGTTCATTAAACCCTCTTTGACTTTCTCCGGAAAAAAAAGGTCATTACAGGAGCGTGCCATGCAGAAAAATTACTGGTAGGCAATTTTCACAGGTGATTATAAATAACCTTTCTGCTTATGAGAAGTATAACTTCAGGCATAAGACAGATGACAGTGTTGTTGCATGGTACTGTGCCTCCCACTTCACTCAGAATAAAACTAGATGCCATCAACATAAGCTGCAGAATAGAGCCTTCTTTACAATTCCTGTGCTTCCTTCATATTTTTCCTTATTAAATAGACAGAACAGCTCTTCAGCCTATTTCTGTACTTTTTATTTTCCTCTAAAATGACCAATGAAAAAATTCAGGAGACCTTGCTAGAAATTGCATTCTACAAACTTTACACATATATTGAAGCTGAATTTCCCTTATTCCTCCTAGAATAATCCTTCCAGATATTTTATTTATTTCAGGAAAACTTCTATTCTATTCTATTCTATTCTATTCTATTCTATTCTATTCTATTCTATTCTATTCTATTCCATTCCATTCCATTCCATTCCATTCCACACAGTGTATTTTATTTCCATGCTTTAGTCCAATTTTGAAAAAGTTTCTATTCCCCAGTTTTACGTAGAATTTATCAGATTTGGTATGTACATACCAGATAACTTTAGACATAGAAATATGATATCAGGCAGTATTTATACTACTACACACTAATTACATGACATCATTGCAGGCCAGTCTATTAGATCAAACTTTAACTGCCCTTTTTCCTCCATTGCAAATCCCATGAAAGAGCTGATATTGCCATTGAAATCCCTTTTATATGCAAATCAAAAAGTCTGTCTAAGACACAAACAAATATAATTTGAGTTGTTAGCTATAGCCTAGAGACTCTGCTTGCAACATTTGGACAAACAGAAGCAGAAGCTTCTCCCTGGTGATCTTCTCTTTTACATAGATCAAAGACTTTCCAGCCTTTTATGGGAGCCAGTTTAGGAATTAAAAGATGACTTGGCCTTATTCAAACATCAGACTTCCATAATACTTGGAATGGAATTAGAAAGCTTTAACAAAGCCTGTGGTTTAGAATTTGCACTTGTCCTTTAAACTTAGAATCAAATCATATTTTCAATGTGAACTATATTAAATAACACAGCCTCTCTGCTAGCTTATAAAAAATTGCAGACATAGCCGTACAAAGTCTGTAGTGTGTTTATTTGTTTGAAGCAACTAAGCCCTCACTTGCAGATGGATCAAGTTCAGCTCTTATTAAAATTAAACCAGTTTATAGAACAGAAATTACATCCTTAATTATTATGCAAGTGTTTTTTATCTATTGCTTGTAAACATGTGAGGTCAGCTGTACCTTTGTTAGAAAATGAACAAAGGAAAAAAATTCAAAATGACTGAGCATGTAAAGAAAACTTCCGGCTGAGCAGGCAGTCATTTTTGGAAGGACCCTCTCAAAAGGTGTTTCTGTGTAAAATGGCTGTGTGTCAGTGTGCTACAGCAGCAACTTGCTTTTTACAAATGTCTCAAAGACAGCAGTGGACTTTGCCACCCTTCTAAGTTACAGTAAACCACAACTTCAGCTCATCATCCCGAGCATTTGTACAGCACAGACAGAAGTGCGATGTGCAGAACAAGCCCTACAACACCAGCACGAAGCAGAGTATGTCAGGGAGAGAATAACACTACAGGACACAACTTGTCTCCAGCTCTGAACTTGGATTGAGTATATATGCTCCCAAATCAGAAAGGGGCTTTCCAGTTTCTGAAAGTAGGACAGTCTTCTGAGCCTCTAGCACCCAATTAATTTTTGGTTATACTACTTAAAGCAACATCTGCTTACCAGGCATGATTGACTGAAGGAAAAAACCCCCACAAGTTTCTTAATCATAACAGAAGTAATTATTGAAGTGAGGTGCCACTACATGGCAGTATGTCACTACGGGAAAAAAGTGCTCAACCTATTCTGTCCCAAAGTTATATAGTAATTTTGTTTGTTTTCTTTTACTTTACTTTCTCTCCTTTAATATCATATTAAAACTAAATTAAATTCTTAATTTTTTTCAGAGAAAAGGGATAAGACTGAAAGTTACCTCTGGCTAATTTGTTTATTGATCACATACAGTAAGTAAGATTTACAGTTCTGTAGTTTCTACATAATCAAGAGAAAGGGTTAATAAAATTTTAACAGAGAGGAAATATATTAATATTGCAGCAGGATCAATCCTGATGATTTCTGCTCATTTCCAATAATTTCCTGATTTTGAGAAGGAATTTCTCGACAAACAACAAACAAACAAACAAACAAACAAATAAACAACAAACAAAATCAACAAACAATGTCTGTTAATGTCCATACCTAGCCAAATCTTGGTGTATATTTGTAACTTTATTTCTTTCACATTTCATCAAGTCTCAGTAAATGCAATATATTTTTTGTCAGAAGCTTCTTATATAATATCTGTATTTACTACATAACATATCTCAGCCTACTAAATAAGCTTACAAGAGCTCTGAGAGAAGAGAATAAGATAAAAGAACAGAAGAAAGAACAATATTCTTTTAATCTTCTATGGACTCTTTGTAATGTCAGTTACCAGCAGATCTCCTTTCTCAAGCGACTGGCATGTGGCTTGTTCCAAAGATAGATCAGCAGAACACCAAGCACGGTAGAGTGAAAAAAGAAAAAAACCCCAAAACAACAAGGCAAAACTGGCATCAATCTCCTAAGAAAGTATTCCCAAACAAGCCAAAAGCCTGGTTTATAAAGCCTACAGGGACAATTATCCTTTTAGCCATCTGCAAGTGAAACCACAGTATGTCCTTCCTTCCTAAAAAGCAAAATTCTTGTAAAGTCAGATGTGCAGGGAGAAGAAAATCTTCTGTTCCTAAAAGCTTGCACAAACAATGAGAATTTGCAGGCTCCAAAACACACGAATTTTTTGTTCTGCATTTTTATCTGCTGCAAAAACTGAACATAGTACTGTATTACTAAGTAGTTCACAGAAGTAAGGTACCATTCTGCTGTTTGCCCTGTCTCAAATCAGCATTTCAGGGGGAAAAACAAACAGAGTAAATGACAGATAAACAAGTTTGCCTTCACCCACTCAAAAATCAATGGTTGATGTATATACACAGTGTAAAACTTCATCAATCCAAGACTGTCTCAGACAAACCAGGCAGGTAAACTACCATGGGCTTGGCTCCTACTCTTGTGCTCTAAAAAGGTCTTCTGGAAGTTGAGCTCTGTGAACCTTGGGGTTCTGGAGAGCAGCTCCCTTAACAGACTTTCTCACTTGGGAATTGCAGTAGAGCAAGTTCATACCTAAGTTCAGCTGGGACTACAAGCCAGAAAGCCTATACATAGGAAAACAAAGCTATAATGGATCTCAGAAAGTTATGTAGTGTGTTGTCAGTTCCTGTTCAGAACCCATTATGCCATGCCAACTGAGGCGAAAACCAGAGCATGCCTTCTCCTGTGGGGAGCAGCACTCCGGGAAGCACGGGCGACGTTGCAATACGCACCATCGGCAGTGTTTCTGATCAGTGATCTGGTGCTTCGTGGGTTGAAATGTGCTGCCATGGCAGCAAGGGCTGGCCACAACAACAGGCAGGAATTAACCTGAATTAAAGGGAAATGCTCGGTTGTTAAGTCCGTTTTTATAATGTAGAATAACACCATTTAGTCTGGTGGAAGCAAAGGAGGCTAAATCACTCTCCAGCACTCCCTCTCCCACAAAAACTTCTCACTTATTTTGCTGCTAATGACTATCTGTCCCTTCCCTCTTCTCTGAATACTCTTTTGCGATGGTCCTTCCTGTGATTTATAGACACTAGAACTGCAAGCATGAATAAGAAGTACCTCACTTTTTTATCATGCTGTGTAAGTACAACACATTCAACCTAATAAATGTTCATTCTTCAATTTTTTTAATAGTTTTATTACTGATAAAGGGAGATTCTGTACTTATTCATTAAATTTGTCAAGTCCCTTCTTTAGGAATTGATTTTGAATTTATAATACATTTTGCACTGGATTAATATTAATGTGTAATTCTAAGCCACTTTTGTCCTGCCTTATGGGGTTAATGTAATGTCTTTTTAAAGATACAGCTCTATGTGACATCATTCCCCTGCCAGATTTACAACAGCCAATGAAGTCACCATTATAGCTTCTCATAATTTTCCTCTTTCAGCAGTGGTCTAATATGCCTTTATTTCTAGTTCTCAATTATGAATCTAGCTTCTGGACAGGTAACCTTTACCTAGAATGCAATATTTAACTCACAGTAATGATAAGAAATACTTTACAGTTTCACTTTGATTAATAAACCATACATCAGTATTAGCAAATTTCAGTATATTTTAGATGCAATAGAGATGAGAAACAGTGTAAAATATAAGGGTTAATATTGAAAATGTTGCACATGTCTCTGAAAGAAATATATTTCTTTCCAGTTTTTAAGTCCTGGTTCAAAATCTTATTATTTGTTCTGTTTGTACCTACTTATAGCACAGATATTTCCTTGTATGAGGACAAGTATATGAAATTACACTCAGTAGTATATGAAAAATACCTATTGCATACTGTGTTTTCTTTTCCTTTTACCCTTGTTAATGAGTGATTTAATATGTTTGTGCTCCTTGTACCAAGTTTAACATCACTAGTACAGAAAGTAGGTGTGAAATTAATATCTTTCTGTAAAAACATTAATTTTAGCAGTTCAAATACTCTCAACTATAAGCTGTACCTTGGACAGGCTGTACCTTCATGTCTGCACACTGGCTATTGGCTCAGTCACATTTTCTCCTTTGGTTTCTCTCAGTTCTGGGGTCCCCTGGATGACAAGGGAGGCATGTGTCTCTTCTTTCTGCCCCACTGCAGTGTTTGAAGCTCCAAGGATTTATTCTCATTTCCTAATATTTAGACTTTTTGTGTTTGTGTGTGTGTGTGTTGAATGGTGCAATGTCTTTGATTAATGACAAAAGGTTGACATCACAAAAAGATATTAGACCAATAGCTGGCCACAGCCATCACATAGAACCAGGTTTACTCTAAGAAGATTCTTTATTGTAACAGAAACAAACAACCCATATATCTGTCTACAGAGTTAATTTACACTGATACACCTCAATTGGTTATGAAATTAACTTGAATTTGGCAGTCATAACTTTGGTGCCCTGGGCTAATATGGCTGCAGGAGATAGATTTATGTTATCGTAGTTGTATAACATTTTTGGAAATGAGGGAAAATAGCATATTGACAATCTAATCATATGAACAGTATCCCTGTTCCAAACCTCAGATGTGTTTAAGAAATAAATACTTGTGTGTGGTCTTTCTTCCCTTTCCCTCCTCAGCAATGATTCTATTCCTCCAAGGTCAGAAAAAGGAGAATGCTGGAAACATGGTGGTCTGGAGAAGCAGCAAGTCAGAGAAACAGCAGAAAGAAGGAGAGAAAATATTACAGATAAAGCAAACTGAGTACTAATCTTAAGAAAAGTTTCCCTGGATTTTACAACATGTATTTTTATACTGTTGTGCACATTTTTATGTATCAAACCTCCATTCTTACAATTCACCCATCATCTCTTTACATTTAACTTCTCTAAGCTCATTGCAGAGCTCAGTTGAGAAATAATGATGTAGAGGTTGCTCTTTTCACAACATTCAAAGTATTTATGGGAGAATTTTGTTCCAGGATCATCACTCAACTCTTCTGTTTGCCACAGGGCAAATAGTTCCCCTGATAAATTTTTAACTGTAAATGTGAGGAAGAATAATTTTTACATTTAAACTCTTCAATCCAGGATTAAATTTACAAGTTACAAAGTTCCACCATATATAAGTTTTCCTTCTTACTTACCTTTCAAAGAAAAAAAAAATAGAAATGGGCATGAAAAATAATTAAATGAACAAAATCACTCCTAAAACAAAAGTTGTGCATCAGTCCCTGATTAAACCATATTTTTCATTAAAGGATCAAATGTCCTTATTCCTGACCACTAGAGATAATGAAAAAATACAAACATGTGCTTTGTCTTTGTTGCAGGGTCGGGAGATACAATCACTCACTTAAACTATTAAATGTAATGCATACAAGCATAGGGAGATGAAAAGTGCCAGTTTAAATTAGCTTGACCTGTAGTGTTGACTCCTGGACAGATGGCATAATATACCCTGACTTCATTGCTGAGGCATTAGAAGCACACAGCAAGAGCCCATTGTGATATTAAGAAAAAGCTCAGAAGCAAACTCAGACTGAGATCCAAAAACCTGCTGGCCCCCTGTGAGGCTCTTGGCTTCCTTTTGCCAGACCTATTACAACATAGAATGAAGTCTTAGTTTTAGCTATAGCAGTGCAGTGCTCAGGCAATGAACATGCATTTTCTACTTTGCTGTCTACAGAGTGTGTTTTAGGATGAGATTCAGAGTCCTAAAGACCTGGCTTACAAAGGGCAAACCAGTCAAAGTCAATGTATTCTTTACAGGAAAAGGAAAAGCTAGCTGTACTCAAACCTCACTGCTTGACAAAGCTGGCAATCCTTTTAAGGAGGAGTGTACAGGCATAAAAATTAGATAGTTCTATAAATCCAAACAAAGTATTTCTCATGACACAGCAAGACTCATCTAAATAAGTCTTTCCCTCCATAAATCTTTCTGGTGTTAGTAGAAACTGAAGGTTCTTCTGCACACACACCAACCCACACATAATTTTTAGTAGATTTTAAATTAAAAGAGAAACGAAGTGCTTATCCAACTCCTCTTTTGCATTCATTCTCAAACTTGGGAGGGTTGTCTCTGAAGTGAATATATAACTCACTGTCTAACCTCCTGAGAAACAGAAGCAGGGGTGTAGAGTGCGGAGCACTAACAAAATAGCCGGGTATATAAAAACAAAGAGATAAAGGCCAGTGGCATCCCACCAAGCAAAAGGCAGTTAGGAAAGCAAAGTAATTAGCCATTTTTACGATGCATGGAAGTTGGCTCCAAATATTGGTGACACATCCATCTGTTTCTTCACTAGCATAAGATTGCAGCTACGCATTTTGGGAGCTTAGAATGTTTGGGCTCTAAGCGGAAAGGACATCTCACAATACTGTGATGCGCCCAGCATTCATCAAACAGGGTCACCCGCAGCTCTAAAGGTCATCTGGGTTTTGTTTTATCTGGTCCTTTCATAAAACTTGAGAAAATAATATCCCTGAAATCTCTTCATGCTTCTCTCTCCTGCAAAGGCAGAAAACACAACAAAGGGCAAAAAAAGTTAAGAAACGGAGATGATGACATTGGATGAACCTTGCACGGAAGGATTGTGTGATGCTCTGTATGCCATGTTATTACTTTGAATAGACCTGCCCAAGCTTCTCCTACTCTTTAGTAATTTTTCAGTAGTGAGATAATCGTACAAGAAGCCAGATAGTGATTTATTCCATAAAATGTACCAGATTCAAATTGTTCTTGCCAGTGACCACACTTTCCATTTTGTTTTGGAGCCATAGTGTAATCTAGGTCTTTTCCCACACCGTCCAAAATCTTCATTATTTTACAACCATAAACTTGTGGAAGCTCTCATTTTAAAGGAAGAAATTATTTTAAAAATAGGTAAAAATAGACAAAAATATTGTCATCTACAAATCAGCTTAATATGAAACTACAATGATTCAACCTCAAAGTCTGGCAGTAATCTGTGTCTCTCAATTCAGGCATCACTATATCTTGCAGCTTATCTAGGCATTTGCTTTCAAAATTGTGTTCCACCTTTGTTACACGGCTTGCAGAAAGCCTGCAAGAAATAAAGTATCAAGTCTGGTTTATTTTCAGCACAGAACATCTTTTAAAGTGTGAATAATTTCTGTAAAGTTTTAAGTGCCTAGCAAGAGAATGATTTGTGTTCCCAAGTCTGGGGTTTTTTTCTAAATAGTCCAATAAAAGATACTTAATCCTACAAATACTGCCTTGCCTAAAATTAGGCACCTGAGTGAGAAGCTTGAATTTAGGCATTCTGGCACCTGCTTTATTAATTTAAAGCACCCTCTTAAATTTAGACATATTTAAGCACCAACACCAAAAGTGTTGGGCAGTTTCCATTAATCTCTTTCAGAAAAAAAAAAAGAAAAAACAACACACATTTATCTCCCTGACTAAATTTAATCATGCATATTAAAAATGTTGGCTTTTATGACTAATGGAAAGTTGAAATACTTTTTCACTGTATTATTTTAAAGGATTTGCAACACAGTGGAGTTTTCTGAGCAATCACAACACTGTGCGTACACACCCTGCTTCTTATTTATACCCCAATAGCGCTGAGGCAGTGGATAATGGCTCCACTGTTGCAGTTACTGTACAGAAAAAACTGTTGCAGCAACCTTTGCCAAATGTACAGTTTGGGTTAAGACCGAGCTGGAGGTGAAGGTCTAATCAGAGAGCACTCAGAGCAAGTGAGGGAATATTAAAAGCTCCCTTGCAGTTCAGAGCAAAGAGAGGCCTCTAAGTAGGGCAGATCTCCATTCCGGGCTGTCAGAAGGCTGAGTTGTAACGTGAGCTGGGCTCCATTTGCTTTTCCATTTATATAAAAACCTTTTTGTTTCTTTTGTTATAAACTTAGACCTCCAGAATAAAGCCTGGAGGAAGGGGGGAGGGAGAGGAACACTTGCCGCCTGAAAGATGTAGTTTTTTGTTTGACCACTGTACGCAGCATACAGTTCCTAGCTATCTGCCCAGTTTGTAGCAGCTCCTCGATACCATATAAAACTCCTTAAAAAATAAGGTTCTTGTCTCCATCCAGAAAATCTGACCCAGCCCCTTCTCCCAAGGACTCTACATTGCAGAGGAAAGACTAAAGCACACCTGGAAAGAAGAGCAGGAAGAATGGTTTCCTTTTACAATACTCAGAAGAAGTCAGTCTTTAGGAGATATTTTAAGATGGGAAGACCTTGGCAAATGAAGACTTCGAAAGCAGATCATAGCAGAGAGGAAGAAATCAACAGGATGGGAATGGGGTTAGCATGTTAAGAAAGCTCTGTATTTGACGTTCCTGATGGCAAAGGAAGCAGACCTTGGACAGAAGGAGATAAACCTGGGAGAGGCTATAGGAAGCTGTCTCCAGGGGCAGCTGTATCTATCAAGCATGCTAAGGGGAGGCAGACTTTTAATAAACAAGAATACTGTAGTGATCATGCAAGAACACCATATACTGCCATGTGCTTCCAAGAGATTAAAACAAGGAGAATAATAAGCAGTAGGACCTTACAAGAGGTAAGGAATATGAATGGTATACAATGAGTGAAAGCAAAAATATAAATGTTCTACTTTTCTGCAAGAGAAGACGTATTTACCTCTTAGTCATGCACAGAGGAAGCAACACAAGCTGTGTTGATGTATTGGTGAAGGAAACTATAAAGAAATTGAAAGGCTTTACTCAGCTGAGACTTATGAGCAGTAATAAACCACAGCAATTTTGCTCTTCATAAAATCAGTTTTCATCACTGCTTTTGTGCAGAACCCTTATCACTGATCCCATTTTACAGAAGAGGGAAAAATGACGTATAACTGACTGATACAAATCACCTAAGGCTGCTGAGTGTGGCAGTACAGCCAAGGGCAGAAGCACAGTGCTTGAAAAACCCCACAGCATTTCGCTCATGCAGCTGCATTCCTGCTGAAGGCAAATGCAGCCATGGCTGAAGAAACGGAGAGGGAAAGCTCTTTTGCAACAAGCAATGTGGGATGCTTGAGAAGAGAAAATGAACTTCCAGGTGAGGCATCCCTCTACGAATTTCCATTGAGCAGGTTAAGTGCCTGTACAGTTCCTGTATACAACACAGGGACTAATAAAAATTCACTCTCCCTCCAAATGTAAACTCAAGTTTTGTTTTTCCATTCAGTTACTCACATTGGTTTATCTCAGGTCTTGTTGTCAAGACAACAAAACCTGAGAAGAGAGGGAGTTGCAGCAAATAACCGATTATTAAACAATGAATTAGGGCCGTACATGGTTTACTAAGGTAAATTTAAATTGAAAGAAAGATGGATGTCAAAAAACTGGAATGTTCGGAAAGCAGTGATATGATTAACATTTGGTGTTTTGCATGAGCACTGTAACTTAAGCTACTGAAGGAATTAGGCAAAGATTGGAAAAGATAAACAGACAACAAATTTCAGAAATCTGCGAAGTAATAGGAAATCTAGTTTTGAGACTGTCCTCAGATGTCTCATTTAAAAACTACAGAAGAGAGCTTCTTGTGATGAACACTTCAGTCACGATCTATATTATAGATTTTTAAAGCTATATATTTAAGGGGAAGGATGAAAAAAGTAATCAAGACATTTGAAGGTGGTAGCTATTTCAGGATTAACTATACACACACATGCTGTACAAAATGGAAAATAGCTTATTACTGCACATGCCAATGAAAACCCTGCTCAGAAAGACATGAAAAGAACAATAAACATATATACGAATATTGAGAAAGCTAGTGAAAATATGAAGGTGAACACAAAAGAAGAGCCCTGTTGCTCAGAACCAGAAAACCGCATGACATCTCCTACCACACTCTGTGAGCTGCCAGTGATTATGGAAAACATAAGGGCTGAATGCTTATAAGGTGAGGAAGAATTTAACACGATCTATCACTTGGATGATAGGTCTGCCACGCCTTGGTCCTTTTGAGCCTCCCTGCTTCCCCTACCACTGAAGCAAAAAGATCTAGAGTTGCAGGCTGCAATGCTCAGAGGTGAAAGAATTACAATGGGAGAAACTGTCTTCTTTTTCTTTACTCCTACAAATCCCACAGGGGCCCAGAAACCACATTTTATATCAGATTTTGAGGGCTGAGTTCTCAGCCAGTGTGCTGTAAAACATGCTTTTTCATGTTATAAAACCAGAAAAAGCCAACAGCATTAACATTTTAAATTTGATTCTGTTAAAACAGGCTTATTTCTACTTGCTTCAGTTCCCTCCTTTCTTTTTTTTTTTTTTAAATTCTTCCAAAGCCTATAGTGGCAAGTTTGACATTTGGCCAAGTTTCAGGGTGAAATTTTATAGCTGAGATAATACAAGCTTCCGTAAAATGAAGTAGCAAAATGCTTCCAGTTAGCTTTAACAATAAATGGAAAGGGGAAAGTTTCTTCTGAAATAAGGCCATTTTCTCTACTTGTTACTAACAAGTGCTGGAAGAAATTACTTTTTTATAGGTGCTATTTATCTTCTGCTTCTCCTCATTATTGATTTATAAACATATAAAGAACATGTAAAACATATCTAAGTAAAGTTTTAACAGACATATATGAAGTCTCAGAATCCACTGTCATAATGCTTTGCAGTAGCATAATGCCATTCATTTAATTGACATATTCCTGAATTTTATTGCTGATTTATAAGCTGCAGAAGTAGATGAGAATCTGATCCACAGAGCAATAGGATCTTTCTCTGTAAAATTTGGTTTTAAATGTTAAATAGTCGGTGCCGCAATGATCAAAAGATGCCACAACAGTAGCAGCATCTCTGTTCTTCTGAAATTTTCTTGCTTGTAAACTTCAGACAAAACCTCTTTTTGTTTGTTGATGTGAGCATTTTAACAGGAAACAGGAGTTCAGCCACTAAAAAGCACTTTTTTTCCAACACAAATTTCACCATTGTGCTGTGATTGACAGCCATCCCAATGTCTATAAACAACCTACAAGCCTCCCAAATTGACCATTCAGTTCCTGCGTCCAACATTTAAACACTGAGCGGTTTTTGCGCTCAATAAAATTCCTTTTCATTTCACCCTGGGTTGCCATGTCTCTTCAAACAGAGACAGAAAAGCAGTGCTCTGTGTCAGACAGATTTTAATTTTCAGTCCTCATCCATTCGTACAATGTAGACACAAGCAAACAAACCCTACCCAAAGCCTAGCAACCCGCAGTTTAAACAGTCAATGCGTATGAGCTACGGGATGAAGGCCTGGACCTGTTCACACATGAATAAAGAAGATTAAGATTTTCTTTCAAAGACATGAAGCCTTTTTGACAGCCTGTGTCAACAGCGCTGTCTGCCTCTCAATGTGAAACAGTCTTCTATCACAGGTTCCCACAGGGAGGTCTTGCTTATTAGCATGCTTTACACTTCCATTCCTTGTCAGTATTTAATTTAAGAATAAGGGTGCAAAGTTTTGCAAACTCTTACTTACCCACAATGAAAGGATAACTTACTGGAGACACTGAAAGGAAATACCAGCTAACATGAACACCTACAGGGTACACTTTTTAAAGAGGATAACCTAGGAAAAAAAGAAGAGAAAAAAGCAGTGGATACAGTTGTGCTCTCTATTTGTCATTGCAAGAATACACCACTAAATTTGTTAATCACAGCATGTCTCTTCCAGCAGGTTACTTTTGTAGAATTCTCGTCAGCCTACATTTTAAGTGTAACACACGTGCTGCTGTGCAGAGCAATAAGCCAACTAACATTTTGGACATAACAAAAAATATCCATCAAAACAACAGCAGTAATACCAACCAGGTTCATATACAAGCACAAGATTGAAGGGGGTCTTCAAAGTCATCAAACTGAGTCCACTGCTATCATAGGCGATATGACACATAATCCCTCTCAGAAAGTGAGCAAGTGCTCTTCTAAAACAACACTGTGAACAACAAAAAGCCAAACCCATTGTTTTCATTCAAGAAAAAGATTAGTCCTGGCCGAAACAATTTAGACTCCATTTCTCTAAATGAATGACAGCACCAAGTCACCATTATGGATTGATGTTATCATATTGTTTAAAATCAAAATATTCTAAGACTCCAATCTTGCAAACACACTTAGGGAGATGTTTAGATAAAGAAGTGAGTGGTCCCAGTTAAGGTAATTGCATCATGCAGATGTAGAGCACATGCAGCTTTCAGGATTGCAGTTTAAATTTCTGTAGCTAAAAGTAACAGGAAAAAACCTGTACTTCCTGCAATATTGGCAAAACATTTTTTTTCAGGAACAAAAAAAAATGTTACTGGTGTATCTGCTCATTTCACGGGTAAGACAACAGATTTGTTATCAGCTTGATCATCTAACTTAATTTTAAAAATTTACTTTGAAATTATCACAGGAGAAAGTTAGATGTTCAGGGCAAAAAAAATTATTGCGACAAAGAACAGATTACATCTCAGTGAAATAAGTGGAAACAGCTCCAAATTTATCTCAATATTGGACTTAAAACAACATGATTAAATAAGGATGGTCCTGAAAGCCAAGTTATAATCCATATCATGGGAAGCAAGATTTCAGGCAGAAAAATTATAAAGATATTTTTTCCAAAATTGCTAATATTTTTCTTAAATCTCAAAATAATTTGCATCTATATTTTTAGGGATTTTTTTTAATAAATTGTGCAGCTAAAAGAAAGGGAAATGAATGTTTCATGCTTCTAATGTAAAATTCAACATGAGATACAGAAAGAGCTGAATGACCTTGTAACTAGAAATAAACAGCTGAGACAAGGAAGGATAACTAGGATTACAAGGATCAACATTTAATGCATCAAAAATCTTCCTTTAAAGCTGTGTACTGTACACAAAAATGATTCATAGTCTTTTACAAGTATCTGCTTAGCAGATGCTTTTAACACTATTCCTGATTTTTTCCCCTCTGTGAAAATTGCAAATGAGAGTGTGAAAGCTAATACAATTATATGAAAGATGCACTTCCTTTTATCCTGGTTCAATCCATCTCAAAGAAATTATCTAGGCTTTTAATTAGTTATTTTTAAGGCAGTACACTTTGAGTTCTACAATTTGATTCTAGCCAATATTTATTTCTGTCAAGCAAGTATGTGACTTAGCGCACTGCAGTTATAATTCATAACATATTTAGTTATGTTCTCAAAGCTACATATTTGTTTAACAGAAATAAATGTCATCTCAAGTTTTAATTTGCTAAAGTTAAATTTGTCTAGCCATCTAGAGGAAAATTACATAGGTCAAAACACAAAGAAAATAAGTTAGGAAGATGTACAAATACTATGTGTACAAGAATCTGGGTTTTATTCTCCCCAGTGTCAGTTATTTATAGGTATTAATTTTGAGAAGGAACACTAGGTTCTAGGAGCAGTTAATGGCAGGTCTATAAATAAAGCATCATTTCCACTATAAAAACAAAAAACCCCTTCAACAAATAAAGCTGTTGATTTTTATTTTCTGATCAGTTCTTTAAAGTTATAGCATAAACAATAGTCCATGCCTTTGCATCTTTTTTCTTTCTTTTATTTCCTCCACGAATTAATTTATTCACTGTCTCTGAGTGTCTCAGGATGCAGTCTTCTGGTTTGGTTTGGTTTGGGTTTCCGTTTTATTTGAGATAGATGCACTACTTGGAATAAAACACACTTTTTAGGTTTAAATGTATAGTGCATATTATTTGCAAGAAGCACTTTTAAAGTAGTTTGGAGACTCCTGCATAATTTCACTCACAGACAGGGACTAATCAGAGTGCCACATTCACTAAAAAAAAGGATTCTAACCCCTTGTAGAATTGCTAGTTTTTGAAAAAAACTCTAAAATTTTGTGATTTTGATATTTTTGTGTTAATTTTCATCAATAAACAAGCTACGTGACAAAGCTGATCAGTAGAGAAGTTCAACACAGCTTTGTTGAAGACGCCTTTCAACATGGCTGCCATCTCCCCTTATTCTTTCCCAGCTGACCTCAGTGGGCTGTGATTTTGCAAGTGGTATTTCTATCTCTTTGTTCTTAATGGGATTCTCTTGTCTCCATCTCCTCACCAGTTACGAGGTCATCCTTCTCCCTGGGGGCATTTGGCTTTACTGTCATGGAGCACAATGGGAAACAGCCACCCTTCAAGCAATTGTCAGCAAGTTTCTCTGAAGCACAAGAATTGCGGGAACAGTGGTGGTGGTATTTCATAACTTTCAGCACAGCTGGCAGGAGTAAATATGACCACATCTATTAAATACTTCTCAGGAGTCCTCACGCACACTAGATGCACTTGATAACATAAGCAGGAAAGAGGAAGAAACTTGTTTTAAGTGTGTGCCTGACAGACCGAAGAGAAA
This sequence comes from Rhagologus leucostigma, assembly GCA_013397725.1. Classification (NCBI taxonomy): domain Eukaryota; kingdom Metazoa; phylum Chordata; class Aves; order Passeriformes; genus Rhagologus; species Rhagologus leucostigma. The sequence goes on along the minus strand of VZTD01004788.1, from coordinate 1,116,697 downwards.
ATTTAGGAATGTGTGCAAGGGGATGGGGATTTATGTGGGACTGGGAAAAGGCTGGCAGATGGGAGGTGAGAAAGTATGGGTGTTGCTTAACCAGGAGCAGCTATTCCCACTCATTTATCTGGGGGATCTTTGAAGGTACTAGTGTAACATATAGACAGATATAGTGGCTGCTAAAGGCAAGAATTACCAAAATTTGTGTTTGAAACATTCTGGAACCTTCAGCTGTTTGAGTCATCAAAGAGCCATCCAACACTGGGTCATGTAGCAGGAGCGTGTAGCCGTGCTTCGGCTTGCAAACTCAGAGGCAGCACTCTTGTACATTTGTGCCCTTACCGTAAGTTTACACAGACTGACAGACTGTCCCACAGACACTGGAGTTTCACAGTCGTAATTTATCTGTTACTGTATGGCATGTGTGGGACAAAATTAGGGGGAAATTTAGTCTTTCTGTAACTTAGAGTTTGTAAAGCAAATCGCTCACATGGCTCAAAGGCTTTCTTCTTTTTACTTAATCCATATATGATATACCCATACCTGGTCAGGTGGAAAAAAGGACACATTCTGATTCAGGTTTTGTGTTTTCTTAATGATTTATCAAAATACTGAAGTGTTTAAATTGAAAACCAAAATCACTTATATTGAGATGTTATCTTTTGAGATGTTATCACAGTACCTCGCATTTTTTTTCATTCACCAAGGCCCCTGACCAGGCTACCACTTCAACTGAAGCTCCTTAAGTTTGTCCCTTGGTATATAGCCGATGACATTGTATCTCCCATTGGAAGCTTGTAAAGAAATTTTGGGTTGGGCACAGAAATGCCTCAATAAAGCCCCAGGTCTCAGAGCTTGTGCTCCCTGATGTGCACAGTTCATAAACAATTTTTCACTGTTCACTCAGTCAATATTTTCAGAGGGAGTTTTACAAATGATAATATTCCAAACATAACTGAAACTGCACTACAGTTCAAGGATGCGTCCCAGCATCAGTGACGAATTGCATGACACCTCCGCTGTGCCCAGCTACAGGAACATGATACAAAATGTGAGGCTGCTCTATTCAATTTATTATCACATCACAGTCTTCAAACCTCCCTTGATGGCCTTAAGAGCACGGCCTTTCATCCTGTCTTATTCAGGTTTGCTCAGAGTGTGAATGTGGCCCAAAGTGTTAGACCTGGTATCTCAGGTACGCAAGAATCAGTCCGGTCGAAATTAAGAAAGAGTTGTTTCTGCCCTCACAGCTGTGAGGCTGGTTGACCACACTTGAGGGGAACAGTAAATTCCTTCTGAAGATTTTGGCACAGTAATGAATAACCTTCCCCACACAGCAAAACTGGGAGAAGGAAAGGGAGCTGGGAGGGTAGTGCAGGGTGAAGCCTCTAGTCCTCCTGGATCCTGAATTCCATTCAATAGAGGGAAGAAGCAGATGCAGGGACTGGAGGTATCTCTGGGCGTGTAAACACTGAAGAAACTCAATCACACGAGAAGAAACACTGATGGTACCTAACAAATGGTGGTACTTATAGGACAACAATTTTGTAGAATGACTTTGTATGCCAGTGTTAGACCTTAATCCATAATATTTCAAAATTCTGTGTCAGATGATGTGAGATCAAGCAGATTCCCAGTTGTCCCAGTACTTGTTACCCTCACCACAAAGGCATATAAGGCAAAAAGCAGTTGCTTAATGTTTTCATAATTTATTGTGTGTTTGACATTCACTCAGTTTACCCATCTTGTTCTTAATCCTAAAATAACCAGCTTTAAAACAGGGTATTTTGCAGATTTTTACAACTTTGTAACATCTGCACCAAATATTGTGGGAATGTTTTAACTCAAGTTCCAAAATTATACATGATTTAATAAGGGAGTTGTTTATGTTGGTTAAACAAATCAGCTATTGAAAACAGATTCATGGAGGATAAACAGCTCTAGTATGTGAATTGTTTAGGTTTACTACATTGTCCATAAGTATATTTAAATATAAGTTATTAAATTAGGTTACTAAACTAGCTTAGACTTACATATTTATGTTTGGGGACCTTGTATAGCATTTTGTGGCACAATGCTAAGCCACCTATCAGTATTTTCAAATTAACCTATTTGAAGAGTAACTGGAAAACAGGAACAGCAACAACAGGAAACGTTAAACAGCTATTAATGTGTTTATCTGAGAAGTTTTCCTGTCTGTAAATACATTCATTTTCGCACTGCCATTGATGACAATTGACTGTGAGGAGTTTAAAGCTTTCATAACTATGGCTCCACCTTCATTCATAACTTCTGTTGAAAAGCGTGTAATGAGTTGCTAATTTTGCATTACAGCCTAGATTTTATTGGTTTAGTAACAGAAAATTTACTTGAGGTCCCAAAAAAAGTAAGGTGACATCCCTCTTTGTGAAATAATTTTCATGTCTCCTGATTGATGTAAACTGGTTTTTTTGCAATTTCAGTGTAGTTTGAAAAAGCCATAGTAAAATGCACTTCCTTCTCCAGCATGCCAGCAATCTAAAATAAGTGGATAAGATATAGTGGATAAAACACATAAAGAGAAGATGGAACTAGTTAGTACAGCAGTAACAACGATCGATGACTTTTTTCTTAAACATTGTTCTTTTGCATCCACTTTTCTGCAAGTTTCTCCCCTATAGATGAGCACGCAGATCGTCTTTACAAAGCATTGCTGGAAGATGAAAATTAAGGATTAGAATAAGATGTGGAGGTCAAGAGGAAGATGGGTGGAGGTGGAAGAGGAAAGAAAATTGTATACGGTCATTAGCAAAGCACCTCTCACTTAGAGAACATGTAAGAAGGCAGATGTCATACCTTTGCTAAAGTATTTTTCCACCTGTTCTCTATTCCCCACCCTCACATCCTCACACACAGCTCTGCATTCCTTCACCAGGACAAAGGAGAGCTTAACTCTGTTAACATCAGGGTTAAGAGTTCCCTTCCAGTGACGATTTTTCTATGAGAGAACATACTCCTTTCTCTTTAAGCAACACTTGGCTCACTAGCAGGAGAAAGTCACAAAATTTGGGTAAGAAGGCATCCAAGGTTTACAATCGACAGAGCCAGCTCTTCCCACTGCTCTCTGCCAGGCTCCTAGCAGATGTTATTCTGCAGGTAGTGCCAGGAGCCAACTGCTGCTTCTGTTAGAAAAAGCCATTCAGCTCACCTGCTGGAGGCAGGAGTTTTGCTATGACTACTAAAGCCAGTTCATGTTCTCCAGCTTGAACAATCCAGTCTCTCCCCCTGGACCAAAGGACCCAGGACCGCAGGAGACAGAGATGCCTTACTGGATAATTGAGACCTAAGCATGGCTAGACAGGAATTGCAGCCACCTGGTTTTCACACAGGCACAGCTTTTCCCCCGCCAGGGAGGCAGGCTCAACGCAGGCTTCTGAGAAAATATTTCATTGAGTGCCAAACACCCAGCAGTGGCACACACTTTCTTCTTTGTTCTCTGCAACACAGAGCCAGTGGTCTGATTTCTGCCTTCCCAAAGGCAAGGCTAATTGTCTCTCAGTCATCCACAGAGCAGCAACAGAACGATGTGTTGAGAATAGATATCAGACAAGGTAAGAGCAAAGAGAGGCATACTGATCATTCTTCCTCTTCAGCTGTCAGCAGGCATGGAGATTTGAGCTGTTCTGTCACAGAACAACACTGAGGCTTCTGTGGCATGGCCACAACAAGCCATGTAAGTGGTGAACCAAGTCTGGCACATGCCCATTAGAGTAATAAAAAGAAGAACAATTACAAATAATCAGGTCTCAGATTAGTACCAGGAAAGTCTTTGGCACTACCATTTATCACAACTCCTTCAACACCATGCACAAGTTCTTGTTTAATACTGACTCACACAAAAGTGTATCTTAAATTCAAGTGATAAATAAACCCTTCTCCATAGTTCTGAGTTTTGTTCCTTCCCAGTTCCAACAAGACCTTATCATAAATTATTGTTTATGATAATTATGATAATTACAATTTCCTGTCAGTTGGGATCACAGAGTGATGGGTGAAAGTCATGAGAAACCTGAAGCTCTTGGTAAGTTTAGTAGAATAGCAACAGAACACAGCTGACGAATGCAGTAACACAAATCATAAAGCCTTATTCTCAGTACTGGAAAAAACTTTTATGTGACTAGCCCCACTTTAACAAAACATTAACTTTTTCCACAAATGAAATATTGGGTGATTTGGTTGCTGGGAGCGAGTCGAGGTCTGATATGCCTGGTTAGTCTTTGGTGGGTAATTCATTTGGATCCTGAACACCTAAACCAGATGTTTGTATTTAATAGGTCAGTGAGTCTCATAAGCAAGTCATTATTTAATAGTAGAATTGGGTATTTCAGCATCTCCCTCTCCTTTTCCGCTACCAAGCAGACATAGTGTCACACATACACACTTTTATCACTTGTGTGCAGCATACTGTAGGCATTCAATAGCTTTAAGGGTTGTGTGTAGAAGACTGATGTAATTCTTCGCAGTTTATGAGAGCTCCAACTGTAGGTTTATAGGATACAAAGGTTTAAGTATTCTATATCTGGGACAGATTCAGAGGTGAAGCAGAAAAAGAAAGTCATATTTGGAATATAATACTACTGTGACACAAGTACCTCAACAGTCATCTGTTAAGTCCTCCTACTGCCTAATTTGAACCATGGTTTTATTCATTAAATTGCATTCACAACTAGATACTTTACTGAGCTGTCAGCCTTTCCTTAATGTGAACCTGGAAGCGAGTTCATTGGGGTAAGTCTGAATTCCAGGTCTTTTTCTTCAAGTGTTCATTTTCTTCATGAAACTGTTTTGGACTTAGTCCAGTGGGATAGGGTAGGGTTTGGCCCACCACTGTTTCAAAGACTCCAAAATTTTCAAACATTGGATTTTAAATGAACCTGTGATACCCATAATGTATGAAGAAATTTAACTACCAGCCGAATTCAGATCTGTATATAAATTAGTAGAAAACAGTCAAGAAGTGTAAATTTGAAGCTTATCAAATATATCTTGCCCCTTTTTCTGCATTCTTGAAGCTGTCATCTCCCATTGAGTAAAGGAGATTTTCCAGAGTGACACAGCTCAAAATGAGATTTTGGGAAATACTGTTAATCAGAAGGATATCTTTGTATAATCCAGAATTTTAGAGTAGGATAATGTCCTGAAATTACATTTAAAGATGGGGTTTAAAATAAAAGAAACATCCATTAATATGAAAGAAAAGATCCTTTCAGATACATAATTAAAATTAGGTATTTAAATCCAGTAATATAACTGTAGTATATAAACATAGTCTCATAGTGTCAGTACATAGCTAAGAGTTGAAACAAACCTTAAAATGAATGTGGAATAAATTAATTAGAATCCCCAAGTTCACCTCATGTTAAACACGAATGGTAACAATGCCTTATTGCCCAATTTTTTTCCCCCAGTAACTTTTATTTTGAGTTGCTCAGAAGTTTGCCATATTTCAATTGTTCACCCTGAAATATGTCATGTTGTTTGCTCACTTCAGGCTGAGTTCTTCTAGAGAATGTCATCTTAAATGCTTCACCCATTTACAGGAATAGTATTAGGTTAAAATGGTGTCCATGTAAAAATCCTTCCAGCTGCCTCATGAAAGAAGTCTGTCATCCTTGCTGCTTGGAGGAGAGGCATGAATCTGCTCAGGAGGTTTCTTGGTACAAAAATCTACGTCACTTAAAATGTTGGTGGAGACAGCTCCAGAAAGCGCATTGCTACATGCTCTGGACAGTCAGCTGAAGCCTGGCAGCTAAATTTTCCAAGGGTCCTCTGAGCCTTGAGCATGTCTTGTCCCCACACAGCTGCTGTGTGATGGACAAGGGGCAGAGCTAACAATGCTCCTGGTTCTTGCCCGCCTCCTGCACCACTTTATGTTCTTAAAATGACAGCTTCTGAAGTCCTGCTGATCTTAAGAAAATTTCAGCTGTCAATATTTTTAAGAGAAGGTTTTCAGAACTCACTATTATAATGAAAGGCCTGAATACACAGTGTAACTATACATAGAAATCTTTAAAAAAATGAGAATAAATAAACCCCAAAAGGTCTAATAAAAAGAACAACAGAAGTTTGGATTTTGGGGTCTTTTAACACGGTCTTATGACTGTGAAGGCGGTTTCATGATCTGTTGTGGTCTGCATTCTGATATTTTAAATGCTTGTGGCTGAGAATACTAGAAATATGCATATGTTTCCCCGGGAGAAATGCTGCAAGGGATGGAGTAGTTTTGTCATGCCATTAGTCCAGAGCTAAGACAGAAAACCAGTTTCTATCCATCAGGCATGCCATTCACATTGGTGTCCTGGCAGTAAAGGAAAGAATCTGATCCAAGGGGAAAGAGAGACAAGGAAACAAAAGGCATGTGTTGAGAGAGGTCAGAAGCTGGGGGTCTGGACGAAAGCAGAAGGGAGCAGGAAAGGGCTGGGAAGCAGAAATAAGCATGTCTATAGACAAGTGGTGAAACTGCTCCCTTTAGAAATCTGAGAAGAAAAGCAGCAGTCCTGGGTCCCTCTGTAGTGCAATGAAACACTGCTGTGAAAACCACTGCTAAAATGTGTGGCTTAACACCAGGTAGTAGCCAACCACTGCAAGCACGGGCAACCTGGATGACTGAGGTGTTTGCTGAGTTCTGAAGTTTCCCATCTTCTTGTTGGCCCTGCAGTTGTGGAGAGGCATTCCTTCCCCTGCTCCTTCCCTCAGCTTCCCATGTTAAAGAACATCATGCATAATGGAACATAGAAAAACAAAGAATCCCTTGCAAAAGTGAAAATAGTCAGAATTAAGGTTGTTACAAATCAACTCTTTGTACATGATCATTATGGCAGTCTCTAATGACACCGCTGACCATTTCTTGCACAGCTTCGTTTGTGGGATTATCAAACAGACAACATCTAGTACATGGCTTGCTGTTCTATACTTTTTCTCAGATTAATGCATTAAATACAGTACAAGTATTTATTCCCAATCTTTGAATGCAGTCCTATTGTTAGTACTAATATAATGCTTAACAAATAAGGATGATTGTCTTGAAGAAGTTCTCTTTCCATTTCTTACAGCTAGTGTTGGGATTGGTAGTAGGCAGCTGTGAGAAAGTTAATTAAAATATTTGATCACCTTTGCATGAAGAATTCTGTGACAGAAACAGAGATAAGGGCTGATTCAATATTGGAGTGTTTTTCAGTTTCTTGTAGTGCTAATATTGTCCTTTCTCTTCTTGAAAGCCTCTGTTTCATTCACTGACACCTTTCAGCTTCTGTAAAAACATATCAAGTGTTCCCACAAGCAGACTCATGCAATAAATCAGGTGAGCAAAGCTCTGTAGATGTAGGACTAGCTCGGCCCTTGGGAATTCTTTTTGCAGGTTATGTTGGCACCATGACTTCTGGCTCTGAGCCCGGCTGCAAGGAGAGACGTGTGCCTCCCACCACCTCCTCCCAGAAGGATGTCATTCAGGCAACCCCGCAAGGTCCAAGCATCTGGCCAAATCACAGAACAGCAAATGGCTGGATGGGAAGATTCCAGACAGAGCTGGACTAGCAGTTGGATCTTGCCCTCACTTTGTTCTGTGCACTTAATAGGTATTGCAATTATCATGTAATTAAAGAACATCATAACATGTACAAGTAGGTTGAATTAATATTACTTAGGCAGTTCAACCCCAGCAATTATTAACTTCTCAGTGCTTGACTTGGAACCTTAGCATTCTTGTAGAGTAGTTTTCTGGATGTAACAGTCTTTACTTATCTGACAATATGTTTCATGCTTCATTTGCCAGAAATGTTATGAGCTTTGACTCAACACATTAGGAGCATGTCTCTGTTTTCAGTGGCAGAAGGCCAACTTTTAATTTCACTTATTTGCCACTGGCTAAACTGTGTCATTTCCTAAACATTTCTTAATTTTTAAAATAAACACCTAACCAGTATTTCAATATACTAAAACACAGTGCTCAAATGAGTGGAAGGGAGAACAGAAATATGTGGTCAGGTGTTATATATGGGGAACTCTACTCCATTTTTATTTTGACAGCATAGGGTGAAAATTTTTGTTATATATTCCCCCGTGTTTCAATTTGAGCGTTATTTTGGGTTTAGCTATATTTTGCTTTGAGCAGGGTTCTGTTTAATTCTGTTTTGCTTTACAGTTTTTTAGTCATGATATACAGTGTTACAGAATAAAGCAGCACAAAGTACAAGGTAGCTTGCGTATTCCTAGAAATATAGAAATACAGGTAGCATAGATTAACAAGATTTGGCTGTGCTTAGTAAAACATTTGACTAAAAACAGATTATCATGTTAAGAAGTCAGATGATTCTACTTTTTCTGCAGAACAGTGGATTAAAAAGACACCAGCACTGTCCTTCAGCAGTGGCTATCCTCCACATTCCCTGTGGATTTTGCCAGTGTTCACTTGCAGAGCATCTCTATTTTTAGGGGAAAAAAGATCCTCTAAACTCCTACAATTTTTTTGTGAATTGTCTGCAATATTGAGACTTTATTGTCACCAGTGTGCATTTGATCACAATAGTACTGTCTCTGACAGATGCAGTTACAGTAAAGTTAATCTTTTTAGAGGAAATGGGGAGAGTTGTGATGAGAATGAGAATAAGAATTAAATGTAATCTGTCACCAGACTGTAAATGTGTACCAGATTGTAAATGTAATCTCTAAATAGATTTATTTTTAAAGATCTGGGGTATACTTTTACTAAATGTATCCCACATTTACACTGAGTAATTTACATTCACCTGAATGCTACACCTTCAAGAAATGGAACTTTTCCTTCTTCATGGCTGAAAGGTGTATTGCTGACTTCGATTACTCAGGTATTGCCATCATCACCTGAGCAAACTTCACATCCAGAAGTCATTCCCAATTACAAAACCAAAACAAAACAGGCTTGTTTCACCTTCTTCAAGCTGACCTTAATTTTAAGACTTTTAGATTAATCCTTAAGTAAGTACTCAATTACTTTAAAAATCTTAATTCATCACAAATTTCAAATAGTTTTAAGGAATATCCTTTTCTGCTCTAAAAAAAGAAAAAAGGCACCACCATTATACAGCTAAGGAATATACAGCCTTTAAAAATAACTAGATCAGTTGTCTTTTATTTGCAAAATGATAGGTTACTTAAAGCTACTGAGCATTAAGACGTTAATAAAAGTGTCCAGGACAGCAAATAATTATAATAAGTGATGTCAGCATTTCTTCGTGACCTTCTAATTTTATAGCCTTTTATGTGAAATACATTAATGAAAGAAGCCATCAATCAATGCTTCTATATTGAAAAGTCCATTTTGAATTTCCATCGAAATTTCCATTTCACCTATTTATATATCTATTGCATTAATTCAGACATAGACCTAGTATTTCCATACATGAGAGAGAGACAATTCACTTTAAATATCCATTACAAGTATTTTTAGATTCTATTTAAAGCCCCAAGGAAGTGCACATGATACACACTTGAACACCAAATTAACTCATTAAGATAAGCACAACTTTGTTAGTGTTAAATCAATTTCTAGTAAAAGACTGCTTTCTTCTGCTGTTAATTTATGGAAAGATTTGACTGTTATAGCTCCCAGCAAATCCTTACGAGCATGTCTGTAATCTAACTATGCTGGAAGTATTACAGATAGTAAAAAATATGCTTAGGCATCATTTTTAGAGAATGTACTGTACCTTAAGGCATTGTGGAATCTTCATCCTAAAGAACATAATTTTTCACTTTAGGGAACTTTCAAAACAGGCCGTGAAGTGGCCTCTCTCTGCCTTTTGGAGTGCTCATTTCTAATGGTGTCATATGAACTTTCTATTCAGAGGAAAAAGGGGCAACACAGAGATGAATTAGGGAACGGATTGCGTTAAAAGGATGGTGGTTTTTAGAATCTGTACAACAATTCATTCCGTTGATTTGGACCATCCCAATTCTGTAGTGGTTCACACTGAATACGGAATGAATGTTTTCTGAAATAGTTATGAGATCAGATTTTTTACTTAAATTTTACAAGCCACGTTCAATAGCTACAAATCAATGTAATTCCATTTGCCTAAGCCTACAATTCCACTGCAATGTAAAACTATTTCAGTCTGAATTATCACGGCCCAAGCTTCAACCCCACTCCTGCCCCTGTCCTTGTCACCCTTTCCGTAGCTGTGTGGCTGAGAACTGCCAGAGTGACCCACCCTAGGTGTCTGACTGGCTGAAAACAACTCCACCACAAACCTTTGATGGGGGAGCTTCCTGAACTACTCTCGTTCAAGCATTTGGGCAACTCAGTGTGGCCGAAGGCAGAGGGAATACCAATTTAGCAGGGCAGCCTGGATTTCAATCAGCTCAATCCACTGTGGGATCTTTGACATATGTCACTGAAACTTACTGCCTGACAAGGCTAAATTGTGTTGGTTTTAGTGAAATAAATCTTGCCACAGTAAAAATGGAGCAGTTTTCCAGGTAAGAGATTTTCAAATAACATATGATTCGTCTGTAAAATACTGAGACGGTGGTAGCTTGAGACACTAACTGAGCAGAACAGATAGATGCAACAGATCTCTTCAGTGAAATTACATTCAATAACAGAAAACCACAACTCCAGATTTAAGACTCACTGATAGAAGTTAAAAAAAAAAGAAAGAAAACAACAAACCCTCCCAAAAACCCCTATCACAGACTTCTTCACTGTACAGATGTGCAGCAGACGTGTGGGTTAGTTGCTGAGGCTGCAGTTACAGTCTGCTTTGTACTAGGATCATGAGGAACATGATATGTGACTGTATCCCAACGAGTTGTGCATCCCAACACGAGCAGATCTGGAAAGCAAAACAGCCAGAGCCAAGGACCTGACTTCCAAACTATCTGCATTTGGGAGTACGGGCTGCTGGTTCAGATGGGCTCTAGTCTGGCCACGCAGAACAAATGCCCGTGAGCTGTGCGGCTGCGTTAGTTCAGCTCCTGAAGCACATTTTCTGCCTTGGCTTAGCTCAAAAAGCAGCCTGTGTGCAAGGAGAATGCTCTGCGACATGGACTGGTAGAGAACAGGATGAGTCTCCTCAGGAATGCTCACTCACCTGGTCTGAGCTGAAAGGCTCACAAAGATACGCCCACGTATGTGTACCAGTGCCCGCTGGGATGGACCAGACGGACATTGCCGAAAATGTCATAGAGGCCATCAAGCAAACTGCGGGAAGTTGTATGTGTGGAATAAACTGTAGTGTATCTTAATACTCCTTCACTTTTAGATAAGAGGCAAAGTTCACCTTTGATACCTGCAAATGCTTTTTTTAATAGTGTGTTTTAATTCATGGCTAAACGCTATATGAAGCCTTATATATCCTCTGCTTTATTTCAGGTATTTTTCCTGTGTAAAGACGTTAGGATCAGGCTTATAGATTCTAAATTCTTAAGATCCTTTGGGAGACATAAATCATGACTTCATATAAGTTGGCTGATTCAAGTGCAAAAAAATACATGTAAGAATGTGTACTTGTTAGAAATATATTTTTAAAGATATATTGAAAAATCAAGTCCCTTTGCACTGATGTCATCTGCAAAGGTGGGGCACTGCCTGTGAGGTACTTCAATGTTTTGTGGGTTCCTATAAAACTTGGCCGAGGAGCAAAGGCATTTCAGTTTAACAAGCTAATAAATAGTTTTGAATAACTAACCTTGTGTCTCATAACATTTGGAATCAAAACATAAAGCAAAGCCAAGGAGGATAGAAAAAAAGAAATGCAAGGCTGCCCTCTGCCTCTTGCACTGGAAGAGATATAGTTATGGAAGCAGTGGCTTTTTGACAGTCAGGATCCATTGGCTTTTCTGTTTTCTACCCTCTGCTTCAGTAAATGGAGCATTATGCTGTATTACGTAAAACTTAAAAGATATTCTGACACAAATTCAAGGTTCCTTAAACAAAAAAGTGCTGTGCAGAGCATTTTTCAGGGAATTACATTATCTCCACCAGTATGCCAGAATGTTCAAATATTGCAGGAGGACATAGTCCTCTATCTTGAGATTTAGCCTAGAACTGACAGAGTTGGTCTGCATTTAACTTTTTTCCTGGGGTTGGACTTTTTCTAGGTTTTTTTAATGTTCTTTCAGGATTGCAAGAAAGTCACCTTGGTGTTAGCATTGCAGCTTCCCCAACTCCCAGATAATCTGGCAACACCATTGTGATCCAACCAGACATTTCTAAATTAAGAGAGGATGTGAAAGAGGAGGAGAAAGGCCACATTCATGTAGGATGAAGAATTTTAATGGGCAGAGTCTGCATTTCATTGCTGGGAGTATTAAATCCATAGAAGTGACTTAGCCATAGAACAAATGTAAGTGAAAGGAGCCTTAACTCCAAAATTTTTTTTTTGTTGGCTATACCTTTACAACTGATTAACTAGTGTCTAAGTTGACAAGTTTTGACTCTTGTATTTGGGACACAATGTGGCTGGTGTCTAGAGTAGAAGGAATAAAAGAAGTAAATTATGAGAATAATGTAATTCAATAGTAGCCCTAATTTTACCACAACTGCTTTGACCTTTAATTACTTAGTTTACCTGCTTTTGATAGGAACCCTTAGGTTTTTACATGTCAAATAGCAGAAATAAATTAAAAAGAAATAATTTTAAATATTAATTTTGTACCTGAAGTATCGTGCCATGGATAACATCTGCTTTTTAGATTCAAAAGGGACAAGACTGAATCCACACATAGAATTTCAATCAGTTCTTGTTGTAGTTCATATGAGCACATGAGCACTATTTGACCACTGTGGGGCCATTATGCAGGTTGAACCTACAAATCTTTAGATGTCTGCCATCTTTAGTCATACCTGAGTGCCCTCATTTAAGGTAGGGAATTAAACATGCAGCAAATGAGAATCACATGGGTAACATTTGGAAAATAATTACAACAACTACGTTGATGGAAATCATCCAAGAAAAGCTTTGGCAGAATGAGTTCTGAAGCACATTTCATCTGTGTTTACGTTTTTCACACTAAAATACAAAGTTAATATTGTTCCCCTTCACTCCACCTGGGAAATGAGGGACATTTCTCTTCTATGTTTCCAAAAAACAAAAATAAGATTGGAAATAAATGTTAAACTGTTAGCTTAAGGGTGTATTTTCATCTTGTTTGGAGCAATAATTTTTAATAGCATTAATAAGAGGCATACATACTGGGAGAATAAATCCACCCGGGCTTGTGTGTCAGAGGTAAGTGAGCTGAGCTGTGCACGTCTTTGTCTTCGTGGAATGATCCAAGCAGCTTTGTACCTCATAAGCACAACTACCTCAGTCACAGTCTTTGCCCTTCACTTTGGCAGTTAGTCCCTGCATAAATAATCAAGAATTTCTGTTACTTGACTAGATAGTACTTCAGAAATACGTAATATCATTTATTAACCTTTGCAGATTAATTTTCACAGCAAAAAACGCCCAAAAAAGCACTCATCAATACCTGCCTGTGTTGATATATTACAAACACAAAGCTGAGAAGAGTATGAGAGCTAAGGTGAAGGTGTTATTATTTGTACTATTTTTCTATTAGAGAAGCATATAAGTCTTCCAAACAAGGCTAAGGCTCCTTATTGTAGCAAGCTCTGCACATAGTCCCAGGCTTTTCCCCCGGGAAGACCTCTAGGCCTTCCTCGTGTCCCAGCCACTCGCTAGTACCTTCCAGTGGGTCAGGCTATGCAAACACCACCCAGTCAGCTTCCCTTCTGCTGTCCAAATAAATATCGATAAGTAAGGGGTACAATGGGCTACTTCAGCTAGTGAAATAAGGTAAGGCAGCTCCTTAGCCAGAATAAACTGAGATGGACCATAAATATTAATTGAAAGCTTGTTTAGCTGATGAGTTTAAAAGAACAGTCAATTTTTGACCGATGTCTTGCTTAGGAAAGAGCACTGCAGCAGAGCAGCAGGGATTTAAACAAAATAGATGGATGCCTGGCCAGAGTTTTCCTGTGAGTGCATAAAAGGCTGTTAAAGACAAGAGATGACGGCCACTGAGGCTGGCAGCAAGGCTGGCTTAGCCAAGACAAAGATCAGACACAGGACAACCCAGGAGAGGATAAGCAGTGCAGGGAGGAAGTTTTGTCCACCATGGGAGTCAACAGACTTATCAACAAAAAGTGTAAAGAGAGGAGATTGAAAAACTAAGAAGAGAATCCTAGAGGTGGTATTTTGAGATTAACCACCTGAAATAGATTAAACAGACTTTCTTCTGTGACCTAAACAGGTATAATTTACAGCCACAACAGGTAAAACAACTAAGATACATCCAGACATGGTTTTGAATTGCACGTACTATTAAAGTCACTGTGATTTAAAACAGCAGAAGGAGCTGCACTGAGGTTAGTAAACACAGACCAAAAGGCAATAGCACAGATGACATCATTCAAATCAATTAAAAGGAAAATAAACAGAAATAATTTCATGTTGTGAACTAGTAGTGGCATTAGGTCTTACAGCAAGTGCACCCCATTCTGTTACAACACAGCTAACTTTCAGATAAAATAACTAAAGCCTGGTAACCAGTAATCTACTCTTGAGCATTTCACTACAATCATTAAGTCAAAACTAAAAAAACAATTACAGTAGTGTCTCCACAAAAGGGACGCAATTTTATTCCACAAGAGTGGTCATCTAATGATCTCCTAACTTGATTTCTGAATACAATTTTAAATCTTCTCAAAAGTGTTCTGCCCTTTAATTCTGTGGATCTTGGCATGGCAGATCGCACGTATACCAAAGTGCAAAACATTCAGAAAAGGGTCTGAAAATTCACTCATAAATCCTAGAGTCAAATACAGTATCAATAGCTTAAGGGTGTCAGCATATGCAAACTTCCTCCAGTGTCAGCAGTGGGAAAACTCTATTACATATAAATTAAACGGAAAATTTGCGAACTGGTAGGAGCTGATTAGGCTCTTAGCTCTCAAGTTTAGCTTGGTTTCAGCTCTGCACATACTGAAAGTACCAAATAGTCAATTAAAGAATCTGCTCCTAACCTCCATGGCTCAGTGTTCTGGGGAGAAATGTTAAGTCTATGTACTCCTGTAGTTCCAGAATCTCACAGTAAAAATATGGGGCTTTACCCTTTGATTTTACAGGGTCTCTGGGACACGAAGTGGCAGGACTGCCAGTTCTGCACAGGGAAGGAGATTTTCAGGACTCCTCCAAAAAACAGGACTTCTACTAAGATAAAGAAAACAGGCATAAAAGTTCACTGGCAAAGGCCTGCTCATAGCAGGAGTTCTTGTAAAGGTGGGCCCACACTACTGGTAGGAACCAGCATTCAGATTTCTGCCTTTAATCTAGCTTTCAGGATATTCTATGAAAAATCTTGGCAAAGCTTAGTTATAATAAACCTGAGATGTTGGGCTACCCACATGGCCTATAACCACATTTCCATTTAGTTTGTGAGCATATCCTGAAAACACCCAGAATTTCCGGAACTTCACTGTACTAACAGCATCACTAAACAGTGAATCCAGCCACACCAAGAGCTGTGCTGGACCCATCTTATTGATTTTCCTACCCAAAAACATTCCTGAAGAGACATCCAAAAGACATTTTTAAAAAAAAATTTGTTTTACTTTGTGCTCCAGTGTGCCCTATATTTTGTTCTGTCCTGTCATGTCCTTACCCTGTGAAGTAACTAACGTGTTCTCTCACAGCTGTCATGCATGTTCTTTCTCAAACTTTTAAAAGTTTTCCGTTTTATTGAAACCAATCTGGAATGTTTGGCCAGCATTAGACACTCATCTTGGAGGTGTTTAAATAAAATTTAAGATTATATCAGTGCTGATGATAAATTTCTACATGAGAGACATACATGAAATTAACTCTCTCTCCTTTCGTCATCCTCTGAGACAATAAGAGGACAGCAAGGTCATATCCCTCAAATAATTCATAGCTTTTTTGGCACTTTCTGAAGAGATCCATTACTCAGTAAATTGATTTACTTCCTGTATCAATTTTGAGCAACAGACATTTTGTGGAATCTTTCCCATATTTCAGGAAAGGAACTTAATTTCGTCTTTACAACATGAGAATGTCGTTAGAATCCTTGTGACAGCAAAACCAGATAGACTCATGGTATGTGAGATAAACCCGATGTTTAAAAGTCCTTTGAACAGATACCTGCCTAAACAAACTGCTCCCAGTTGTCTAAATTTTACCTGTACTTATACAATGTTACAGAAAGAAAAAGAAAACTCCCACAAGCTTTCCTACTGACTGATTGTACACTTTTTATTCACTCTATGTACAGTTTATAGGAAAATGTGTTTTTTAGTTGCCAGTTGCTAATATGATTTCATGCTTGGTAGCAAATCACAATCTCCCTTATAAGTTAAAAGCATCACAGATAATTGACCTAACACACTTGCCAAGATTTTTCTTTCTGTCAGTTTAGATACAGTATTAAAAATCTACTTGAAATAACAGAATGGTTTATAAAATGCAGCTACTGTCTGTTCTACATTTTTTATTTTTAAGTAAACTTTTGCCAAAAGGAAAGCTCACATAGAGCCAGAAAGTCTATATGAAACCATTTACTACCCCCCAAAAATGCACTAAAGACAAATTAACTTCTGAACTTTCACTGATCTCTAATAGGGTCCCCTACAAGAAATTGTTTATTGTTCATGCGCCAACACTAAAAATGTGATTAGTTTCAATTTGTGAAATATGCTTTGATCATAGTTATTACGTATTTAAATGAATCATTAGAAAACCACACCCTTGTCTGAGGTGGGATTGCAAGTACACTGTTCTACAGTAAGGTGTAAGTCAGGTGGAGTGGTTGGAGGGAAGAGAGAGGCAGCAGGTAACTTTTAAAACAGGATGGCGTGACTTTTTGTGCGCTAACATTGATTGCAATAAATCTTTTCTGCTTCGAATCAGACATTCCAGTGCTCTACCACTGATGAAATTCAGATTTCAAAGGCTGCAGCCAGAAAGCCTGGTTTCAATCCACCATTGGAATGGGGGCACGAGTGAAGGAAGAGAAAAATGAGCTAAACTGCAGATGATGAGATCAGCTTTTAAAGTGCAACATTTTAATTGTGGTTTAACATATATAAATATATACTTTCAGGATGTCAACTGTCACGTTCAGAGAGACAATATGAGGTTATTCCAATCCTTCTTCAGTATTGCAAAAAGCTAGCTCAGCAATATAATGGAAAAATAGGGGTTTGAAATCAAATTACACTGAAAAAAAAAGAGCTGATTGATCCAAATTATATCCTGAGAAAACTCAGAAAATAACAAAAAAAATACAGTTTTCGAACTGTTCATCTCAGAGTCCAAAAAAAGCAGAAAAAAGCAGTGAAGCTGCAGCAAATTTTGATTCCTTCAGTGCTGGCATGTTGACAGGGTATAGATATAGAAGGCATGTGGGCATGTCTTTGTTCATAGGTTATTCAGAGGAACTGCTGAATTATAGTCCTCTCTTGGGACTGGTGGTACAGTACTGATTGTCTAAGTATATAATCAATTGTAATAAGACATAAACTGTGCAAACATTATTACATTATCCATTATATGTCTGAGTTTAATGGCCATGTGCTTCAAGGAGACTAGATAACAGAACTAATGTAAATTAAGGTGGTCCAAAATGACACACCTTTGGTGATTTCAGTGTTAATGGAGTTGAGGCTAGCATTCAGATTCTAGATTAGCTGAGAACTGAAAGAGCTGGCAAAGGTTTAACTAATACCTCTTGCCTGTGTGTTAGCCTCCATTAAACAGTTCAAAGGGTAGGGACTTGACCAAAAAAAAAAGATCTGCAAAAGCCTCTCCAGTAGCCCAAGAAAACTTTGAAACCAGTATCATCATGACCAGCAGACTCCAACAAACATGAAATAACTATTACCCTCTTAAAACTAAAATTGCAAAACCATTTTAAAATGATGAGATGTTATTTAACTAATTTTGTTTGGAGTTCTTTAACCTCCTGTGAGTGCAAATAATGATGGTTTTATACAGTGACAGATCAAGGCCAAGACCCGGTTAGTAGCTGCAAATACTCCATAGTAACATATCCTAGATAACTGCTGTCAGAGCACCAGGTTTACTGTTATTTACTTCTCTCATTTGAGTGGACACTTCCTGGTCCAGGCTTCATTGTGAGGAGCAAGCAAACTTTTGGTCTCCTTCCTGTCCTGGCTCCTGAGTCTGGAAGATGAATGCTCTCCCTGTCAGCATGTTTCAGAGTAATGAACAACAACAGGGCTAAGGAGAGGAAGACTGGAGTCTTCAGGTTTTTTAGAAAAAGAAAGGCTGTTTCCCTAATAGACGGTACTAAGAAGTGAAGAGGAAAGAGGGCAAAGGAGAGAAATGGGGAGGTAATAAGTAATTTCTGAGGTTTGGGCTTTGCAGCCAAAAGGATGTTTGCCTTGATGGCCAGGGAAGGTATTTTGCAAGACACTGACATTTCGTTGAAGGTCTCATTTGGTTTTAGTTTATGAATGCATCCTTATCATGCACAAAAGTCTTCATGATGCTAAACCACAGACTAAATCAGCAGAGATGTAAGAAAACATTTAGAAAGTGTGGCAAAGAAGGCAGAGTATAGGATAGAAAAGGAAAAACAAAACTCAGAATAAACCAATAAGTACTGTTCACTACTTAGAAAACTATATGAAAAGTTTACAAAGACCTAAGTCACTGCCATACATGCAATGTTTGCAGGGGTTGTACTGCTATGATGGGTACAGCTTTGAGTCTCAAGCAGAAATGAGCTTGGTTCCAGCATTATATATGAAAAATAAGGAGTCCAACAGATGCTGAATCTTGCAAATACTAGAGCAGTCCTTCATAACTGGCAGATACACTGGAGGACATTGAATGGAAAGAAGTTTAAAATATAACAGCTGAATGCCTTTTCTACCCGAATATCGCCCAGTTTTTTTAGAAAAACTGCTTTTAAATGTATTCAATATAAAATTAAATATATCCTTAGAAGTTTACACTCATACTGTCACCACCAGATATAACAATCTTTTCACAGATCTACGATGACTACAGCCCTTTCCAGCACATTGCTAAATCAAAGGATATTGCTCTAAAAGTAGCAAATGAGGTTTGAGGTGTCTAATTGTTATAAAAGGGTAATTTTATTAGCTCATTTATATCCAATATGTAATACAGTTACATCAAAGCAATTAGCTCCATTAACATTCCCTTTCTGACAAGTGTGATTTGTGACAGGCTTCCCGTATACACAACGCCAAATACAATAAGTAATCCATAAAAGTCATCCAAATTGTTGAATAGTGTGGAATCTCCTTGAAGCTGAATGGATGCCTTGGAGGTATATAAGAAGTAAGGGAATCAACCATCATATGATTGGAGATTACTCCTCCCCCAGAAATATTAAAATAGTTCTAAGGAACAAATTTGAGGTTGGAACAGATCAGCCTGCACCGTGTAATGAAGCAAAGGACCCAAGACCACTTTCTTCCAAACTATGTAGGCTGAATATCAAAAAAAATGAGCAGAGCATAAATATTTCCAGAAAATGCACTTAGGCCAAATGTGCTTCCTAATGATGCTCAGTTCTTCCTGTTTATGAAAGCACTGTCTATTTATGTAGGAGGACAAATTAAGACAACTCCCCTGATTTCCTCTTTTTGGAGTACCTGGTCTTGGCAATGAATTTTAAACAGAAGACATGGTGGGATATTTCTTTGGTAATTCCTTGTTAGGGAGTGGGTGGAAAGAAGGAAAATCTATTCTGCAGCTACTGGGACTACAATACCAGGCTTGCAGCAACCATATGTTCACAAGAAACTGACCTCACTATGTAAAGAAATTGATCATTATTGAATAATCTGATGAAATATCTTCTTTCCAGTGTGATAGCAATCACATTTTATAGCAAAATAAAGGTCTGCCCTTGAAACTGATTCAACAGGGAGATCAGGGCATTGAACACAGACAAAGATCCATCCTGGTAACCGGACCTCTAACCTACCCATGTGCTATAACCAGAAGGATATTTTCAGCATAACTCAACCTTCACAGCACTAGTAACTACTGAGCCTGCTCACCAAATCAAACTGCACGTCTAAAAGCCTGTGATTAAATTATAATATGGACAGACACACTTAACCTCTGCTGTGTCTGAAGTTCTGCCATAGGTTTTGTGGCAGACTTGAGACACAACCACTGATTGTAATCAGTAATTCACTGATTATGTGATACACACGATATGGTATGGAGCAAATACAAGCAGGACCAACTGGCACAAAATGGTTAATTTAATTAAAAAAGCCAAACCAAAACAAACGAAATAAAAGAAACCAAAGAAAGAAAGACACCTGTTCAACTCTTCAGGACAGCATTAATAAGCCCCTCCAAAAGCTGCTTTCAAGCTGAATATCTTGGTGGTTTGAAACAGCTCTTTACAAGCCAGTCATAGATTGGCTTCGATTGGAAGGGTCCTTAAAGATCATGTCTTTCTAATCACCCTCAACACCTTCTACTAGACCAGGTTGCCCAAAGCCCCATCCAACCTTGCCTTGAGCACTGCCAGGGAGGTTCATTTAAAACTTCTTCGGGCAACCTGCTCCAGTGCCTCACCACTTTCACAGTAAAGAATTTCTTCCTGGCACAGAATCTCAATTTATCCCCTTTTAGTTTAAAACCCTTTTCCCTTACCCTATATGCTTTCCCCTCACTATACGCTCTCGTAAAATGTTGCCCTCCCTATTTTAGTAAACACCCTTTAGCTGCTGGAAGGCCACAGTGAGGTGTCCCTGGACCCTTCTGTTCTCCAGACTGAACAATCTCAGCTCTCTTAGCCTGTCTTCATAGGAGGGGTGCTCAAGCCCTCTGATCATCCTCGTGGCCCATGTCTAGAACTGTTCTGAAAGGTCCACATATTTCTTGTGCTGAGGATTTGAGGCCTGGACACCGAACTCCAGGTGGGGTCTCACGAGGGCAGAGTAGAGGGGCAGAATCACCTTCCCCAATCTGCTGGCCACTCCTCTTCTGATGCAGCCCAGGTTGCAGCTCACCTTCTGGGCTGCAAACTCACGTCCAGCTTTTCATCGACCAGAACCCTCAGGCTGCTCTCAATGATTTCCTTTCCCAATTCATCCCAACCTTTCCCAGTCCAAACAGTGAGTGCAGAGCCAAGCTTATTGCATTTTTCCTAACTGTCTATCCACTTTTGGTAGCTTTCTGCATAATTTGCTAGATGTGCAGGATCTTACCATGTGTCATCTGTCTTTTTGTCCTCTGGAGACTGTGTGAGGCTCTCTTTGTGCTCTGGATACAGAAGCAGGATTTCAAAAGCTGGCATTCCATCCACTTAGTACAATGGTCTTCAAATCAGTACTGAATTTGTTCCCAGGTAAGCTTGTGCACGCGTGTGTACCTGTGCAACGCTATGTGATGCGAGGCACAGGATGTGCAATACTGCACTGGACTAAATAATAGCTCTGTAGTCCTTACCAGAAGAGCTAAATCGCCTTTCCAAAGAACACCTCACAGATATTATATATATCCTTGTTGTAGTGATTGGCTTTACAGTGGATTAGAAGGCACTTCCTTGAATAAATGCAAGATCAAGAAATCTAAATGATTGATTACATCACCAAATGATTCTCAGTAGTCTCGACTGATAAGGAAAATAGTGCGATACAGAAACGTCATTTAGAAATGTCTACAGTAATAATTTCCGAAGTTTGCAGGCATTATCAAACAGACTTTTCTTGCTCAGTGAAAACACATGGCAGGAGGTTAGTGGTACAGAAGTAAGCAGAAAGATGACCATTCAAGTATCTATTTTTTCTACCATGGCTAGTTCCTTATTTTTAAACAGAAAACAAAATGTTCTAAACAAATTTTAGAAACTTTATCAGCTCCTTCATGGAGGCACAGAGAAAGAAAGAAGGGGCAAGAGCTTCCAGTGAGAAATTTAATTGTTGGAAATATTTACAGAATCTTCCTGCATATGCACAGTCTTTTTCAAAAGGTCAGATGCAAAAGTGGGAGGTCATGAACTCATTCATGCGTGTGTCATCACAACTAGAGTACTAACTGTTCTCACCTGGCTCTTTTGTCTGGTAAGGCAGTTCCACATTTCAAAAGCCTGGAGCAAAACAAAAGAAAAAAAAACACCAAAAAAACCCCAAGCAAACAAAAAAACCCCAAACAAAAAAACAGGGCTTCTGGGTTCTATATCTTGCTGCCTAGAGCGCTCAAGATGTTGGAAAATCATATCCAAACCCTTGTTCTGATTCCAGAAGAGCAAACCCATGCCACTGGCTTTCTGCGGGCAGGACCCTAAACACCAGAGTGTGCTACAGAGTGAAGATTTCTCTGCCTTTTTTAAGGCCAACACTTGTACTCAGTGAGAACTAGTACAATTTCTGAATTTGCAGCCTTTTAAAAGACAGATTAGTCTCTTTTCTGCTGAGGATCTTGCTGTATTTAGAACCTATCTTTGCTAAAATCTATTCATTGGTTTTCTGCCTGAAAAGACTCAGGACATTTAGGGTTAGTTGATAACTAGAGCTGTTAAAATTTGAGATTTATGTGCAAAGTCAATAAAGCAGGGTCTGTTTGATTAACTCAGTATGTTTTGGATATGAAAATGAGACTTTGTTAGTTCTGAGATAATCTATACATGCATTTAGTGATATCTCCATCAATGGAATCATGCATTCTGTGAATTTCATTGCTTCAGTGTCCATGTGTAGTCAGAAACTCACCTAGCAGTTTTTGTTCCATTTTGCCTGAAAAGACAGGAATGAAAAAAATGACAACCAAACCAGAAAATAAGACTGAGTGGGTTTCTCTAAACTGTGGGGTTGTGGGAAACAACACACAAAAATCTTCTTGTAAAAAGTTTGATCCCACATCCAGCTCTTATTGTTCTCAGTGGATGTAGGAATATACTATATTACTATAGAGATTTAAAAGACAAAAGATGAAACTTGATATTAGCACAGCTCAAACAATGGCAATAATTTTCTGTGATCACTACAATTTCACTTGGCAAATGCTAGTATTCATGTCAAAATTGAGAAATAGCAGTTTCAATCCTGGTTTGTGTTTCTAACATTCTAGTTTTGATAAAATGCCTGTGTTCCATACAGGAAAAGTGTCTGAACTATTAAACTTTGCTATTTTGTGATACAGTATAACTATGAATGAGGGTGCTTGAAGAGGTTATTTAGCCAATGTCCACATCAAACTTGAGACAAATCTTTTTTAATTAGCTGTCAAGTTAGTGTAGATACAGTTTTGAAGTTTTTATAAGCAAAGGTCATTAAAAGTCTACTATGATCTCTGAGGGATTTTATTGATAATGGGTAGGAAAAGAAGTAGTGTTGTAATCCAGCCAGGTTTCATAGGGAATTCAATAACATGGTATTCTAAAGTATTTCATAGAGTGACTCACAATATAGCTATTTTCCATATCTTCTAGATGAACAATAACAGAGAGGCCACAAACTCTAACTATATTGGCTTAGCTAAAGAATAACAGTTTTTCCAACTCTATTGTCCATTATTCAAACACTGTTATTTAATAAAAGGTTAAATCACTAAATAGTTTAACATTAACACTGTGAGGCATGGTATACTCTATATAGTCTATATAGCCTCTTTAAAAACAAGCAGGAATGCACAAATGTTTTGCTGTAAAGCTGGTTGCCACCATCTGCATATTTTATGTTTACACTGTGAATACAAACGTATATTTGAAAACAGATCTCATTTAGGCCACAAATGTTTTAGAATTTTGACATTTGAATGGACTGATTTCTCACTACTACGATGCTGATTTAATGTAACCACAAGTGTACTGCAAACTAATTGCAAGTGTCATCTTTTGGATAGGTTACAAAAATACAGTCTAGTTTTGTTTGAGGTTATTCTGCATGCCCCAAGGACACTGTAATCAAATGGAGGGAGCTACAAAATGAGGCAGGCTAAAACTGGGAAGTATTCAGCATTCTTTAAATCTCATGGCGTTCATCTAGAGGTTATCCTCTTGGAATAAGATAGCAGCTAGTGGTTATCCTCTTGGAACAAGATAGTGTCTCCTGAGCCAACACCACTTATCATATCAGCTGATTTGACCAGTCAAAAATTTTGAAATTTATACAAAAAATATATTAAAATCTAATCAGCATCTCTAAGAGAACTTAATTCATCATTTTCACATTCATACTTAACTGGAGTAAGATAGTAAGATGAAGCCTTTTGAAGCATTATCACTCTTAGCATGGAAATGTTTCTAAAATGTTAATTTCAATTTAAATTTTTAAAATATTTATAAAAATTTGCATTCAAGCATGCATTTGTGTATGCTTTTTAGCAATGCACAAAAGCAAAAGAGATTTTCGCAACTGATAGAGGAAGAAGCCAGTGGATGAAGCTACTATGAATTGCAACAGTACATCCAGCTGAGATCCCGCCTTAATTATTACTGAAGCCATGCCACATTACATATTTGATTTGATTCTACTTTGCTGGGTTCAGCTGACCAATGGCAAAAAATTTCTAATACAAATATGAGGGAGACACTACAAGGGGTACCTGTCAGAGCTGCTAAAACCTGATATCAATAGGACGTGACTTCCCGGTGCTGTACCCTAAAATCAGAGCAGATTAGCCGAGTGCTGTACTCATGTGGAACAAAAAGGCCATGTCATGAAGTACAGTTACAATCTCAGTTACTGAAGAAAAGGGTAAATGAAATTTGATAGAGACATTCTTCAAACCTGCTTATGACAAGAAACTGCTATTGACATTGTATATCTTAGATAATCTCTATTCAATGTTGAGTTCTGCTCATTTGCAGTGTCAATCAATCAGCATATACACATCAAAACAAAGGAACACATCCATCGGGGTAAATAATGTTAATACTGGATCTCTGATAAAAAGTAATCTTATCAGATCATGGTTTATTTTATCTGGATGTCCTTGATTAATATCCAGCTTTCCACAACATATTTCATTACAGTATCATGTTGTGCCTGTGTAACAGCATGTTCATACACAAGTGCTGGCAGTAACCAAAGTCAAACCAGCCTTGGGAGGTTCCCAAAAATGGGTGATTATTCGTCTCTTCATCCATATTTTGTTATCCCTTCATGCGTTACTATCCAGCCCAGCACCTGAGCACTCTGGTGTGGACCTTGGATATGTATCCTTCAATACCCAAATGCACGAATTAGGCTGTTTCTGGAACTGCTCCATGAACCAGAGCATACTATTTTTTGTTTTGTTTTTCTCCATCTTGGAAAAAAGTTTTTTGTTCCCAATCCAGTTCATATTGCAACCACTGCAAACAGCTTTGCCAGCAAAATTGGGAGGGCAGCACACATCATTAATGGCAAACCTGTCAGGAGAGGATGAAAGGCACTAAAACTTCAACCAGGATTGCTATAAGCAATCTTCAATCTCAAACTAAAGTGACTGTCAAGAAAAGCCACATTTGATACTTGCGATAGCAGGAGTGTCCAACCTGTAGCTGAAACTGCGCCCAGCCCACATTATCTTTATATGCCAGGGTTCCTTGTTCCCTATGCAGGGAAGCTGCACTAACTGCAGTCAGTTCTGAACAGGATAACCAGACTGTAATCTTCTGCCTAATTTCTATCTCTGTTCTTCCCAAGCACATGGTCAACACTGACACTTAAACATAAAGTCCTTAGACCTCAGGCTGAGCTCCCACTGGCGCCAGTGGAAATCCTCTAAAGCAGAAGTGTTCAGCCTGTTCATCTGGCAGAGTTCTGAGGCAGAACATTTGAAA
The DNA here is from genome assembly GCA_013397725.1 of Rhagologus leucostigma. Classification (NCBI taxonomy): domain Eukaryota; kingdom Metazoa; phylum Chordata; class Aves; order Passeriformes; genus Rhagologus; species Rhagologus leucostigma. The sequence goes on along the minus strand of VZTD01004788.1, from coordinate 1,090,882 downwards.
GGCATATGTCAATATGAGTGAAGAATGAGCAAAAATGTTATTCTGAGGATTTTATGTTAAGGTACGACACCTCTTAGATGTGTGATGTATCCGATATCCGAATATTTTTAAGACTCGTTCTGGGAAATGAGTTCACAAGACCTGAGGGATTACTGCAAAACATGGGACACAGTGCACTCAGCAACTTAATGCTTTTACATACGAGAAAAGTATGTTCTAAGTGTATCTGGTAACAGTAGGGCAGAGCCCATTTATCACGCCAAATTCTGAATTCTCTTTGATTTCAATTTGACTGTGGGCATGAACAAGGAAAGTATCTCCTTGAACAGGGACATTAAACGGCACTTGGCAAACTAATAAGGAAGAGTAGCTGAAAAAAAACAAAAGCTTGTATGCAGAATTACAGGCCACAGCAGTGGAAGAAGACTCTCACCCAAAAGTGTGACAGTGAATGTAATCATAATGCATGTTTTACGGAGAAAGGAAATAACTCAAACAAGTGACTTCTTTGCCTTTGTTTTGCATCCTTTCAACCATAGACAGCATATTAGGTATTAATTTTGGCAACAGTGAATTCCTATTCTACCATCACAATTCATAAGGTATGGAGAAGCCCATTTCATGTAACACAAGACATCCCTCTATCAAGTCACTCAGAAAAGTTCTTATTTACAACCTACTCTAGTAACAGCAAACTAGTGGCTGAAAGGGATCAGGGACTGCATGACACGAGAGAAGGACAATTAACCTGCTTGTGAATTGTATAGAAGATAGTGCCTTGTCAACATTTGTTAAAAATAGATGGCACTAGTTTAAAGAAAAGCCTGGCAATTTTCCAGAGACCCTTTTAGTTAATCTTCCAATGCATTGAGCAGCTTTACAACTGAGAGGGCTAGGTTACTCAGCTCACTGGCAGTAGGTAAAGTAACTCCTCTCTTCCTTTCTGGATAAAGGGTCAAACAATTTTCGGAAGTCTATAAATGTTCAGGGAAACATGCAATCTATCTGACTTCAGATCTTCAATTTAAAGCTGTTTTTAAGTAAAGAAGAACCAGACTTCTTAATCTGCTAAAAAGAGACACCAGAATGCTGCTGGTATCATTTTAATTGCCACAGCACAATTATTAAGTTTGAGAGATGATCAACTCTCCTGGCATCTAAGAGAAGCCTCTCCGTCTTAATTTAGTCCTAGACCACTAATGAAATGTGAAAGCAAAAGGTGTGAAATCCCACTGCTGGAAAACCAGTATCAAAGCTCTTAAAGTTCTACTGGTATTGGTCTACAGCCTATAGTTTGAAGTTTCTCATCATTTCAGTCCAAGAACTGTACTTGTCTAATCAGTCAAGTTCTCTTTGTACTCTACTTTCATCTAAGGCAGTAAAGACTGGCCCTACCTGATTGGATGGCAAAAAACTAGAAACAAAAACCAAATTCCTCTATTTGTTCACTTTTATCACAGTATTATTTGTTTTGGCAGCCAGTAAACACTGATGTTTAATATAGAGGAAGTCAGTATATATTACATTTATATAGACATATTTGGCATACTTGGGTAGAACTCAAGATTCTTTTTCCAATAATAAATTATGTTTTTCTGAAAAAGCATGTGTCAGGCAAGAACAATGAATTCCCACCAGAACTCTGGTAAAGAAACTTTATATTCTGTATTATCATCATTAGCAGCAGCAGCATTTTTTCCTTCATGACAAATCAGATTGAGAAACCTACAAAAGTTAAGAGCTTGCCAGTGATAAAACTATTGTAGCTACACTGACTTCTACCAAATGTGGCTCTTATTTTTGTACTTAAAGACACAAGAATTGCACATATAATCCAACCTCCCAAAATGTGGGCATAGCTCCTTAGAATTTTGTTATCACATATATTATCATGAACCAAAACATGAGTAACACTTTAAACACTACACATTTACAAGCCATATATTTAGTGCCTAAGGCTATTGATAAGTCCATGACAGGACTGCGGTACTTCTAGTGAAAGTGCTCCGTTCTCGTAAATTTACTAAATGTTTACAACTGCGGATAATACTACAGCACATCATTGTGATGTGGCTAAAATGAGTATACAATCCATGTGCTGTGTCTAAAGAAAATACTTCATTTTATTAAAAAAAAAAAAGAAAAAGAAAAAGAAAGAAGAAGAAACGCCATCAAATAGATTAATTTATGGAAGTTAGACACATAAGTGTTCTGGAGACTTATGGAGCAGGAGACCGGGGAGATGTTCCTCACATGACCGATTGCTAAGCAGTCACAAGTGTGTTCCCTCTGTGACAGCTGGCAGGGACATGCAGCATGTTTTGGTAAGACCCATCATAAGGGATAGTTAGCCAAACCCAAATGCTGGCTCCTTGTGCATACATTGATAGGCAACTCGGTGTGCAGGAGCTGCAAATGTCTGAAACGATTCAGGAGCTGAATGTCTGAAAGGATAGAGTGTCACTGAGAACTAGGTGATGTCCAGCCAATCTTTATTAGCATTCTTGAAGCAGAAGGAGTTGGACATCATAATTTTTTCTATCAGGTTGTTTTTCTTCTCCTTAACTACAAAAATCATCACTCTTGTCTTTCCCAGAACTTTTACCCTATCATCATAGCAATTCATTCTCACCACAGATAGAGTAAATGTGTTTTGAGCTCTCTCTCTTATCACTTAATTCTATTTTCCGTTATAAGAGAAATTATGGTATCAGAAAGCACCTGAGAGAACTCCTAGTAAAGTCAATAGTTCATAATTGATTGCAAAAGGATCTGGGACCAGATGAGAGGTTGTAAGCGTAGATAATGTATACTGACCATTTTTTCCACGTGTGGTTTTACTGTTTATTTATATGCACTGTCTGTTTATACTGGATCAGTATTTCTCCCTCCCAGCCCTCACCTCCCCCTCTCCAACCTCACCTCTATATGCCTGCAGTACAATCATATTGTCTCCTGGATCTACTGCTGCTTGCATTTCAACTAGCTATAGGCTTCTGTAAACCTCAGCTATATCTTTGACCCAAGATACAGTTTTAGTCTTTAGGCTAAGTACTCTAGTGCTCTGGGAAACAATATGGCTGAAGGTGACTGACAAAAGTAAATGATTCATTTTCAGGTCGTTACACAGCCAGCAACACATAAGCCCTGGCACAAGGGAATGGGAAGTTTCTCAGCAGTAACTGGTGTAGATCCAGTATGAACAGAACAGGCCCTGATGGCTTCAGGAGGCACATGCTGGCCATTAAGCAGTCCAGCTACAGAGCCAGATGTTATCCAGCCTCAGCGAAACTGTCATGTCTAGCTCACATTGCTTTAGGTATTCAGTAAATCACCCAGTATCAGTCAACTGAAGGGCAGAGCTCTACACACACTTTTGGCAAAAAAAAGTTGCCAAATGGGAACAAATACCTTGAGTAGCATGCCCTACATAATGCTGTTTGGCATGTCTGGTGGCACTATCACTAGACGGACCAAAGAAGTTCCCTTTCCAACCAGCCACACATAACCAGTGTATAAATAACATGGGTACAGTGAGGTACCAAGCCAAGTTCACTTCTCTTGTACCAACAACACCCTCCTACAGTCCTGCATGTCATCCAAGTCACTGCTATCAAAGAATTCCAAGAATGGACATTTTCACAAGTAACAACAAAAAAATTGTTCCCTCTCCAAATATAGGTTAAGTGGTCCTGCTTCCAGTTTTGTTCCAATATGCAGTGCAACAATTAGAACTGTAAAAATAAATTGCTGGGAGGAAAAATTTCATTGTGAAAGATTTGGTATGTCTCATCCTTCCTGTACCTGAAAGGAGCCTACAAGAAAGATGGAGAGAGACTATTTAAAAGAGCATGTAGTGACAGGACAAGGGGAAATGGATACAAACTGAAAGACTGTAGGTTTAGATTAGATATAGGAAGAAATTGTTCACTGTGAGGGTGGTGAGGCACTGGAACAGGTTGCCCACAGAAGCTGTGGATGCCCCATCCCTGGAAATGTTCAAGTCCAGCTTAAAAAGGCTCTGAGCAACCTGGTCTACTGGAAGGTGTCCCTGCCCATAGCAGGGGGATTGGAACTAGATGATCTTTAAGGTCCCTTCCAACCCAAACCATTCTATGATTCTATGAAGATGCAAGCTATAGAGTCAAGTACTCCCAGTAATATGTCTTCCTCCCCATTTCTTGCATTAAAACTATCTATTAATATAGACTATGTATAAAATAGGACTGTGGGTTATATTAAATAGATTAGTTTCATGACACCTTTTCATCATAATCTGTGGCAAATCTACAATTTGAAAACAAGCTGGCACACTTGATAATTCAATAGTGTCAAAATAATGCAATAAGGATCAACAGCCTGCAACATGTTTACAAAGGATTAAGAGATATCTAATTATGACTGGTTTGTGCCATCAATCAATATTCCGCAATGCAGCATCCTCTGTCTCAGTAGAATTTCCTGGGAATAAGGTTCATTGCTTTGCCTGCTACTGACATAGGTCCTGCACAATGTAGGTGGTGAAAATTGCCATATGGTCAATATTAAGTGAAAGTTGTTCTGCTATAAATCAAAGAGTGGTGCTGCCTGTCATCACTGGAAATACACAATCACTTTCCAGAAGGGTCAAATCTCGCTATTTGTTTTGGGTCTGCACTAGGCTGCAGCTCAAAAACTGATTTCCTAACCCTCACACAAAAAATGTACTTAATTGTATACTGGTAGATTAAGATTTCTATCTATCTGCTTACTCTACCTGTCTCCTATAAGCTAGCCCTAACTAAATCTCCTTCCTCCGAAATATGCCAGTAGAATAGTCACTCAAAATTATTCTGTAGAGAAGAAAACTTCTAATGGTATGTAAAGAACAGGTATATTTTATTACATGAGCAATTTCAACTTCAAGGCAATACAAGCAATAAAAAAATTTCCAAATATTTCACCATAGGAACCTTAAACCTTATCAAAAAGGAATCTTTTTGAATGCAAAAATTGAACGTGTATAATAAATTTAGAATCCTATATAATATAGTAGACAGTGTTCCTCCCTCTGTGACATAAATATTGCTTTCCATTGCCTTCAATAAAATGATTTTCTCCTTCTATAAATTTGCAGGATCTATCACCACATGAATAACTGTTCTTTCCCTCGTGAAAGAGGAAATTGGTATCTCTGTGTACAGAATGTACAAAGCAAGGGCAGATTTGAAACTCTGTAGGTCAAAATTGGATTGCAGTAAACATTGTCTGTAAGTCAAGTTCTGGGACTGATAGAAGCACTTTCTGGAGTGTTTCTGCATCAAATAGAGGGTTTGCTGTTCTCTTACAGCCCTGTCCAGAGCCAGAAAGTTGCTTGGTAGCAGAACAAGGAACACTAAATTGTATCATTTTAAGGATAAGAAATGCGCCCTTCGCTTGTGGATCTGATCTTATTCTCAAACCTGAGACAGGATCATTCATCTCAGGACGGCAGCAGGACACCTTCCTGGAACATCAGTGTCAGATGACCGCAGAAGTGCTGTCAAGAGGGCACGGGAACTATGAGAGGACAGAGGATTCGGGCTGCATCAAAGGGTGTCAGCAAGGATCTCAGTTTCCCAAACTGATCTTGCAAGCACTTGAGAAAGAGCAGCTTGGAGCAGAGATGCCCACCCAGTTCCACCTGTTCAAACAGAGAGCAGTAGAGATGTACAGAAATATCCACGCATTCGCACAGCGCAAACAGCAGCACAGAAACATCTGTGTGCAAACTCCCTTCACTTCCCAACACATATAAAATTTTCTCAACCTGTGAAGACACATCTGAGGCCATTCCAACACTACACCAAGGAGAGCTAGAATGGCAACAGAGCAATGCAGCCTACAAGCGAAAGGAAGAGCTTCATGTGGAAAGCCACGTACTGAGGACAGACCATGAAGAGGACAAAAAAAAGTGCAGCATAAATGCCCTTAGAGCAGCTTTAAAAGAGAGGAATTCAAAGAGCTTGAAGCACTGGGAGAAAGTGGAACCTTGTGGAGCTCAGGGCACATTTCACTACATTTCAGTACATTTGGCAAATGCCTCTTTGCCTCTACCTGAATACACTAAGACTGTCAAAATGTTAGCTGACACTCAGCTACATATTCTGGGTGGCTAAATGCCATCCTGTTTGCCCAACTAATTAAAAAAAGCAAAGAAATTATACAAACAAAATCCAAAAATTCCTCTTGTCCGGTGGCATGTACTTTTCTACTGAGAAATACAAACTAACACAAGCTAAACTGTAAGCCAAAACTACTAATTTTTTATTGAAGAATGGAGAATAGTCTCTAGAAACTCAAATGAGCCCGTGAGAACCATAAATGTTAGTTTGCTATGAGGCTAGTTAGTTTGCTAAATTGAACTATGACCAAACTTCTTCAATAGTGAAGAAGCATGAAGACCATAAAACAGAATACTACAGTATTCCTATGACATCATAGAGTATGAAATCAAAATATAGACCAATTACTGGCACACTAAATAGAGAATGAGAGACTTTTTACTGGCAGATCTTATGAATGTGTTTCACATAGAAAAATGCAGCTTTTACAAGCAATACAACATAACAAAGAATTTAAAATTTGAAAATGCTACAGAGTCCAACATGCTAAAAGATGAAATGTTTTATTCAGGTCTCTCTCAGTTATCACCCCCTCTCCCCAAAACCCCATGGTAGTGGTAAATTACAATTAATAGGAGGAAAAACTATCATTGCTTCTCAGAATCACTCAAAAATGTTATATTTGGATTAGAGTAGCCACCTCAATTAAGAACTTAAAAAAATATTTAATATGGAGACAATGGGAAGGAGGAGAAAATATATTGCTAATGGAAAAATTGTAGCCCTGTAATTAATCTATGTTAAAGTTCACCTATACTCAAAAGAAATAGTTTAGAAAGAATGATTAAAACCTTCAGATGATATTTTAAAAATGTCCAGTAATAAAATTGGATGACCTCCAAGCTCATAAAACATGAGGACTACAGGAGCTGGAACTTCACTGCATAGTACAGAATCTGCTGGAAACACCATCAAGGATGCAAATGATCCTTCAGGGTGCCAAGAAGATGCAGCTGCTGAGAGGCTGCTCTCTGCTAGGACGACTCTGCCCAGCAAAGAAGAGAATACACCAGGTTAAAAAGACAACAGGTCAATTTGGATATGATGCTTTTCACCATTCAGAAATGAGTGTAGCTTTCTGAACACAGAATTTATTAATGCTGTGAATAACAGAAGACCATTCTAATGGATGTAGTACGTCACAGATGTTATAACCTTATACACAAAGGTTAATAGCAATATTTCCTCTGTATCAGTAAGTACAGCATAAAACTTTATCTCAGTGTCTCTGTTATTACATATCAGTGTTTAGCACTTCATGACTACATTAGGCATAGAACTGAAAAGTATCATGGGTCAGGTAAGCAGCTGAGACAAAACCATGGCACTACATGACCATCACAGGTCAAAGTCAAGTGAAAAAACATGTCAACATTCTCTGTAGATATTATTTCCCAGTATTGGTAATGTCTCATTGCATCACTCTGAAGAGATTAGGACCCCCATGCCTGACACTTGCCAATGTTCTCAGATTTCTGAATCACTAGTGAAGACAGAAGTAATATAAAAAATATTATGAAGGGTTTTTGAAGTTTATCTTATGTACTTGAATGTAGTTCCAGTGGAATGGAGCAGAGAAGGAGATACTATATGTTTTTTACCTCAAGCTAAATAAATAAAGCATTCTGAATAGAGATACTTAATCTTGATACTGGACTAAACATTCCCACATTCTTGGATTCACTCTCTTACCCTTTTAAAATATACAGGGTACAACATTTACTTGTCCTAAATAAGTCAACCTTCTCCTGACTTGCCCAAATGCTGAAAAATCAGTGTTCCACCATTTGAACACAGTATTACTCTCTACAAACATTTTGTGTGCAGAAAAAGTGATAGAAGACAAAATTAATACATACTTTGAATTAGTTGCTTTAAAGAGAGATAGTGAGTGTACATCTCTCCCTGGAGTTTTGGCTATTCTTACATCAGGAACTTTGCCTCTGTCTTTGAAATAGCTTCCTGTCTTCGCATAGAGCAGACACAGAATTACGGATGAGTCTGATGCTACAGTCTCTCCCAGAAGGCCTATGCATCACAATACCCCAGGCAAGCCCATCAGATGTTTTCAACACATTCTCATAGTAAAATATTTTAAATTCTGCAATATCTGTGTCCAGATGAAAAGTCAATAACAGATAATGTATTCTGGACACAGAAATATAGCTTCCCCTGGGGGATATGAAGTATAAGTTGCTTTGGAATCTCAGCTAAAGGGCCCCAGACTTTGTTAAACCTGGAGTTGTGAATGTGTAGGTGTTGGGTTACACACATCAATAGGAAGAGAATGATTTCTAGGGTCACTTAGGAGAGATTTTGAATTATGGTACTTATCAGGCCCCAGGGAGCATTTTGGCAAGTTTTTGAAATGTACTCATGAATTCCTCATGCACTTTTTGAGACAGCTGCAATGGCTGAAGCATGGAGGCTCAAAAGACTTTTTGCTGTTTCATCCCGTGTCATTCTTAGTGCAAAAGCAGGGCTTCTCAGAGCAGCAGCATGCTCACCCCTTAGAGCACAAGTCCTTGCTGTATGCTGCTGACAAATCTGTGGGGCTGTCACAATGTTCCTTCACCATTGTCTGTAACTTGGAATGAAATTCTGGGCACGTTTGCACCACTGCAAAAATTCAAAAGGGTTTACAGGACCAATAATTCATTTTGTTGCTTTGGGTGGCATCTCAATTCATTGTTATCTGAGCTGAAACAAGATGCAGACAATTAAGACGCAAAGAATGTATCCAAGGAGAAAAGATCTTGTTCTGAGAAAGAGCTGTCAAGCAAAATACAAGCACTTGGGTACATGATTTTCTAGAGAGAAGGAGAGGGGTTCTCCATCTCCAGACATTCTCAGAACACATTAGACAAATATCTGTCAGAAATGGTTTAACTGCAGTTGTGCTACATCAGGGTTAGCAGCTAACTGATATCTGGAGGCCCTTCCCAGCCCCATTTCCTATTACACTCCCTCTCTAGGCAAACACATGTACATTTCTGGGAGAGGAGGTCCCTGGTGAGCATCAGCAGCTCAGCATTCAAGTAAGTTACAAGAGGAACTATTTACGTTCACTCTCCTGTGGGGTCTCTTCGGAGCTGTGCTATAGCTGGTTTTAGCAGGCAAAAAGGTTTCTTCTGTCTCTCTCACAGTTCAGAACAGTATTCCATCATTAAGTTCTCAAAAGAAGGTCCAGAAATCTAGAGAAGACATTGGTTCAGTGATTCTGCCTAAACATTTTAGAACCAGAAGCATTCTCCAGGACTGGCTAATAATAATTACACAAAAACAATGTGAGGTTCAAACATAGATACTCTTCAGACAATAAAGATGCATGAGTTGGAGAGTCATGCATCTTTATTGTCTGAAGAGTATCTGAGAGTCTACAGTAGAATTTATTGTATGAGAGTCTACAGTAGAATTTCTGGAATATCAGCTGTCATAATATTATTAACTAATTATTAACTAATTACTAACTAATTATTACTAAACCACTGCCATCTTCCAACAACAAAGATCTACATGGAGCTTCATAGATTAAATTTCAGTTCTTAATAAAGTGAAATTTCTACCTTTGTACTGTGTTTGTGTAAGTGAAAACACCACTAGACCTGCTTTGCTGGTTGATCTGAACTTATGGCCCAGAGCAGTGTTTTCACTGGATGATGCACCTTGATAAGTTTAAAGCTGATGTAGAGGAACCTTCTACAGACAGTACGTATTAGATTTATTGCACATCTAGAGCAGACAAGCCACAGAAAATAGTAGCTGACTGTACTATCCAAAGGGGAAAAAAAAAAGTGTCATCAAACTAGACTCTATTTGATTATGCTTTAGTTTTATGTAACATGCCAAGAAACAAAACAGCAAACAAAGTAATAAGGAACAGTTGTGTCAGAAATCTAACTTAAAAATATGTCTTCTTTTAACCAGAAACTAGATAATTAAAAGTAATTAAAACTCATTTGCCTAATACTTCAGCAATATAGCAGTAAGTAAGCTAATGCTGTCAAACCAGTGGTTTGTCTAAACTTTTTTGGATTAATCCCAAATTCTTCCACTTTCAGCTTAAACTGTAAAGGACAAAAATATCTACAAAGCTAATTGCATTGCTTAACTCTCTGCTGTCTCATCCAAACAAAGTAGAAACCAGGACAAAGACTGAATGGGCACAAAATTCTCTGAACACGTATTTTTGCACATCTTTCTTTCTCGCGAAGATGCCTGGAGCTAGTAATATAAAGTTAGTAACAGCATAGAGACTTTATGGTTAGCATGCTTACTGCAGAGCAGTCCAGGCTGCCATAATCTAACCCAGGGGAGCTTTTCTGTATTTTACATGAATAGTTCATTGGATTAAATGTGAGGCATGTCCATGTACAGCCAGAGCAATGAAATGATAGCATCACATTCATGCGAGTTGGCTTTCATCAAGTTCATATATTTCTCTGAATTTAGTTGTTGGATTATAGGACTTCCCTCGCACTTATCTAGCTACCTCTGAAAGTGAAACATAGACATACCTGAAGCAATACGCCAGGAAGCAGAAAATTATTTTCCTCCCTCTTTTGTAAGTACTGACTCAGAAGAAAGTCACCTGAACTGTGAATAAGGTCATATTTTTAGGAAACATATTCCCACAGGGTCAGAAGATTTTGTTAATACAGAGTACAGCTGATTTTTGTGCAAGTGTTTTTAAATTATTGCTTAAGTTTTCAAGAAAAGGATTTGCTCAGAGAAATCTTCCACTAGATATTTCAAAAGAAATTGTTTAATTATAATAGCTATGTGCAAGTAAAAGTTCTTCCCCATTTCTCCCTCAGTCACACCTACAAATCCTAGAGCTAGACACTGGGGTAGCAAGAAGGCACTTTTTAAAATCTGACTAATGATGAAGTTACTTGAAACGAGTGATACAGAAGGAAACCTATTAGTATTATCATGTTATTGAAATTAATATAGATACATTAATGTTGTTTCTAAGATTAGCCAGATGAAGTATTAAGGGTGTGAAGGTCTTAAAAGGAAGTAGCAGTAACTCATATGGCAGTAAATCCTATTTTGTTATAAACTGGCCTTTGAAAGAAAAACAGCTGCTTTTTAGACAAGCTACATGCATTTTTATATACTGAGACATGTTTGGTTTTTTTCATTAACAAGTACTATTTAGAATCCTGCATCCCTACATCACTGCATTCATAAAGGCTTAAAAAAATTAAGATGCAAACATATGGCTAGGAAAAATTTATCTATTTCTCATTACTCTTTTTCCATTAAAATGAAGTAACTGAATAGCACCAGCAATGACCCATAAAGTATCATTCTGAAAAGTGCTAAATCTATTCTGCTCTATGCAACTAGACAGTAGCACATTTCTATGCAGCTTTACGACAGGTTTTTGGATGACTTTGAAGTGCCTGGTGCAGAGTCAAATAAGAAAAAAAACCCCTCTACCTTGACATTCTTGCCAAACTAACTAGAGCAACATCAAGAGCATCCACAGCTGACTCTGAATTCAATTAGGGACCATGTAGGCACAGTTTATTCCATAAGCAATTGAGAAAGTGCTTCCTGAAGCCAAAAAGGTTAAACAGAAAATGAGTAAGGCTTCCTGCAGCCCAGAGGTGAAAACAGGTTTATCACACACGCCTTCAGCATGCTCTATCCAGCTGCTGTTTATGCTCCCAGGCCCCCCAAGCCCAGCTGCTTGTTGCCTATTAAGCGCATCTCAGCTCCTCCTTGGCGTTCTCCTGCCTTGCTACGCTTCACTGCCAGCTTGTTTGCAGTCAGGGCACCAGGTGGCTACCTCTCCTCTGCAGTGCCAGCACTGGTTGCTGGGCTGAGCACTAATATCAGCCAAAATTGTTTGCCAGATGCTTTAGAGGGAGTAGTGCCAACTACGAGTGTTAAGAAATCATGAGATCATGTCAAAATTATGAGAACTAAAACAACAACCAAAAAAATCACATGGGATTTTCTGTATGTTTTAGTGTGAAAATAAAGTCATATTTTCTGTGGTTTTATCCTCTACCCTTCAACTTAGAAAGTATCCCAGAAAAATACCATTGTTCTGGCTAGTCCCAAGAACAGCCGTATCACAGGAGCTCAAGGCTTCACAGCCTTTACGACTGAGACCACCCAAGCCATCCTACCGCACTTTGAGATACTTGTGCACAATTAGTTCTTGCTAAATTCTTAATCACTCTGGCAAGTTGTGATGTACTTACTATATCTGTAACTAAAAAGCCCTTTTTCCATGTGCATACCGGAGACAGGATTGATATTCTGCCTTTCTGAAAAAAGCCTGTCTTGTATTTCTTCACATGTAACCAAAATTTAAAACCAGACACATCTGTGACCAAATATCTCTGACCTACTAGGCCAAAACTGTCTTCAAGTTCTCATACATGCAAGAACTTCTAGAATCATGACGCTGCCAAATTCCAGTTTCTTTCTCAAATTGTTGTGAGCAAACTTGGTTGTCCTGAATTCAATGAGATTTTTCCCAAGGATTAAATACAGTCATAATTTCAACCAGTAATGACATGAAGTAGAAAGAATGCAACTTAGCAGATGTTTAGTGAAGCAACTGAAAGAAGAAAAGGCAATCCTACTTCGTATTTTTCAGTAATGTCAAGGTAAAATACGAAATGAGGGCCACTAAGGAAGAATAAAACTCATGAAAAGGAGGTATTAGTTTCACAAGAATGCTTTTCTGAGCACAACTGACTAAATACAGCATATCAATGATAACATACCCTCCTCTATGCAAACAAGCCTTCAAGTATATTGCAAACGCACACAGCATAACAGATTGTCTTTACTGATGACAAATTAACAAAGTACCTTCCTGAAATGAACTTAAAGGGACTATCCCTGTGGGTTTCAGTATGCCAAACATTTTACATATAAGAGCTGTACGCTATGATGACATAGATAGCAACTACTTGTTCATCACGATGTTTAACTCGCTCATGACGAACACAGACCATACATTTTTTGTGTATTTAGCACTGTGTATTTGTGAGACAGCACAAAAAAGTTCACACTATGAAACACTTATGACAGACAACTCGTTTTTATTTCTTAAACAAATAGATGCTTTTTAATACTGTATTTTTTAATAGTTGCAAGCAATTTCATTATATCATTCTGTCTAAGATACAGGACCCGAGCATACATAATTGAAGACAAAGGAAACTGAGAACACACTTGACAGAATTAACAGGTAAATGAAATCAGTAAACGCGACTGCCACATCCCTTCATTTGATGTCTGTGCTAAAGCATCTTCTAAAGTTCCAAGCACACAGCACGCACCAGATAGCGTATTTTAAACAGCAAGTTCGTTTCAGTAATCCATATGGGTAACTAACACTTTATCATAATATATGAAATTCCTTTAGGTGCTTTATTTTTGCATGCATGCACCATTCCTTATTATGTTCCCCTTTTTAACAGAGTCTTTATTTGTTTTAAGGATCAAAGTGGATAAATTCAATACAAAGCTATGCAGCATGAGCAGCACCTGTTTCTGCTACCCCCACTCACTCTTTCACTCATTCTCTTTCTGACCTCTCTGTGCAGGTGACAATGAGTGAACAGCTAATTCTCTGTGGGACCTGAATGGGACATAAACATGGGCAGATGCAGCAAATACTTTAATGTTTATTAATCTAAAAAAGAGCAAAGATTACAAAAATATAAGGAGTAGAAAACCTTAGACAAGTTAAAATACATACAGTCTTTAGGCAAAGTTTGTTTTGGTCAGGCAGAATGTAGTTTATCAAATGTCAATTCAAAACAACAGGGGTATAAACTAAACAAAATATTATAGTAACTTTATACTAAAAGGTGACAGTTACCCTTCTTTTCTAAGGCCACTGTACCACAGTAAACGCTCTGATTCAGTGCATTACAGCTTCCACACATCAGAGCAGTTCCACTCATGTGCTGCCGATACTAGAAAAATAACTTTATTTAAAATTTTTATGTATAAACTAAAGCAAATTTTCAGATGTAGTTTTGATCACCATAATTTTGTTTTTTATTAAATTCTTCTTCAATAATCCCACTGATTTCACAAACCTGTGAAATCAAACAGAAAAACACAGAAATTAGGGCTAAAATGTGATGTACACAAAAATAGGAGAAAAGGGAAAATTAATCTTTCACTTTTTTGCATTTTGTAAAAGTTTTCCATTATGATGAATTCACAGTTAAATAAGCAACGTGGATCAGTATGTTGGTGAATCTCAATTCTTCTTTATTTCTAAGATATTCAGAAGTAAAAAACAGTGTCTTTAGTTATACTATTTGTTCCAATTATTCAGTGTTTTGGAGGCTTTTTTCTGCTGCTTCTTTTTCAATAGTGGTAATAGATTGCAAAAAACAGCCTGTGTTTCAAAAAGCATTGAATATAATATGCAACTGTGATGAATCAGATAAGCTGAGATAGCGATGTTTTAATTTCTGGTTGTGTTTCAAATGTGTTTCAATTTCAGACTGAAAACGTTCCCCAAAGCAAATGGAAATCGAGCTTTTACAAATATTTACATATGCACATTGCAGTGGACTGTTCTGCAAATGTTGCTGACTGCAACACAACCTGCCCCCTCCAGTGTTTGTATAAGATGTAATGCTGTAACTGGACCTATTACATAGATCCATTTAGAGAATCACGGATATAAACTGGAAATAAACAACACAACCACATTTAATTGCACAGGTGAATGCATAAATGTCTGTATGTCACCTGAGAAGCCTTCACCTTGCCATTTTTAAACACTGAAGGAAATCAGGCACAGCAGCTTCGCATTTATCCACTCCTTTTGAACACATAAATATGCAAGCCCTTTCTGGGAGATTTAAGAAACTTGGCAGGAACAAACTCTTCCCATTATCTCCAGCTAATTAATTAAATACAATTGGAATAATTTTCACTTTGTCAGGTGATAAGCCTGGACTTTGTATGCGATTCTGTATTGATAATCAACAAGGCAAGGTACATACCATGAAAACCTCTGCAACAACAACAACAAACCAATCAACCAACTGGCAAACAAACAAAAAACAAACAAGACATAAAGCCATGGAAACCTAAGCAACAGTTCTTATCCTTTATTACCTTTATATGGTTGGGGACTTTCTGTCATTTATACCTAATGTTTAACTGTTTTCCTTGAACGTGCTTCATTTAGCAGATACTCAAGCTCTGTCACAGTTTGATCTTTAAGTAACAAACTTGTTTTATGGTGGGATAAAGAAGAGCAAATATGTGTAAGCCTGTTTCATTTGCAGATTCTTCTTGTGACTGTTACCGACAGAAAACCCAGGGACTGGTCTTCTTAACTGCAGAAGTTAAGAAGTTAAGCACATGTTAACGACTTTGAGTCCATTGCCTTCCTTAATTTTTGCTTATAACACTTGAAGCTCCTGGTTGCTAGGACAGAGCACTTAATTCCCTTTGCCACAGTTTGATAAGCTGAATCTTTTTTACTTCAATGTCTACCTACAGATATCAAGTTATCTCTGAACTTCCTGGTTGAATGCCTTTATGTGAGTGATGCAAAGCCCTAGCAGGGTTTCCCAAACCCTGGGTCATTTTTAATCATCCTCTGAAATCTCTCGAGTAATCCCAATCTGTTTTAATGTCAAGACACCTAACCCACAGGGTTTTTTTACTGATATAATGTGGAATAATTACTTTGCTACTTAACTTCTAAGGCATTCAAGAAATGGTCTACCCTTCTTTGCGACAGCCTTATGCTGAGAGCTCACACCGAGATGATCTTCTATGACCATCCTAAATCCATTAGGTCACTGCTTTCCAGGACGAAGTCTCATTATGCTGCAGCAGAGACAGATATGTTTCTCTGCTGCCAGATATATTTCATTTGCTTCAAATATACTTCATCTGGCAATAATAAAGTGCATTTTACTGGAATGTGGCCCTTATACCAGGGGATTCATACCATTTAATAACTTCAACTTGTCCTTCCCGCCCATTATCCAAACCTATCAGACCCTAATGAGCCCCATTCATCTACATCTTCCCATTAGAAACTCTAGTTTTTCATTCCTCATTGAGCCAGCTTTTAATTTACCTAATGTGTGTCCTGATAATTCTCTATGCCATTTTTTAAATTACAGTGTTATTTTTTATTACATTAAATGTCTTTGGGAATCCAAGTTTAACATAATAAGGCAAGCAGTAGAAAAAGATATATGTAGGTTTGGAAGCTGTACTGAAAACAGCTTTCTGCACTAAAACAGATTCTGAGAATTTTTTTTTACTTATTGCAATGGAAAATTCCCTTCTCATACTAAATATTTAGTTCAATGTGAACTTTTCCAAAATGAAACCAAATATTAGTCAGTATAAATAAAGTAACATGCATTAAAACCTTAATTATATAAGAAGATAACAGCAGCTTTGGTTTTAAGCACATCCATTCAAAAAATAAGAAACTTGAGCCTAACTCCAACTTTCCCTGTGTTTGAACTCACCACTCACTGCACAACAGTTATCTGACTTCTGGTAGAAATAATGTCAATCTCTACTTTTGTTTCACCATCTATAAATAATTAATTCCAAGTGGGCAGGTTTCCATGCTAGAAAATTGTTTTTATCTACTTTCAGACTCAAAAAGTAGTTATATGAAATGGTGCAGCTTCAGCTATGAGTGTCACAAGACATCCAGCCAAGACCATCCAATAGGCTTGGAGAAATTCTGTTTACAGGAGCACAATCCTTTCTGGTATCCCATTTCTGAAGTGGACAAGAACTGTCTCAAGCTAAATATGTAGCCAAGCCAACGGCAGGCAGAATGAGAGACAACATATTTTCTTTAATATATGTAAGTGCATACGGGAGAAATTTACAAAATAAGTCATATCCCAAGCAGATAAAAGCTCTATGACACCCTTTGCAGAGGTTACATGGAATGGGGAGATATGACTTTTTTACTGCAGTTTGCATTAGCACTCTTGAAATATTAAATGAAAGAAAGACACCAATAAGTTTCTCCAGAAGATTCATGAATACGGATAAAAGTCTCCCAGAAGTT
Source organism: Rhagologus leucostigma (assembly GCA_013397725.1). Lineage (NCBI taxonomy): Eukaryota > Metazoa > Chordata > Aves > Passeriformes > Rhagologus > Rhagologus leucostigma. Next base: position 1,073,677 of record VZTD01004788.1, on the reverse strand, counting down.
CACTTTTGGGACAGATTCACTTGTGAATAAAAACAGAAGGTGTATTTCTAGTGAATTATCCACCGAGAAAAACTGCCAACTACAACAATTATGTTTTTACTAACCAGACATATAATTGGCTAACATTTGAGCAATGCCTCATAAGCACTTTACTCTCTAGAGAAACCACATCTAGCCTTGCCCTAAACCCATACCCACTGAAAGAAATGTTCCCAATACAGCTATGCTCCATCAGAGCAGAACACAAATACAAACAGCTGAATTTGAACGACAGAAATGGAATGTGTTTGTGTAAATGTCATAAAGTTTGCAATCAACAGTTGCTGCTCTAACCCCAATTCTGTCATTCTTACCCATACTGAGTAGCACCTGTCTCTAGCAAAAGCAAATTTTCCCAGCAAAAACATACTCCTGCAGTAGACTCCCCCTTATTGTTAACTCTGACCAAGCAATTTTCCAAATCTTAGGAACACTTATTTTCATAATCAGGAAAAATTGACTGTTTTGGCATGTGAATTTACTCAGTGTAAGGAAATTTACCCATGGACAAATACTGTATGGTTTGGAATTTTACTGGAACACAGTCTGATTTTCTCAAGTCTACAAAAAACCTCGTCTTTCATTCTTTTGGGTATTTTCCTAGAAAGATGTGCAAATGGGAAAAGGAAGGTTTTCTTCAACAGCTGTTGAAGTCATCAGCAGTGTCTTTGACTGCAGAGTTTCAAGACCAGTGCAAGAATGAATGGAGTAGAAATCCCACTTTTTCCCAACAATCATTTATCAGCAGTAGACCTTTCACTGTCAACCTCAGCAAAAAGTTTGCAGATAAAGAATGGCAAAACATTTAAATTTCTTACCACAGGTCAGAGGATGAGAGTTCAAGACTTGCCCCAGATCAGCTGAGCTAGAAATGAGCATCTAGTGCTCCTTTTGGCAAGTTGGAATGAAGTGATAGTAGACACACAACTTCGTGTGCCACTGACTGCAGGAACTGGCATGCTTTAAGCAAATTAACACAAAGGAATGTTTTTACACAGATGATCCTTAAGGTGCCTTCCAGCCCTTAATGTTCTGTAGATATATTTAATATGGATTAACCAAGTAGCAAGCTTTTGAAGAGCCTACTTTATTCATATATCGTGTACATCTGCTAGGTGGACTGACTGGAGGTAGGGATCCTTTATGTCTAAGGCTGTGTGACCTGGGGAAATCTGCTGTGTGGGTTACTTCTTGAGTTCGGCACCCAAGAAAGTAGACTTAGGCTTTTGGGTAGCAAATCCTTGCCAAGACCACAGATGGTAGGTTAAATTATGCCAAAAGCCTGTCTTTGTCTTTTCAAGGTTCTTGGAAGCTAAAGATACTTAAGAAATTTCCAACCTGCAGTATTTGTAGGACTTGTTCTCAAGGGAAAGTTCAAGCAGACTCTTGTCAGTCCCCTGAAAAGATTAATTTCTTCTCACAGAAGCTGGCTAAAAAATGTTCTGGTGGTAGTAGGTACAGTTCTTCTATGTGTCAGTACCCTATGAAGAAGAAAATCTATTCTTGCTAGATCAAAGAACTTTCATCAAAGTGAAGGATTATGCAAGTGGTAAATATTTTCCTCAGATCCCTCCTTTTTCCAAGAATGATGTCTATGCATTCTCTGAAAACTCTTTGCAGAGAATCAGCACAGAAGCAAACAACTGCAGAAAATAATGGGGAACTGTCTCCGGAATGACCACTAAGGAAGAACACTCATGAGGCTCTGTCTAGAGACATTTTTAGTGATGCTAAAAAACACCACAGGTCCTTGATTTTGTATCATACTGCCTTGACAATTTTAATCTCTCATTGTGTAGAGAGTTTCAAAGGAGAACACACTTAGCAAGCAGAATAGATTTAGTTACTAAATTATAATAGCTCTTAAAATGCCTATGTTAATTCCTATTTTTAATAACAAAATGTACATTACAAGAGCAAATAATTATACACTATCTCTTTCTCTGACCTATGGCCACAAATTTAATTAAGTACACAAAGAAGAAAACGAAAGAGTATGCTAAAAAAATCAACAAAGCTTCTTAAAAATGTTTTTCTTTCCTTCTTTAACAGAACAAATCTTTTAAGTTAGAATAATTTTTACTCTTTTATATGAGTAGCTAATTGATTTAAAATGTTGTTATAATTAGTATGAAGGTTTAAAAATTATTGACTTCCAGTTATCATTGAAACTTGCTGCTAAGTATAAATTTTTAAAATGCTGTCAGAGAGCCTGGAGAATTTAAAATGTAAAGTCTGATTTACAAGAACTGAGAACCAAGATCTCATTTCCATAAGACAAGATATGCGCTGTTGTATCTGTTTTGCAAACGACGTTTGTCGAGAGATGTTGAGATTCCAGTTCTGTTATCACTTGCTTTGAAAATAGCCTCTCTAAACTCTGACATCTGACTACATTTGAAACTGTTCCTCCCTTACTTTTTCATTCTTTTTCTTGTAAAAATCTAACCAGAAGGTATTAATTTTAAAGAATTCAAGGTGACTCACACAGTTTCTCTTTTTGCATTGTTTTCCCAGTACCAAAAACTAGCTTTACACCTGGCTGCTATTATCTCAAAGTAGTCAAAGAATGTGGTAAATATCATCCACATGTAATTTATTAAAAGCTGAGTTGAAGAACAGGTGTTGCTATTGTAAAGATTAATTTTGCAGCTCTTCTGCTCAAAATCACAAATTATGAACTCCCGGGCCTTCTCAACAATAAATCAAACACAAAATATCCACACAGATTTATTACTTTGGGGTGAAAAATGATGTGCAATCTTGCCAGCTGCTCTACCTACAAGCACTGGCATCCACAAGTGTGCCAAAGCCCCTTGCTAACTCCGCTTTACAACCAGGAATTGGCAGCTTCTCTTTGTCAGCAGTGGCAGTTCTGCACTTTCTTGACAATGTCACTAGCATAAAAGCTGAGACAGGGATGTTACACCATTAGTTGTTTTTTATAAAATTTTTCACTATTAGATTTCAGTTACAGGAAGTATTACTTTAGTAAAACATTTTTGTTCCATCCCATTAGTTATATGAGTAGAAACAGAGATCTATTATAGAGGACGCACCAGTTAACTACACTTCAGTCAACATGGGTTCACAAAGGGAAAGTCCTATTTAACTAACTTGATATCCTTCTATGGTAAGGTCACTTCATCCAGTGGAGGAAAAAAAGGTGATGGATGTGGTTTTTCTGGATTTTAGTAATGCTTTTGATACTGTCCCTCACAGCATCCTTCAGGACAACTTGTCCAGCTGTGGAATGAGTGGCTGCAGGCTGTGCTGGGTGAAGAACTGGCTGAAGGGCAGAGCTTGAAGGGTTGTAGTGAATGGGGCTACATGTGGCTGGCAACTGGTCACCAGTGGTGGTCCCCAGGGGTCAATTCTAGGGCCAGTTCTGTTCAATACATTTACCAACAACCTGCAGGCAGGAGTTGAATCCACCATTAGCACATTTGCTGATGATCCCGAACTGGGAGGTGCTGCTGACTCTTTGGAGGGACAAGTGGCCTTGCAGAGGGATCTACACAGACTGGAGCCCTGGACAGTGATTAATGGCATGAAGTTTAACAAGTCAAAATACCAGATTCTGCAGCTGGGACAGACTAACGCCAGGCACAAGCATAAACTGGGAGAGGAGGGGCTGGAGAGCCTCTCTGCAGAAAGGGATCTGGGGGTGCTGGTTGGCAGCAGGCACAGCAAGAGTCAGCAGCGTGTCCTGGAAGCCAACAGGGCAAACCCCATCCTGGGGTACCTCAAATACAGCATCACCAGCTGCTCAAGAAAGGTGATTATCCCACTGTGTTCAGCTCTGGTGCAGCCTCTCCTGGAGCACTGTGTGCACGTCTGGGCACCACAATTTAAGAAGGATGTGAAGGTCCTTGAATGTGTCCAGGTAAGCGCAACAAAGCTGGTGAGAGGGCTGGAAGGAATGACCTGTGAGGGGCAGCTAAGGACTTGGGGCTTGTCTAGTTTGGAGGAAATGAAGCTGAGGAGTGACATCGCTGTCCACAGCTTTCTGAGGAGGGCATGTGGAGAGAGAGGCACTGATCTCTTCTCCCTGATATTCAGTGACAGAACACATGGCAATGGCTCAAAGCTGTGCCAGGGGAGATTAAGACTAGACATTAGGAAGCATTCCTTTACTGAGAGGGTGAAAGACTGGAACAGGCTTCTGAGGGAGATGGTCAATACCTCAAGTCTGTCACGGTTCAAGAGGCATTTGGACACTGACCCTAACAACATGCTTTTAATTTTTAACTTACCGCTTTGTTTTTTGGGCAGTGACAATGACCTACCAGGATTCTTGGAATATTATAGCACAGGATTGTGGGTGCTCACAAGTCATCACACCCAAGCAATTCAAGTACAGCAGCTATAAGAAACCATGCTGTGTATCTGATATATCCTGGAGCATCAGTCTCCCTGGTCACATAATTGGCATCAGCCTGTGTGTGCACAGCCAGTCTTACCAATGTTTGTGGGACTGTAAATTCATCACAGAAAATACAGAGAAAGTGCATGAACATAAAAGCAGGTGCCAGGGTCTCTCTTGAGCCACCGAAGGTGAGGTTCAGCCCGAAGATAACTGAAAGGCTCTGGTGCAAGTCAAATTGGACTTACTGGCCTTGGACTAAAATTAGCTGGATGCACACAATCTCATTTTAACATCTTACTAGTGTTCAAAAAGACTTGGCACATGCTCTTCAGAACCTCACTGTGTAAATTTAAATTTCAGTCAAACTCTGGGCTATGTATGAATTTGTGACACTGATGTATGAGCAGAAAACAATTTTTAAAATGGCATAATTTAAAAATACATTCTGTTTATCTGGCATGTTTATTATGAATCCTTAATCCCCTACAGAACTGTTCCCTTCTGTACAGAAAACGTCTTTTTCATATGTTAACTCTTCATGTTTAAACCAGTATTGAGTTTTCTAAACACGCTGATTAAATCATCTGTTCTTCTCAAGTACATCACCTAAGATCTGTAAGGAAACAGTTTGCATATTTACCCTTGCAGATAATAAAACTACTATGAATTAAAGAAAAGTTGGAACAGTAAGATCATTTACAGGTACGTTGTAGGCAGGGGGAACTTGCCACAATTCGAAAATATTGCAATTTATAACCTGTTACTTGTAGTTACTTGTTCTGTCATTTAGGCTCTGATCCTGCTGACCTTCACTTCCATGATTACAAAAATACTTCAAAGAGTGTAGGATATTAAGGATTACTTGTATGATTAAGAACTTTTTTTTAATACAGATGAATTAAAAAGAATGCAAGCAAAATAGAGACAATGGAGTGACAGGCCTAAGAAGGGAGGCTCTACTTTTCAGACCTGGAGTTTTTTAGGGTTTTTTTTTTTGCTGGTGAATACAGATTTATTAAACAGAGTACTTATTTCAAGTTCAGGTTACTTCTCTGGAATAGCTACTTTAACACATCAGGACAAATTGTTTCACTTAGCTTAAGTAAAGTGTGGTCTGTGATCATTTTGTCATCATTCAGTCACTGCAGGAAAGCTTCTGCAAATCAATCCTATAAGGTTCAGACCAGCAAGTAATCGGTACTTGTGAGAAAAGGCATGACATCTCCACAGTATTTGAAGACATGGAAAATAGAAATTAAGTTGAAGGGTTTTGACATATTATCTGGTCCTTACATATATACTTACATTTGTCTTGGTCAGCTTCCACTCCTTCACTTTCTGTGTCACTCGGCAATATCCAAGGTTGATGAGCAAGTTGAAGCTGTTCTAAGAATTCATCCTGCCACAAACAGATCTATTTTAGATAAAATGATAGACAATTGTCCTGCATAAATGAAGACTGCAGAAAACTCTAGCCTCAGTTAACTAGATAGGAGAAGGATTTTAAGAATAAAAAAACTTTGCTGTGAAATAAAACCAGAATGTAGAGGATATGCAGGCTCCTTAGAAATTATTTATTTACCTATTCAGTAAGACAAACAAACAAAAAAATGAACCCAAAACCACCAAAATGAAGAGGTCTATTTAGCTATCTGCTACAGACACAGATATGACAGACACATACATACTCATCTTGGAAATGCAGTGACAGAACAAAATTGCAGATATTACATCTGACTGCAGTTTTTGGACTTCATAGACATTTCAAATGCATTTTGCTTAAGTGAAGCTTTGATTTGTCAAAATTTTTACTGTTTCTAGTCAAATAAGAACAAGAACCTGAAATCTGATTTAGAACCTATGGTTTTATTGCAGAAGGAGAAGGCTTAGGAAGGAAAAATATTAGGGAAACTTTTGTCTCCAAGATACCATAAAACATCAAAATATAAATGATTTACATGGTTAAAAATCCATATGCAGCTGAAAATATGCTTTTGAAAATGTTTTAAAATTGTGTACTTTTTTATATTATATATACGTGTGTGTGTAAAAATATTTTTCCATGCAAACACAGACATATGTATGCACATGTACACACGGAGACATATAAAATACACTGACACATTCCTTTGCAATATTCAAGGGGAGAGATGAGACTGGAATGCACAGTTTTATTTTCAAAAGCAGTTCAAACATGCAAGTCTAGTCTCTAAAAGAAAACTTTAACATTGGCCAGATATCGTAAAATTACTGGCCAGATTTTTATAAGTTCTGGAATAAAAAAGGGGGGTAATAACCCTGTTTTGTCTTACATCAGCTGAAACCAGAATCCAGATATTTAAAGTTAAACTGTACTGCAATATAAATTTTATTCTTAGGCTATCTGATTTAAATACAGAATTCAGGCTTGTTTAAATCAGCTTTGGGAAACTGAAAGCTGCTCAATCAAGATCTAACTTGCTGGGACTAAATCATTAATTCTGTTAGTAATGTGTTAAAAATTCGACAAAGACTGCTGCCATGGCCCAGCAGTAAACTCAGGCAGGAGCTCCAGGCCTCACTCATGTATTGCCATTTCCAGTGTGCTGTGCTTGAGAAGGTTGCTGACGACAACAGTGAACACGTCTTGGTTCACAGAACAGGATTTTTGCAGTAGGGATGAGTGACTCTCACACTGATCCACATACTTTTTAATCTTCTGAAAACACAGAGCAAAGACCTGAGCCAGGCAGTGAAACAGAATGAAAGTATCTGACCAAAAAGAGAGTCCTCATCATAAGTTATGCTCTGTAGTCCAGTAAATAGGAAGAAAAGGTTTGTTAATCAAGGCTATATTCAAATAAGATGACGTTTCCTGCTCTTAACAACGGCAGACTAATAAGGATTCCTGAATATCACTTTAAACTATCTCAATAAATAAAATGATCGTAAAATTTCACGTGTTCAGAAAATGATATGGGAAACAAGGGAGTCAGTAGTATTTTCATCTCTACAGCTATTGACAGGTATCAGAGAATTGTGTCACTTTAATGGAATCCATCCTAAAGAGATAAGCGGGGTTCAACATTCCTTTGCCAATTTATACAAAACACCAAAGGATTAGGTACATGCATAAAAATATCTCTGCCAAAGGATTTGGAACCCTAATTTATTAGCCTTATAGAGATAATAAAACTGTTTCTCTAGGTAGCATTTCTTTGCTCTAATTCAATTCAGCCTTGAACAGAGCTGATAATAAAACACACCTGTTAGAACTTAGTAATATTATATGTGCCAGAAGGCAGAAACTTGTCCACAAAATCTCAGATCATTATAAGTTTCAAGCATTAAAAAGCCCCAAAACATTCTTAACAGCTGATATGTTAAGTACTTGCCAAATTATTTAAGATTTGTGCTATAACAAGATTAAACCACCCATGCTGCAGCATGAACTTTAGTAAAGCTTAAGAACTTTGAATTGTATTTATTAGTGATATTTTTCTATTTAGATTTGTTATGTTACTCTGAAACACATTACAATCTAGGAAGCATACATAAGGCATTGAGAGATATGTTAAAATTCCCAACAAATAAATGAGTAAATAAATAAATAAATAAATAAATAAAGCTCCTTATGGTAAAACATGCTCCTGGTACCCAGTAGTCACATTCTTTTCAACTGGCTTATTTTCATCAAATATATATCAAGGTTGTACTGATTAATTCCATTAACATCACCTAAGAGTAAGGAAGCAGAATTATTTGCAAAATCTTATCATAGTATCTTCTATAGGATTGGCAATACAACCACAGTGTATTTACATCTAGTAGAAATTCCCAGTTGAGACCATAAGGCTAATAAGAATATAGGCAATTTCCCTTCTTTTATTTCAGTGGTTTTATACAGGAAGAGGATACAAAACCTACAAGGAAAGTCACAAAATAAATTACAGTATCAGCCTTGAGTTTTATATGCTTGTGATCTGTGAAAGTACAAAGACAGACAGAATCCTTGTTGTCCTACTCCAAACCACCTCTGCCTTTTAAAAATATGTCTCCATGGTCAGAGAGAAGCTGTGACACAAGAAAATGAAATTATATGGCCACAAATAGGAGGAAACGTCTAACATGGCAAAAAAATTCACAGAACAGACGTATTTCCACGGTATGTTCTGTCTAAATCCACTTCTCTAAGTGACTAAGGAACTTTGGTGGGCAAAGACAGCTTAAAAGGGCTCCCAAAGCTTCTAGATAACACTCCAAAAATGAGGCTGGAAGTGGCAGATTGGCCAGACCTCCATCATCTACTTTCTGATACCCATGGGCCTTTACAACCTGGCAGAGGGAGGTCTCCAGGATGAACATGTCATACTGGCAGCTTTCCCTTTGGAAGCAGAGCTAGTCTCAAGTTGAGTTTCCATTATGTCAAAGGTCACTTGTGCATGTCAGAAAGGATAAATAGGGTCTGAGCTGGGTCACTAGCAGCCAAGGTACTATTGTACCCAGTGAGCAAAGAGAAAGAAAAGCATTTGTCACTTCTAGAAGGGATTTTAACAGAGGATAAGATCCTGCATAGAAATGCTGATACTTAATATCAGCTTTACAGTGGATTGCTGGCTGAATCTGGACATGCTATTCTAACTGGAAAATAGAATAATAATATTGCTCACTTCCTAAAATTCTTGAGACAAATATATACATATATTAAAAGTATAACAGGACACTTACTGTTAGAGCTATCAGCAAACAGAGGTAACAAGACACAGCGAATTAAATTGGACTCTTGCCTATTATTATTATAACTACAGAAAGGCGTTGGAAGAAAGCATTTTTAATTGCCTGCCTTCTTACAGGAAAGATCAAAGTGATGGGCAGACTGGATATCCCTTGGTGGAGACGCAGTGCTCATTACATACACATACTTTCAGGAGTATATACAATAATTTTACTTGGCATCGTATGACTATATATCAGTAAAAAACAAGACTGCCTAAAAAGGAGAGAAAGAGGGGTGAAGAATTTAGTGGGAGACAATTAAACCCTTCATTTCTTCTGAACATTTTTTAGTTAAAAATTTATTTCAATTCTCATTTTCTGGTAAGTGAGAAAATTCTGACACGTAAACATATCCCATACTTTAAAAGAGGACACAAAGTGATTTTTTTGGTCAAAAAAAAAAAGTTAAAATTACTTATTTTTTCCATGGAAAAGTTATGATTTGAAAATATATCAGCTGGCAGTGAAGACACTTTCAAGAGAACTGTAGTCACCTTCAGTCCTCACATCTTTAATCTGGATATTTAATTCTAAGTGGAGAAGTAGCTCAAGTGATGGGAAAAGTGCACTGCCATTTAAACACCAACATAATGAGGATTTATTTCACCACCAAATTTAAGTAAGATTTCCTCCCCAAATTTTTTAGTTTTAGAGTAATCTGTGCCTCATTTCCTTTCCTTCACAACAAATAATGGACATCATACAAGTAATTGCAGGGTTGTACTAATTATTTAATCTCTAATTTCCCTACAAGCAACCCTAAGCAACACTATCATAAACAACATTTTAAATTTTCTTTAGAAGTCATTAGACTCATAAAACATTGTGTCAAGTGTCACACTCAACAGATTATCAAAACAGATGATACTTCTCAGAAACAATCTAAAGGTACGCTATTATTTTTAGTCTCGGAAAAAAGGTCTCCTGGCTTTGACAAACGGATTACAAAGAGATTGGTAATAATGGTGGGAACAAACATATTCCACCATTAAAAAATCAGCGGTCTAGACATATAGTTCCTTCTCAAGTCAGTATAGAAGGACTGGCATATCCTGAGAAAAGACTCACCTTTGTAAGGCATGTATAGAGATAGACAGCAGGGCTTTTCTTTCACAGGTGCTTTTATTTCCACTGCCTGCACACGGAAGTTATCTTTAAGGCAGTTAAGGTTAGCAGAGGAGAATCCTACTCAGAATTTACAAGGTACTTTAATTGTTTGTTCTGTTCTGTTTTAAACAAAGACTAGTCCTGTAAAACCCATTAATATGGGACAGAAAGTTTTTATGCCGTGAATCAGCCTAGTCAACATGCACATAGTATTAGACAGTGATTCAATAATGTTGGACATTTTCTCTTGCAATTCAGTTTGGTGTTTTGGAAAAACCTGTCCTTTCAGTGATGCCTAACTAATCACTCCAACGTGCCCAAAAAATGAAATAAAAAGTAGACCAAGAAAATATCATGCACTGCCAGTGTGGCAGAAAAAAATACCCTGGAACATAAAGATTAAAGTTGTGTTTACTATTCCAGAGGTATGCACCTGTGAGAAACTGTAAGGCTAACAAAACTGCTATGCATCATACAGGTAAAGCCCTACCGAGCTCATGGTAAATTTGGGGGCCACAAGTGTTTCAGTATTTCTGTAATAATACTGACATTCTCTAATGAGTACCTCTCAAAGCTGAGAAGTATTTCTTTGCTAATTTTCTCATAATTATATTTCAAGTTCTTTTCAGCACAGTAGGTTACATTAGGTATACTGATGTTACTTAAACATAAAATGCAATCAAGTCTTCGCGTTATTAAACACAGCAAAAACATTAAATTGAAAATCTTACTTCTGATAAACTGTTTCTCTGAGTAGTGACAGTTCCCACAACATCTCCACTGACTTGCACAGAAAGCCCTGAAGCAGCACTGAGGGTCCTCCCCATTTGGCTCTTAGACGACAAAGATCTGCTTCTTTGAATACTAATAATGCCTTCCCTATTTCCTTGGTTGCTAGGGGTAAGAGGCCGTGACAACAAGCTATTTGGGGTCATAGGTCTGCTCCCTGGAGTTGATGGCCTGTTGGTTTGTGCACCGGGCGTTGAAGGTCTGCTGTTTGCGACACTGGAGACCTGTGTTCTGCTGTTAGCGGGCAGCGGTGGCGATTTGCTTCCTTGGAGCTGAATGTTCTTCCCTGTCGGAGTCGGCACCTGAGGCCTATGGGTTTGGCCCTGTGCAGCTTGAAGATTGCCTAGATGGTCAGAGGTAACTATATTGGTATGCTGGACACCAGGGCTTCTTGAGAGCCTTGCTTCTTCCCACAGCGCGAGGTCCTTCTCAATGTCTGTGCACACACACGAACAAAACGGAAAAGAAAGAAACTCACTGTCTGTTTCTCTCCAGTTTAAGACTCTTAATGATTTTCTCCAATATAAGTGAAAACCTGAAGCTATGCAGAGAAAATCTACTCATGCTTAAAATAAAAGGCATCAGAATTAACAGTTAAAATGTTTGGCAAGCATTTCCCTAAAGTTTATTTACATTTGATTCACTGCAAACATAACTATCTCACAGAAATGAAATACTACCACTTCATTGAATGTCAACACAACATATAAAAATCCCTCTTGTTTCATCAAAATTATGTCTCTGGACATAGTTATGGCTTTTGCACAGTTAGTGCAAAATCAAGATTAGTATCAAACCAAGACGGAGCAGTGATGTAAACTTGCTATACTCAGCTGCACCGAAGAGCAATCCAAAACTGGCTCAAGGCAAAACTTTTGCTTCTGGCCTTGCTGTCTACTGCCCAACCAAAACTCTGAGGGAAATAAGTATTGAACTCTGGCACGTCTGGATTTGTGATCCTGTTGGACCTGAATTTCGTGCTCTGGCCTGCCATCAGTACCACAGCAGGTGACGGGGTCACCAACATCCAGAGTCCAAGGAGAAAAGGTGACGAACATTTGGTGGTCCAATCCCTACCTCTCACACAGCCACAAGAAATAAGATCTGTTTTAAAAACACAACAGATTAAGGACAGTGAATGAAAATTGTTTCCTGAAATAATTTAAATCATATTAATGCTTCTAATGAATTAAATCAGAATATATCCATCAAAGTCAGGTGAGGGTAGCTGGAATTTAGGTTTGTATTGATAACATATTGAAAGTCCTTTCAAGTACAAATGTAGAGCTTAAGAAACAGTTTAATTAAGTTTATTTTATCTTACAGTACTGTTTCAAATTTTCATTTTCACTGGCATGTACTCTACTGTACTTGATTTTGATAGAGACAGCTGATTATCTTTAGAAAAGGAATACCATTTCCCATTAAACTGCACAAGTCACAGTCTCAGAAGCTGTAAATAAGCAAGGCTCTACTGATTTAAACACCTATTAAGTCAACTTGTCTAAAATACACATTTAATTTTTTTACTTTGATAAAAATTATTTCAGGTTCTAAAAGTCCTAAAAGAAACAGATTCTAAACTGCATACTGGAAAATGAGATTTTCTTTCACTTTTGTTTACCATTAGGTATAAAAGGAATGTTGTATGTTAAATAATTAAAGATGTGCTGTCTTTAACATCAACATATTTTATAACATCTTGAAAACAGGAAAATAAACCGTGTCAATTTCATGTTACTAGTCTAGTACAACATATTGCACACAATTCAAATGCTATTACTAGAAAAGCTAGTAAAATTGAAATAGTTGTGAAAGCATCAGATAAAAGTGTCTCTCAGCTTTTTAAAAATTAAATATTTTGCTATTAACAAATTTCAAAACATAGTCAATATTTCTAGCACACAGTTAAGAATATTTCTAACTGACTCCTTGCTGCCCCTTAAAATTAATTATTTTCATTTTGAAATTATTACATCTTGAACTACTCTTCCACTATGCTTTCACTTTGGAACTTCATAGAATCAGAGAATGGTTTGGGCTGGAAGAAACCTTAAAGATCACCTGGTTCCAAACCACCTGGTTATGGGCAGGGATGCCTTCCACTAAATCATGTTGCTCAGAGCCTCATCCCACCTGGCCTTGAACACTGTCAGGGACAGGGGATGCAGAACTTCTCTGGGCAACCTGTTCCTGTGCCTCACCACCCACACAGTTAAGAATTTCTTCACAACATCTAATCTAAATCTCTCCTCCTTTAGTTTAAAGCCATTATTCCTTGTCCTATCACTACATACCCATGTAAAAAGTGCCTCTCCAGGTCTCTTGCAGGCCCCTTTAGGTACTGGAAGGCCACAATTAGTTCTCCCTGTAGCCTTCCCTTCTCCAGGCCAAACAACCCCAAGTCTCTCTCCCCAAGGCTGTCTTCATAGGAGAGGTGCTCCAGCCCTTTGAGTATCTTCGTGGCCTCCTCTGGACCTGATCAAACAGGTCCACATCCTTCTCACGTTGGGGGTCCCATAGCTGAATGCAGCACTCAGGTGAGGTCTCACAAATGTGGAACAGTGAATCATAGAATAGTCTGAATTGGAAGGGAGCCACAAGGATCATCAAGTCAAACTCTTCAGTTTGGTCCACACTGGGATCGAACCCACGACCTTGGTGTTGTTAGCACCAGGCTCTGACTAACTGTACTGATCTTAGAGGGGGAGAATCAGCTCCCTTAACTTGCTGCCCACTCCTTTTTTGGTGCACAACTTGTAAGATGCCTGGCAAAAATTCAGGGGCCAATATACGATACTGTGGGCTACTTGATTTAAACCAAATGAAGCATATGGTCTCATAAAGATTCAGCTTAGTCTATCTCTTTGCAAAATTACAGACCTCCAACTTGCCTGTAGTGAATTCAGTATGCTAAGAAACAGCATGAATATTGAATGACTTAGTAAGAGTTAAATAAACATTATATGCTAGCTCATGTTTCCTTAATTTCATATAGCAATCAAGCCTGAAGATAAACCAATTATTATAATCATTTCTCTACATATAATTAACATGTTTCCATAGCATAATTATTCAGTTTTATTTACACATCATCTGTTTGATTTGGCTTTAAAACAGCTTTTCAACCAGAAAGAAAAAGAAATCACACATCCCCAGCTTTGCAGTATTATCTGATCCATATTATTATCCACACAACTGAATTACGACTTGGGATTTTTTAAAATCCTTGTTGATGTCATTTAAAGGAAAATAAAAAGCAACAGAACAACACAAAGGCATTTTGCTTTCATATAAAAATAGCAGAATAAGGATATGATTCATATGCACTTACAAACTGTTTAGTTTTTAACAGTTCTTCTTGTTAAATAAAATACTTTCCAGAAGTATAAAAAGACCACAAAATCAGAGTAACAAACCAAATTGTCAAGATACTGGAATCAACTACCAAAAAATATTCTCCATTTGCATGTGATATAAAGCAGCCTTAGTAACATAAGAGCCTGGATTTCAGACAAAAAAATATATGAGTACAGAAGGAAAAGAAAACTGATTGCTCCAGTATCTGATTTTGTAAAACTGCTGCTTTCAAATATCAAGGTACTGAGGCAGTTGCTGGCAGTTGGTGCTAGTCCCTAATTTAGGCACAGACACCAAATTATGCCTTATTTTAGGAGTGAGTTTTACCCAGCACATAGTCCATAAGGGAAGGCGAGGCCCCTTAAGAGGGTGTATCTGAGATAGGGAACCATATTTCATCATTACGCAGGTAATCCAAGTCATAACTCAGGCATCTAAATTACTGCCTAGATAGGCAGCCATTTCATAGAATTAATAGGTTCCATTGTGCTTGGTGAGAGAACTGAAACAAGAGACTTGCTGATATCACAGACACTTGAACTTTTGCAAATGTAGAAGACAAATGAGGCTAAGCGAAACCACAGCATTATTATCTGAGGTACTCTGAACTGATTATTCATGGAATTTATGCTATTCTTGTCTTTGAGGGGAATAATTGTCTCAAGCACCACTGGTGTTATAATAGGACATGAATTATTAATAATACAATAGTCCAGTGTCTAATAATTGGGCTGTGCTCATGTGAAGTTCTCAGCCGGACAAAAATTACAGCATGGTACAATGACTGAACCTCATGTTACAGCTTTACTGAAATAACAGGCCCAAAGTCAAATGACAGGAACAGCACTGATATGAGACAGAAAACCTTGTGGGTCACACAGCTGCAGAAGGAATCTCAGAGATTAAGTGAAAATAGCTAGTTAGTTTACAGTCAATTAAGTATTTAAAATTCCATATTCTATTGAATATTGTAGTTATTACTGTCATCTTTGCCAAGGGACTGCACTTTTCATAGCATAATGCATACAAGAACAGCTTGTATGACCATGGAAGTGACACCAGTTAGGACAGAAATCAAAGCAGGGAGGTCTTCAGCAGACCCCTCCTGAGTGACAACTGCAGCAACATAAGGGAAAACAAGTGCTACCTCAGTAGAAGAGGCCCTTCAGGTACATAGGTCCCTGCTATGCTACAGAAAGCACATATTTGTTTGCTGCTCTCCTGATTCTCACTAGACACTCCTGGGAGTTTCAGTTTAGAGAGAGGTCTCATAGATATTTCAATCTTGTTTGGCAGTGGCTGCAGCTGTAATAGCTGTAAGCTGTATGAACCTATCAAAAAGAAACCCTTGAATGACAGCATCTCTATCGTCAGACACAAAACTCACCTAAAAAGGCTTCATTTTTATATATCATAATTTTTAGTTCTTGCTCCATTATGAAGAAAATCTTTTCCTAAAAAGCTTCCCTTACTGTGCTCACAGCTTTGTCTTCTGCCTCGACCTCAGCCGCAACATCCCCTTTCTAAAGAGAATACAAGTGTTTCACACCAGTGTAATTGGCAAGATAAATATCCAAGGTCCTTTAGAAAATCATACCAAAAGTGTTCTCTGCCTCACTCTCTAAATGACATGAAAAAAGGATCAGACAAATTTCATTTCTACCTTCATTTTACATATACAGTCTTTATGTTCCAGTGCAACATTACTTTTCATAGATTTAGCCTATGAAGCTTTCAACATGTAAAAAACAGCACGCATAATAGGGGTACCACACTATAGGTCTATGTCGTACCTTATAATGAAAGGTGAAGATAGAAAACATTGGTTACAAAGAAGAACAAATTGCAAGCTAAATTTTAGAATATTTGCTGTTAATCTTTACAGAGCTCTGAAACACCTATTTACCGAAAAAACCATACTTTTTTTGTTTGACTTTTCAGAAACGGTTACCCCGTCAAAAATGTTGCAGGTGTTCCAAGGCACCCTAATTAACAGGCTGCACTCAGCCAGAAGTCTCATGAACAAGGTGAGTTTTTCCTGCAAAGAAATCTATTCTCCAGCTAAAGATCCATTGCAGCCTGCCTTTAAAGACTATTTAACAGTAAGTAAAACATTGGCACCTGCTGATTGCATAAGTCTAGGTGAAACATGAAAACAAAAAATATGAGTGCATTATTATGCTTTCAGACCACAGTATATTTAACACAGTTTTATTATTGTTTAAGTACTGTACTTACTGTAATTACAGCGAAGTTCATTAAATCTATAAATAAAACACTAATTGTGTTTTCTTCAACGAAAAACAAAGAGAAATTAAAATTTTCATCTCTTCTCATCAGCAAGCAAGTTAGATAATTTTTTCCTTCATCTGAAATATTGGCAGAGCAAGCTGGGTGAGTACTTCTAGGCATTTTATGGTTCCTTGATCCTATACATACCAGCTAGGTGTTTTTCCATGGTCTGAAGTTCTTTTGCTGCTAAGGAGTCCTTTAGGAGTTTCTGCCTTGGGGAACCTCCAGGTCTGACAGTCACGGTATCCAAGGTCTTAACTGTCTGAGACTTACACAGATAAAAAGAAAATGGACTACTTTTAATCTGATTTCATATTTATACATGAAACAATAAAAAGAGTGGTGTCCCCATTTAGGATCAGGAATCTGGTGGTTATTATGCAGAATATATAAAATTTTATGCAAAATACTACAAAATATTTGTATTCAAATTAATACAAATAATTAAAAATATCAAAATATCAAAAAAATATTTGTATTCAAATTCAAATAGAATTTCCTAATCAAAATTGCCAGTACTGTTTTATCACTGCAAGAAGTATTCCTTTCAGAAATGGCAACTAAATCATCAGGGCAACATAGCAGTTTGAAAGAGTTGTCAGCAAACAGACCATCTCCCCAGTCTCTTCTTTATGGAATACTGTAGTATTCAAAATAATTTGCATTTTCTGGAACCTACTCAGTATAGTTTCAGGAAATTTTTGTCAAATATATTGAGGTAAACTTGATAGATATGTATTTAAAATGCACAATAAAACATATGATCAAGTGTGCAAGACTTGGTCATAATGACCAAATAAAAACAATGAACAAAAACATTAATTAAATAATTCTTGACAGCCTATCTGAAATAAATTTGACATTATTACCTCACCAAAACATTTAATCTGTAGTCTAGGAAGTTTTATTGGTTTCCTAAAGAAACCAGGCTTATGCAATTGTCATTGTCATTCACCTCTTACTAATTTTTAAATCTTTCATTAAATGCCAAGCAAATTCAGAGAGAGACCACTGTTTCAAAGACATTAAGCTGAATTAATTTCAGGGAGAAGAATGATTGATCAGAGGAGGGAGACCCAAACTGGTGGCCCCATTCACAGAGGGCACACAGGGCTCCACAGTCTGTCAGGCTGGAGCTGCATCACGGCTGACACCGGGCTGCTGCGGATCACTGCAGTGAGTGATGGCACTTCCCTGGCCAGCCTCTCATCCCACCAGGAAAGGTGTAGCACAGTTCAAACGAAGAGCATGAAAATATAGGTTTGATACCATCTCCAGTCACAAAATAATTGTTTTAAACAGTGTAGCTGTCTTCCCTTTTAGAAAAGTAGGTGTAATTCTACAGAAGTAAAATGTTATATGGGATATATTTTACATGATTCTTAATCTGTTGCAAATAAACACTGCCTTGAATGCAAGTGGTCATTGTGAACCACACATCTGTAAAATATGACACAGATTTATACTCATAAATCAACAGCTATACTGTAATGCTGTTCATGTGTATGCAAAAAAGCCCAGTCACATTTACCAGCATACAAAATAGTTTGAAGCTGCAGATAACTCTGTCCTTATTAACACATTTTTAGAACACTAACAACATTTTTTTTTTTTGCCAAATGTTTTTTATGCTAGTTCTTCTCTGGTTAAAGTTACCTGTGTTTAATCCCACATAAATACAGAGGAATAGATGAATAAAACAGTAAATTACTCAGAAGTGAACTCATCTTCAAACACTTTTATTTCAGACATATCACTAGACCTGATTCGCTTGTTCCCCTAGGAGATTTTGAGCATTCGTCACTTTGTTCCTCACTGTGAATTCTCCATCTAAATCATAATCGGGATTGTTGAGCTCACTACAGAATATTAACCTCTATTAAATTACTCACATTCCTAAATTGTTATTTCAAATGGATATTATTTATCCAATATCTATCTCTAAATGGAAGAATGTATTATTCTGTGATCACTTGCTCTGAAATAAATGAAAATAAATAAGAGATGGGAAGAGGGAAAAGATATCTAAGAGAACTCCAATATTTTAATTTTCAAACTGTTTTTAGATATTCTCTGTCCCCAGATTTTTATGGTGGAAAAGGACATTTGTATTTGCATTTTATACGGTATATTTTCATATCTGGGAAAAAGCATCAGGGAAAAAAACTCCAGGGTTATAAGAATTAATCCTTTTTTGAATACACAATTTCATTCATAAATACAACTCTGATGAAATATGGACTGAAAACTAGTCACTCGTCTGTGGCAATACTTGAAAATCAAACTGCTCTTCTAATATTCTTACACTGGACTATTCAAGCTTTTTATAGCAAATTATTATCAGCTTTCAGTAACTCCTTAACCTCATTAAAACATATTTCCAAAGGTTAGCCTAATGAGAAGATCTCACTTTCCATATCCTGGAAATGCTTCTGGAAATGAAATGAGGTTATCTTTCTCTTCTATAAACCTCTGCTGGTTTTTTGTACAAATTGCCTTTACTGTACTTCTTCCCCCTTATGCACAGTAGTCACGTAAGACTCGTACAAAACAAAAGTGACCGAGTAAAGGAAGCTCTCTACTGTTTTAGTAGAATCTAAGGTAAATTAAGAAAAATAATTCCCTAAAGGTTGTCATCATGGCAGTGCTTTAGACATTTATAAAAACATGAGTAATATTTAAATTAAGTGACTTCAAACTAGGAAACTCCAAATCACAAAGGTCATCGAATGTCTGCAATACCTTCGCATGTCTCAACACAGGTTTTTAAATCTCATGTAAGTTGGTGTAAGACATACAGATATGCCTGAGTATAAACCCATACAGGCACACAACAGCACATCTACACATTCCATAAAAATCTGTTTTCAGTTCTGGACATTGCACACATATATCCATTCTTTCAAAGAATAAATATTAATCTTGCATACGATTTAAAATAAATACATTTACATATATTCAGTCTCTATCATTACATACTGTTATATGTTCAAACTCCCTTTCAGATACACAGTTCCAACACCCTGTGAAACCAAGATAACTTTGGATGAATTTTCCCCCAAATTTTGTAACTCTTCCTGTGCATTTTCAGTTTTATGTAATATCGTAAGCTTATGACATTTTTTCAGGCAATAGCTTCACAAAAGATCAGAACAGTATTGCTATAGTAGCTATGGAAGATGATATATTAATATTATCAATTTCATTTCATAACAAATAATGGGCTTATAATAGTACCTTCCAATTAAATGCTTACTTGATAGAGAATCAAAATTATATGGGAAAAAAAGGGCATAAGAGTTTATTAAGACATTAAAATTGTACTGTAACTATTTGTCATTCTTTCTCTGAAGCTAAATATTCCAGGGCTAAAACCAACAACATTTTTGGAGGCAGGCCCAGGTAATTTTTTATATATTTCTAAATAACACTGAGCATTGAAAAATATTTTTTAACATTTTGAAACTATGAGTTCATCTAGGGGAATAATGCATAAACACAGACAGAGGTCCTCCGTGTCTCCAGCAAACAATTTATGCAACAGCCTTATTCCAAAAAGATAAACACAAGCTGAAAGTAGGGGATGTTATCAAGAAAGCTTTGGAAGCACGTCAATTCAAATGCAAGGATAAATGAATTTGTACAGCTCTAGCAGAATTCCCTGGTGCCCCTTCTCTCTACTGGATACATAGTAGCAGTTCAGATATGTAACTTAAAAAAGAGATTCGGGCTTGAGAGCCATTTATTTAAACATTCTTACTGCACTTCACCAAAACTTATCCTTTGTCTCCTGGCCAGGAACTGCAGAGATAAAACTAATGTCACTTAACTTAGACTTTAATGATAATGACAGCAGACTGAAAGTAGTTGAAAAATACAGAATGCATGTATGTATGAAGTACGTACATAGAATCCTTCCAATTATTCCGGCATCTTCCAAACTACCACTGCCCTTGCTCATTCGTTAAGCTTTATAAATATTAGCACAAAATTTATAAATGGCCTATTTGCATTAACAAGATTAACGAGATCTCAGTATGAGGATGATCCTGAAAGACATTCTTTCTAATTTGTAGAAACAACTCTGTGTCCTGTTCATCACCTTCAAACTTCGAAGGTGAGGCAGTGTCTCTGCACCAGAAATATGTTCAAACAAAGCACAAGGGATACATTTGTCAACTTTCAAGGTCAACTATGTGTCCATTTCTTAAGTGGTTTTCTTCATATATCATAATCAAATTTCTTCGCATACAATACATTCATTATTGCATTTTTCTTCCTTATATCCCTTAGCCAAATTACTTCTAAAATAAAAAATTACAAACAATAAGGGCAGAGATAATCCCTCTCATCACTGATGCCCCAAACTTCTGGAAAATACCGTAACTTACTGGGAATGCCACAGAGGAACAGATATAAAATTAAGGAGGTCATGAATAAGAGTAAGAAAGCTTTTTCAAGCTCACTGTCTGGGATTCAATCTGTAGCGCAATGCTACACAGCATGAATCAGCAGAGCTTTTGTCCCTAAAAAAACACCAGTGCAGATGTGAATGTCTTGATCTCACTGCTGAGCTGAATTGACATGGGCTGTGTAATACCCACTGAGACCTGGGGAGTTCTATAGAGGTACAACTTTTCAGAATAGCTAAGAACAAGAGTTAGGGTTCCAGCTTGCTTACAACATCACCTGGAAATCAAGTCCTTGTTATAAAATATATTACTCTTCCTTACTGGCCACAAAAAGTGTTAACAAACTATTCAGCATGTATTCCTATGTCATTTTGGCCTGATTCACAGTAAAACCCAGGTATTCATGTGCATGCCCAGATACACACATAGTTTTTGGATGTGAATTGAATGATCACAATGAAATGAGGAAAAGGAGGTGAAACCAAATTAGTTAGTTACTGGCAAGCTGTAAGTATACGAAAAGTGTTTTTATTGTGCTTTTCATGCCATACAGTTTTGCTAATCAAGAGGAAATTTTATTAGCTTCAGGAAATATAAGTGTAAGGAATACAACTGTGCTTAGCTGTCTATGTGTAAGATAACATTTCTTTGCTGAATAACTTAAGTATCTTAAATAAACACATTTGACAGAGATCCCTCTAAATAAAAAAAAAAAAAATGAAAAACCAAACCAAAACCTCTTTATTGAACCATTCGTTTACAACTGTCCCTTCCACTCTGGCCAAGCACATGGCAAGTACAGATGTTATGCATGCAGTGGAATTTTTTTGTGCAATGTTTTGTTTAAGGATTCTTCACTCAGCATGTACTTTCTGTAAAGAGGCCACCTCATATTTAATCTTTCAGCTTCCATAATCTGTTCAAGGACATAAGGTGAGCAAGCCATTTGATACTGCAAGAATAACAAGGCTTCTTGGAGCTCTGTTACAACATCGTCTGCCACCTCTAATCCCCCCTTCCACATTAGGGCCTGTTCTACTTGAAGTGCCATGTAATTGAAATTACAAGCTTTTGCCTTCCCGTGGCAGTCAGCCAGCAGCACATTTTACACTAAACCTTACACTAAAAAAATGGTAGTTTGAGTTAACTTACACACAGTTTTTCTGCTTACAGGAAAACAGGAAGCAGGAAACATTTGGACACCTGGGAATCACATTTGTTTCATTTTTTGAAATGCAACCAGAATAATTTTTTTCTAAACTACAGTTCTGTTTTATTTACTGTTATTCGGACTAATATTTCCAAATTTCGCATGCCCAAGAACACAGAATTTTAGACAGGCAAAAATAAGGCATTCATTGATTTCTTTTTTTTACATATATTTTTCTAAAGTTCAAAATATTCTTTCCATTTAGAATTGTATTTTAGAGGATTAGATATTTTCTAATAAGAATATTTTCACCCAAGAAGAATTTTTTTTTTTTTTCAGCCATATATACAAAATCTATTTCTATTTTATGGATATTGTTTGACATATGAGAGGTCTCAACCAAAGAGGTTCAAGATATGCAATTCAAACTACTTTCTTAACTACTTGCAGGAATTACCACTTATT
Organism: Rhagologus leucostigma; assembly: GCA_013397725.1. NCBI lineage: Eukaryota > Metazoa > Chordata > Aves > Passeriformes > Rhagologus > Rhagologus leucostigma. The sequence goes on along the minus strand of VZTD01004788.1, from coordinate 1,050,939 downwards.
TCCCAAGACCCTTATATTATATTTTTCTAACCATCTTGTACTGTTAATTTACCTAACAGTGGCAAAACTTACACATTTGCGTGAGGTTTTCTTACTACCTGTGGAAGGGTTGCAGTAATCTAATATTATCTGTTCTTATTTTTACAGAAGATTTAAAATTTGAAGTTAAAATTTGAAATTTTACCTTCAAATGCCTGAATTTCCACATAATTACAAAATTCAGCTTGGATTTGAAAATTCTCGTATCAGAACACACCAACTCGAACACAAATATGTACATAAATATGACATAAATATGACCTTCATAATTAATACTACCTCAAAGGTGCACTATAGAACTCAAATCATGTATCATTGTAATATTATTGTATTCAACATATATTGACAGCAAGAACAAAAGCTTAATTTTTCCTCTTGCATGAAGCCTCAAGTCATTTCGCAAACTGAATTAAGGAATTTATGCATTTATCACAGAAAATCCATGTCTGTATTTCTTCTATGAAAGCAAATGAAAAGTTCCAAAGCAGTAGGGAATACAGGAAAAAATTATTTAAAAAAACCCACTGCTATAAAACACTTTATTACAGTATTTTTCCCACAGTAATAAAGAGGAAAAACTCAAGGCACATTCATACAGAAATGCTTTTTGCAGTTGGACAACTTCTTTCTTCCAGTTTCTGATGTATTTGGATTGGTTTGCCTTACATGGATAATTTACAAAGAAAAATATACCTTTTTATGTGCAAGGCAAGATTCACATCAAAAAACCCCCAGAACCTAAACATAGGTCCTGTTAGATCCGGGTGGTAAAAGAAACAACTCAGAGAGAAGGCAAAGGCTACTTGATGTGATCTGCTCAGTGCATGTGCCCTGCTTCTATCTGTTAGTGACTGTAAAGTTAGCAGCTTCTTCTGATACCCTGCTTTTCCATTTCTGCTAGAATTCTAGGCCACTTAAATTTTCCCTAGTATCACTTCTGTATTTTCTTAGAGTTTTATTTTACTTTATGTTTCTGGAAATGTTATAAATACTTGGCTAGCAAACTTTAAGTTCACCACAGTGAAAAAATCTCAAGAAAAAGCTTTTGCATTTTGCCTGGCACTTTTTGTTACACAAAATATTTGCCAGGCAGTAAACTAGGATCTCTAAGGATGTTTTGAATGCTTGCTTCCACTTTGAATTCTTACAAAACACTTGGGGAAAGTGCTGATCCCTGTAAATACTTCAACCAGCTTTTTGCCAGATTTACTCATTTATTCATCCAGAATGCCTTGTTTGGGATTGTGCAGCACTGAAAATACAAGTTCTCAATTTTTCAAGCATTAATTCTTACAAAAAATACAGCATAGCAAAATATTCTATTTTAAAAAGCTTAAAGAAAAAGGTCTAACTACAAAAACCTCCAGGTTTTTCAGAAATAGAACAGTAAACATATACACAGCTGCAAGAAAATCATAATATAACCATAGTGTAAATTACATGAACCATCTTATAGACATAGATGTTGCCTATCTCTTTTGAGTACTAGTATCGAAATTGTCTTAGTATCCACATTAAAGATCTTATATGTGGATTCATACATGGGACATGAAAAAAAGAACCCAAAGTTCTTTTCTGAAGATACTTCTGTATAATTCTTGCTACTTTATCCTACAGTTTTTCTCAGAACACATCCTCTGAAGGCCAAGGTATCTTTGTCAAATACACATTAGCAAACAAAAAATTTTATATAGTCATCCATTTAACTAGCAACAAACTCAAATTACCCTATTGGAATGCAGTACCAATATTAAGCATTGCACACCTTGAACCACGTCAGGAATTTTTACATGTAATATGCACATTTGAGTGAATGCCATGAATCAGTTTGTCCAATTTATGAGAAATGTCCGATCAACACGTTATTCTATTTTTCTCTCATCTTGTATCTCATATATGATCTAAAAATCATTCAAGTCATGAGAATGCATTTTGGTATCAATTCTGAAGTCATTTTACAGGCATATTTCTTACTGCTTTGAAGGATTTGTGAAAATTGATTGCAGGATTGCATTTATCTACACAGCCTTCCTATGAGGCATCTCAGTTTTATCTCTATATTTTGTATGTCAAGATTGTCAAAGAATAAGTCTCACTGAAAATTATTAGGGGAGCATGGAACAGATGTCTCCTTCACAGCCCCAAAAGGCAAGGAGAACAGTTGGATCATTTGTTGCTTTTTGAGGAGATACAGTTACAGAAAAAGCGTTGGATAGCTGAATCTTATTCTGAATACCACGCCATTATAAAGAGACAAAAGTACACAATCTGTACTTTAGCGTTTGAATTATTTTGTTGTCTTCAATTTGTAAAATTGAATATTATCTGGTAAAATTAATATTTGACTAGCATTTGAAAACATACAGAATAGTTATAAAACCACCGCACTTTCAATGGGAGCTATAAGAGAAAGTCCGACAACATGTGGTTTTGTAGATTATAATAATGTATTTCAAAGTACCACCTTTCCTAGACTGAAAAAATTAACACAGAGAGAGAACTGAAAATTCAGAAGGGTTATGTAAATTTAGTTTTCTTCTCTCTAGGATGACAGTGCTGGCAAACACAACTTTTATCTCTATGCACAATCTATTTTTTATGAAACTACTTTTAAAAATTACAGGATTAGCCATAAGGGAAGGTACTTACAGATGCTGCCACTTGAGAGGCACTCTGAAATTCATCAACATCTTCTGTGAGTGTTTCAACCCCAGGTACTTGAGCTGTTCCAAAGAGGTACAAGAGAAATGTAAATCACTCTAATTAAGTAAGCATTAGTCACTTTGAAAATTTAGTGCCTAAAAATTTACTGCTGGGAAGGTAAATGTGGCTACTGTAAAAGTACCACTTTTCAGTTACGCTTCAATGGATTATAATTTAAGTCTGATTTTATGTCTGATTTTAATTTATAAGCTTAATGCAACATGGAACAGTGTCTCTAACATGACCAGAGTGATAAGCAAGCTTCCTTCAACTGCCAAGGTATTTTGTAGGTTCTTTATTACTTTGGCTATCTAAACTAAATACTGTTTACCCTTTACACAAGTGAGTAGTGGATCTCCAGCTTTAATAAAATGAATAAAATTATATTAAATTAATTCAGTTAAAATTCTTGAAGTAAAAGGATTTGGCCAATTTAGACAACATTTAAAAACCTTGCAAGTGTAATTTTTGCGCATATTACCACATTTGTAAAACAACAGAATTTTGTGAGGAGTCTAAAATGTCTCTTTGATGCATGTGTATTGACTTAAAACAGATTTTATGCACCCATGTCAGAGAAAGAATTTCCGAGTAACATTCTATGCAGTTTCACTCTTTGCCTAGCTCTGCTAAGGCACTTAGAGGCTGCATCAGCAGCCTAACAAAACAAGATGTCCTGATCTTCCCCATCTCTGCTGTTATTCACACACTTAGCAGGGAGGTCCTTATGTTTCCAGAACCAATTTGTTAAACATCTCAGACTATACTTACTATGAAAGCAGAACTATACTGAAGTGTGGCAACAGAGGTTACCAACTCATTGCAAACACAAATGTTAAGTGGAGGAGGAAGAGGTGACGATAACGCAAAGTCATGGTCAGGGAACTGTGTGGGAATTGAGAGATGCCGCACTTTTGCCATTGCCTTATCTAGTTCTCAATCCTAATTCCCACATATTTACACCTTCAATTTTTTACTCTCGTCATGAAGTTCCACCTAGAACACTATATGTGTTTCACACATTCATATCTTTATTGAACATCCCCAATTTCAAACTTTTCCTCTACATCCTAATGCCTCTTTGAACTTTCTACTATATTGGCACTTTAAAGGGGAAAAAAATCCTAAAGGAAAATAAACAAACAAACAAACCAGAACCAAAACACCCAACTATGTAGAAACTATACATTTTAGTTTTTTCTCGTTCCCGCTAGCCAACCACAAACAATAAAAACCAGTGAGTCCTGTTCGATTGGGAATGAACTACTGATGTGATATTTGCTCTAGTAAAATTTATTTAGCAAATTAACTATCATATATCACAATGTTATCTGTAGAGCTGTAGAGGTAATAGCACAATAAAATAGGAAATACCACATTTACACAGTGGCACAGAATCTATCATTTTTGGTCCAATTATATTATTCCAGTAGAGTTGTAAAAGCAACAAGTCTTTGCCCACACCTCAGAAATGTGTGGAGTTGCACAATACACTGCAAAGAAACTCACATAACAAACAGCTTTTCTCAGATAAATTGAGGAGTGTTTTAGAAGTGTTACACTTTTCATTTATCTTATAGTAAGAGATTGCTGCCTAATAAGTTGTTGCATTTTAAACTTCCTTCTACAAGAATGCATAGACTGCAAAAGCTTTATTTCCAATAATGTCTTATTTTCCTACCTTATATCACGGCTTCACTCAAAGGGTAAGGTACGTTTTAGAAGAGAATGAAACAAGTGAAACAAGGTTGTATGGTACTTAGAGGAAATTTGGAGTAAATTAATAATTATCCTTTAGTGATACTATTTCTAAATACCTAAACAGCCACTCCCTCCCCACCCCAAAATGCATAAGTAGGTTGCTTCTAAAATCCCCCCAACCTGAAAAACACATTGGGGGCTGACAGATGTAGATTTTTCTGGATCAATTCTGTCATAGTGTGTATCATTCGAAGCCTCAGCCATTCTTCCCATCTACCTGTACAGAACAAGAGCAAGGCTCAGTGGAGAACTGATCCAAGCGACAAACCAGACAGGACTGGCATCTACAGGGGAAGTTTGCTGTGCAGTCATCAATGCTGCTGCTTCTAATCAAAATCAAGAACCTACTAAATTCTTCCCTTAGTTCTTTCCTGTGAAGTGGTTTGATGGCAAAGAGAAACATTTTTGAGAGGTATAGTTTAGGACAGAGAAAAGAAACAGCAGCTTTAAAGTGTCTTGTGTTCTTCGATCTTGAGGCCTGATTCCTACCTCTCATTTTTACTACATAGATCAAACACAAGCCTGTCCAATTCAGTAGGATTATACTAGAGGGAAATCAGTGTAGTAGTTAATTAGAACCAGATCCAGACTGCCAGTGGAGTCAGTATAGTGTCTGATGCCGCACGTGATCTTTTCACATAAGCTACTACATTGACTTTATTAGGTGGAATTGCTTAAAAGGAGGCTTATTTATAAGGGCTGTTAGATCAGATGTTCTGCCAATTACTTCTGAGCTTAGTTCATTTGAAATCCACAGGAGAGATGTTCCAGATCTAACAACAGAAACAGATCATTATCTAAAGAAAGCTACCTTCAACTTTGCTGTGCATCAGCACCTTGCTTGCTTACTCTTGAATGAATGGTTTGCATCAGCACTTCCCAATGCACAGTTTTCCCTCAGTAAGGTCACTGGTACTGAGAAATAACAGCAGAAAATAAATTCAAATAAACCTGGTAAGAGAAGCCTGCTAGCCACTATTTCATGATATAATACATCTGCAAGAGGACATAACTAAAAATTCAGTGCAACAATGCCTAGGGTTTTTTAACAATATCTTTAAGAGTTTCTTTTATCATCCTCTCATACATAATATTTATTGGAAATAAGTATCAGATGCACAGAGAGCAAATAATGTGCTGCGTTTATAGGAAAGATTGCTAGAATGGACAGTTGCCTGAGTTCTGTGTCTGTTTGTAGTCTGTACTTATTTGTGAAATACAGCTGTGGTTTTTTTCAAATCAAAATGTAGCACTAGCCAACACTTTAGGGAAAAAAGCCCCAACCGTATGTTTTGAAACATTGAACATTTCTGAGGGCACCTCTTGACAGAAATTTGGCATTTCCTTACTATTGACCTCAGCCTTTTTGCCCAAGAGGTCTTGTTATTTTCTTGCTACATGACTAACAGGTCCATGTATATTCATAGACATGAGATAGATGTGTTTATAATGACATGAATATCATTGCCCCACCTATCTATCTAACTTTTACTCCCTGTATCATATTGAATGTCGTGTTTTTTTAAAGAAAGCGTTTTCCATCTGCTCTGTAGCCATATTGATTGCAGAGTATTCAAAAGCATAGGAAGCGGCCGAAGGTAGAACAGCTACAGCACTTTTGTGCTCCATATCCTGTGACCATGAAAGATCCAGCTCCAATATTACACAGCACTCAGTACTTTTGGATAGTTTCACCTTCTTTAATCCTTGTGTCTCTGCCACTTAGCAAAACCTAACTATTTAATTGAAGCCTGCAACTTCACTAGATGGCATGGCAAAGTGGGCATATTTTGACTTCAAGAACAAAGGTACACAAGAAAGAAAATGGAAGAATGAGATCTGTTCAGAAACTGTTTTGTGAACTCTAGAACTTTTTCCCACATGTCTGTCTTACTCATCTATTTGCTTTTGCTGCAATAATCTCGCGCATGCATGTTCCCTTACCTATCCCAAGCAAGCCACCACCTCCCTTTCTGGGAATCACTCTCACAACAATAGAATTTTGCATTCCTTTCAAAGGGCTTGATTGAAGACACCAGCCTGAGCATCTCTTGCTGACAATCTTCACGAAGATTGTAAGGACATCATGTCAGATTCTTAATCCCTTGTTACATTGTTCAATTAAGTGATCAATGGCAGGTAAAAGGAAAAGCCAATGTCTCGACTGCACGAAACCATGCATTCTCACAAAACCAATTTGAAAAATGTATCTTTAAAGACATATTAGTTACTAATGGTTGGTTTACAAATCAGGCAAGAGAAATGAGTGAAAGCTCAGGTTGCTGTGATACCTAATAGCACATATAACAGCATTAGATAGCAGACAGAGAGTAGGATAATTTGAAAAAAAAAGTTCATTCTGACTTTTTTTGTGTTAATTGATCACCATAGCTAACTTGTCCATAGCTGCTGAAGACTACACTGCAAATCAAAACATACAATTTGTAGACTCGGCAGGTTCTGCCCAACAGTAAGAGAATGGACTGAAAGATTTATCTTTGCAGATTCTCTGTCAAAACCTCTATTTCTTTCTCTCTGCACTACAGTGGCAGCTAAGATAAAGTTAACCTTCATCAACCTTATCTTGCATAGGAAAGCTGGGCATTCTCTGGAAAGATATCCCTTATGAAGTGCCTTTTTAAACACTTACTCTGTTCAAAAACTTAAGAAATTGAAATAAGTCTGAGTGTCCTGATGGCAGATTAACCCAACATATGAACATGTTTGTAGGAGGAGAAAAAATGTTTTCCAGAGTCATTTTATAAACTCTTTATTTTTACTGTAAATTGTTTGAACCATCTGGATGCATGTGTAGTAATAAATTAAATATTTCAAAGACCATTCTTCGGCATAAAAGCCAACCAGCAATGAACAGCCCATGTCTATGCTATTAAGCTGTTTTAAATGTTAGTGTGCTAACATAAAATCTCTCTACTAAGAACAAATTCTGGCCCAATGCAGCTCTCAAAATATGCCTAGGAATTATTCTGGAGTGTTAATTGGCCACGACAAAAACCACGTTAGTGGCTCTCTGAACAGATTTGAAGTGTAAATTATTGAGTTCAAATGCCCAGGAACACTCTCCTGGAAGTGTTTAATCTTTTACAGACATAACCCCTGCTCTCAAATTCAAAATGCTGATGTTTGGGGTTTACTTATGAGCAGCAAATATTTATATAACTTACCATCAGAGTCTGACACTGCTGGCTCAGATGTCTGAGATACCATGGAGACATCTTCTGGCCTTTCTGCCAAATTATCCCCTTGCAATCTAAATTGTGGAAAAATGCAATGAAAACATTTGCAATCATGTTCCATGGATAAGACACAGAAGAACCTCATCCCTGACTACATACCCTGCTCACAACATTGCCCTAATTAAAAGAGCAGCTTTGCTGATAAGCCCACACCTGTGGTTCAATCTAGCATCCCAGACTGTCTGGTAACCAAAACTAGCCTCCAAGGAACAGCCAGCTGAATCCTAGCTTACGCATACTTGTCATATTTAACAAAATTGGGGGTTTGGTGTGCATGTGAAACTGCAAGCTTCCTTCCCTAACTTCAAAATTATTTAATGAATAATTGTACTGGATGCCCATGCCAGTGTGTTGGCTGTGGGGTGGCCTTGGTGAGGAGAGGCTGGGGATGCCCTGAGCCAGACACAGGTGGTACCATCTGGCTCCAAAAAGAACCATGGCAGGGCATGGCTGACCCCTTCAGCCAAAATGGTGGCACCTTGAAGGAAACATAGCTAAGGAAGAGCCAACCACAATGCCCCACAAGCAGAAGAGCAGGGAACAGAAAGACCTGGAAACAGCAGAGGACACACCAAGGTCAAAGGAAGAGGTGCTCCACACTCTGGGCAGATACTCCCCTACAGTCCATGGTGAAATGCCAGAGCCAATATCCCATGCAGCCCATGGAGGACCAACACCAGGGCAGGTGAATATGTCTGGGACGGACTGTAGCCAATGGAGAACCCACACTGGAGCAGATGAAAAGTGTGGTGAGGAAGGAAGGGCAGAGAGGAGTTGTAATGGACTGACCACAACTCCCTATTCCCTGTCTCCCCTGCACTGCTCAGGGGGTGCAGGGAGGAGTCTGAAGTGAAGGAGTGAAGTTGGGCCCAAGAAAGAAAGGAGGAAAAGTGTGGTTTTAATGTCTGTCTTTTAGTTTAAATGTCTTTTAGTTTTTCTCATCACCTAAACCTATTTTAATTGCCTATAAATCAAACTAATTTTCCCCAAGTCAAGTCTGCTTTCTCCCATACAGTAACTGGTAAACAATTTCCTTGTCTTCATCTTAACCCACAAGCTTTTACTTCCTATTTTCTCCTGTCATCCTACTGGCTGGGTAGGGAACTGGCCCTTAGCCAAAGTTAACCTACCACAAGGAAATATATGCAAGAATACTTCCTCCTCCTTTGTTACTTGTTAAAAGGAAAATACAGTAATTATAGCAGACATTGTCTTCAGGCCTTCCCACTACACCAGCTGACTGCAATGCCTTGTCAGCAATTCATACAAATAATGCTCGTATTTGTTCTTTCAAATGACCATCCCAAGAGTCCCACCATCCTTCTCCAGGCTCTTCAGAATCGTGAGTACAAATTCTGCTCTGAAGAAATGCTTTGTAGCTCTAAATGCATTATAACTGCCATTTACATAAAGGTTATCTTACCTTGGATTTATTCAGACATGAAAAGAATAAGAAAAATGCAATTCAATTTTGCAAAGCCCAGGAATCATAAAAATGCATTGAAGTAAAACCTTAGGGAAAGAAATAACTTATCTCTTGGAAGAAAAAAAAGTTCTTTCCACTCTGTTTTACACTAAGCTTGAAATTAACTTTCGAAACCAAGTAGAACCCTCTTATCTGCCCTATCTAAATTTCACATTTTATGACTCTCACAGTTATCTAATATATATGGATCTTAAGTCATCTATTTGTTTGTACTCCTCAAAACTGTTTCCCCCAATTATTTTATCTCCTTTTATTGCCCCTAGAATGATTTATTTATGATGGAAAGCTCAGTGTAAATTCATAATATTTCTTATCTAAGGAGGCAGTTCCATTGAACACGAAACTCCTCAAGACAACCAAATGTGAAACTCAGAAACTGTAAACCTAATTTTGAAAATTACTTCTAAGAATCCTTTGTAGTTCTCTACCTGGCTTCTAATGCTCTAGTTGCCAATTCTTTAAAAACCTAGCTTGTCAAACAGAAGCAAATAACTTTGTATCATTATCCTAAAGATATTCAAACAGGAGAAAACAAATGCAAATGAAAAAACTGTGCAAAAAAAGGAAGATGTCAAAAATCACACCGTTTTTTTCTGCAATAAAATTCACCCATCCTCCTTCCTGACATATATATGCACATTTACTGCAAACACACATTCAGTCTTAGAAGGATAGGCACAAAACTGCAGGAACCAGAAGTGAGATACTCTTCTCTCCAGCCATGTTAGTAGTTCATTTATATTTAACTAAAAGGAAAATTACTCCAACTTTTTCTGCTTACATTACAGTCATATAAAAACTATCTCTAGAAGTAGGAGCTGCTTCTTTCATCCCATCGGAATTTTCAAGATTTTATAATATGTTCCCATTCTGAGCTTCAATAAATCCAAACCAGATATGAATAACTGAAATTATTCTCATCTTATTCTAGAATTTAGATATATTTAAGTGGTCCATTGCCTCATGAAGAAAAGACAAAAAAATCTTTTCAGTGTATCTAATCAGAAAATCCATTTCATATGATTTCGCTTTGTAAGAAGAAATGCCTGGGGTACTGGGTGGATGGGTGAATAGGATACTTGACATATCTGGACCTTATTTTCACATCCAGTTTTCAAACTTATTTATGTATTTCTTACATATAGATTCATATCAGAATAGATTCTCATGAAACTCAACAACAAGACACAAACACTATTTCTTGCCGAAAGAATTCTGTTACTTGGACTATTACAATTTCTTCTTCAAAAGTAAGACTCATAAGACATCTCCACAGTAAAATGAAAACACTTAACAACTCTTAAGCAGAAAGAAGCATAGATTAGAAAGACACATAGGTTTAGAAGAGTTACCTAAAAACTACTATCTTACTAACACTTGATGGACTACTTCAACTTTTAACCGAAACATTATTTCAGCTATTAATTATTTTAATATGAGTCTAAATTTGATACCTGATAGCCAACATTTTTTCCCATATCTGTTTCTAGTGTGATCTATTGCTTAGAGGACATTGTTTAAGTTATATTAACAAGCTGCATGTTGGAGCTTCAAGAGCTACAAAAGCAAACAGCCTACAGGTAAATATTTCAATTTTCTTTGACCCCAAAATGCCTTCTGTAGGGCTTCTTCCAAGAAAACTGTCAAGGACTTCAAGACCAAAGATGTTCTGAATAAATTCTATAGATTCAGTGCAGAAGTATTATACAGTGTTTATCACCACAAACAAACTCGTGCGTGTGTGAATCACAGTCCTACTGCCAGTATGATTTAGAAAGTATGATTCACAGATTCACAGAATGGGTCAGGTTGGAAGTGACCACAGTGGGCCATCTGGTCCAACCTCCCTGCTTGAGCAGGGTCATCCCAGAGCACATAGCACAGGGCTGTGTCCAGATGGTTCTTGAGTATTTCCAGTGAGGGAGACTCCACAACTTCTCTGGGCAACCTGTTCCAGTGCACGGTCACCTGCACAGTAAAGTAGTTCTTCCTCATGTCCAGGCGGAACTTCCTGTGCATCAGTTTCTGCCTATTGCCCCTTGTTTCATTTCTTGACATCACCCAGTAGAGCCTGGGTCCAGCCTCTTGAAACCCTCCCTTCAGACACTTGTACACATTGATGAGGTCCACTCTCAATCGTCTCTTCTTGAGGCTGAACAAGCCCAGCTCCCTCAGCCTTTCCTCATTAGAGAGATGTTACAGTCCCTTAACCATCCTTGTAGCTCTCCGCTGGACAAGCTCCTGGACCTCCTGCCTCTCTTGGCCTGAGGAGCCCAGAACTGGACACAGCACTCAAGATGTGGCTTCACCAGGACTGAGTAGGGTTAGAATTACCTCCCTCAACTCACTGGCAGTGCTCTTCCTAATGCACCCCAGGACACCACTGGCCTTCTTGGCCACCAGAACACACTGCTGGCTCATGGACAGCTTGTTGTCCACCAGGACCTCCAGGTCCTTCTCTGCACAGCTGCTTTCCAGCAGGTCAGCCCCTAGCCTATGCTGGTGCAGGGGGTTATTCTTCCCCAGGTGCAGGACTCTGCATTTGCTTTTGTTGAATGTCAGATGGTTTTTCTCTGCCCATCTCTCCAACCTGTCAAGGTTGGATGCAGGACAGATTCCTACCTGGGAACTCCTCCTGTACACTAAATGTAGACATACACAGTGATTGTCCTCTATGTCAACACTGTTGTTCTACGACATTCTTAAAATCACTAGTTAGAGAAACTAAAGTAAATTCAATTTTATAGCAGAATACTACAATTAAAAAAACCAATATAGTTCATATCATACTTCCAAGGACTACATGGGATTAATAAAAATAATTATAAACACTTAATTACAAGCATAGGTACTTTCTAACATCAAAGCCTAAGGAGAAGGCATAAAGTATTCTGAAAATCAAGAAATGGAAATGTTTTGGATACCTCATAGCTCAGATACATGCTCTCTAGTATTTGTTCTTTGTGCAGACTACTGATTCAAAGTATGTGCATTGTTAATTGTCTTCTGCTAGTGTATAGTAGAGGTCGTACTTTAAGAAATTTCTGAGCCAAATTAAGTTGAGGGTGATTGTCACTTACAGACAGAGAAATTTAGATTAAATTGAGGTTAATGCTATTTTGACCTAGTCTTCCAGAAATACGTCACTTAAATAACCAAAATCCCATTTTATTCCTTCCTACAATGAACCAGGAGAAGGGTTATCATTTTTAGACAAAATCTCCTTTAATCCCAAATAAACAACTACAGGCAAGAGTTATATAATTACTGTGCATGCGGCTGGCCTTCAAGTTCTGGTGCACAACTAAGGACTTATTTTTATTTTTAAACATAGCAAACCAGAGCTGGATAACTGTGCTCAAATTCTGGTGTTCCCTAGAGGTGAACAACAATGGAAACTGGAACTCCACTTGAGAAGAAATCCCAAAAACCTGTTATTTCAAGAAAATACAAATGCTTTTGATGACTTTTTGTAGTGAAGAAAAATTTCTCCAGGGGCTCCAGGATAGTAAAGGGCACTCTCTAATGAGGAGGGGGGAAATTACAAGTCTGAGAACTGCAGCTCTAGCTGTCCTCTCTGCTCTGCCCTGTGTCAGCTAAATTTTGCTGAATCTGAACAAACACTGTAAAACATTTTAGTTTCTGTGAAACATTATTCCTGAAAACACATATTTAATTGGAAAATTCCTCATCTGCATTGCTAAAGGCTCAGTTGACTTCTTTAAGCTGAATATGGTGAGAAGTAGGGGAAAGTTTGGTAAAGAATCCTTAAATCTTTCAGCAAAAAGAGCAGTAAAGTTTTTTTCATGATCAGTCAGAACAGGTGTATATTTTTAAGGCCACAACAACAAACTTCTCTGAAAAACAGAGGTAGTGTTATGTTTGTATTAGAATCTTATCTAAGGAGATTTTGACTTGTTGAATCACTTATTTTCCTTAAATTATTTCAAAGTAGGTTATCTATTCTTTTGAAAAAATCCTAATGAATGCTTTCATGATTTATAGTTAGTTTCTTTATGAAGTAGTTATTAACTTGGATCAAAAACTCTAATATACATTTTGTAAGATTAATGAATATCATGAAGTTATTAACAAAAGAAGCTTATTATACACATAACATGGTGATGTTCCTTTGGCAGCTAAAGGGCATTTTAGTCAGAGATGAGAAGGATAAATTTGACTTATTGTACTTCCTTTTTTTTTTTCTCCTTTCAAATCATCTGCTTCCTTTCTGTAATTTAAAACTTCACATCTACATCTAACATCTCTCTCTGATAGCACTGTAACACTGAATTATAATTTCCCTAGGACAAATACATACCTCCAGGGAAGTTACAGCAACAGAGATCAGACAACAAAAGTCCTGAAAGGCCCCACACGCTTTTAGGTTACATTGAATGTTTTCTTGCACCTTTCCCTAGCAACCTCAACACCAGTAAGAGTATTTCAAGCTTCATAATCATCTGTCCTGACTTGCCTACAATATGGTGAGTTTACTTCATTCTTTGTTCCCAAACATACTGATCCAAATTCTGATCTCATGTACCTTGACTTACTGATTCCACAAGTTCTGCACCCCCTTGTAATGCTGTAAAATCCAAAGCTTTTTCAGCACCTAAATATAAAGCCAGGAATTTCTGACTTATTCCATTTGTTTTACTAATGTCTTTTACAAATATAAAAATATTAAAACTGTGCCAGAAAAATTCCTAGCATATTCACAGGTACAGAGACAAAAAGACGTCAGTTTTCCAGTACAGACTGTACCAGTTAATACAATGGTAAAATTATATTAAATAAATATTATTTAAAAATATACAGGCAAAAGTACTCTTTATCTGGAAAAACTCCTCATCAGCCTTAGCTACACACACTACCTTCCTAATGAAGATTAGATTTTAAAAGAAGTTTATATGGTTTTTAGATCAATGCACTGTAGAATAAAAATGTCTTAGATCTATCGGAGGAGGATCCTCTAACAGAGGATTGTGAATTTGGTGAGCAGCGAGAGTGGCTGCCACCTCTGAAGCAACAACAGAAAAGCTCTGCAGCATGCCACTCGGTTATATTAAGAAATCAGTGTCATAGTTTCTGTTTTCACCGTACGCTAAAATACGGGAAGCATCTGCATTGAAGAGAAATGAAGCATGAGGACTATTGGATTATCCTGCAGAACATTATCTAGGAAGGCAGACATTTCCAAAATTACACTATAAGACTACATAAATAAATACAGATATTTAATACAATTTCTGAATAAAATGTAGGACTATAAGATTAATGACACAATCAGCATGCTTCCCAACACAGATTTATAATTCCTTTAAAGAAGTGATGCAAGGCTATCAGGCAGGAGTATGTTGTTACTACCAGCAATTCTATTCATGTGAGATATACAGCATCTGTATCGTTTGAGTTTCACCCTGATCTAAGACACAGTTCATCTAAAATAACTTCATTTTCACCAATACCATTCAAACCACACTCTGTTTCTTGCTTTTGGACGCACTTCCTTAAGGACACTATTTCTCAGTGCTTACACACTAGAACACAGCAAATTATTTGAAAATTCCTAAACCAGTAGTAAAAAAGGATTTTGGTTGACATCCATTCTCCTTCTGCAAATTAAATACACTATTTTCCAGTCACTCTTGGAAATTTTTATGGAAAGTTTCCATGTCACCAATAGATAATGCACAGCATAATGTTTTCAGCTGGTAATACTAGAATATACACTTGCTGAGCAAAACTTACACGTTGACACAGCCTGCAAAATAATCTTTTTTGTGTGCTGTTTGCCTTTTCAAAATGTCTGAATGCAGGTCTTTGTCCCTTCAAATAAGTACACTCTGCAGCTATTTCTGAGTAGAACCAAAAGTGGAAATATATTTCCCAGAGTAAGGAATCCATAAAGAGACTGAATTATCTAATCCTTTTACAAGATGGGGAATTAAGCCATTCCTATGGCAATCTTTTATCTGCTGCTGGCTTCAAACCATTATCTCACAGGAGAAAAATTACAGTCTTTGTCAGTCTTTTCAGACTTAACACTCTTTCTTCTCCTGTGAACCATTTTTTCTAGGACTTGTGAAAGAGTTTTGTGTGTGAGTGTGCATTTGCGTCTTTAAGAGCTATATTAAACTGCTATCCAGAGCCTCAAATTATGACCAACAAGCTTCCCCAAACTCATGATCTCCTGGCTTCCTCCCTATATCTTTTTCATGAAGAAGAAACTGCTGTGGCTAATACACATCACAGTGCTGCACAAAACAGAAAGCATCTATAAACATTGCCATAGAGAATTAGCTTGCAAAGCACACATCAAAGAGAGCAAAGGAAAAGAAGGGAGAAAAGCCTGGTAAAGCACTTGTCTTTTTAAATTATTGAGGGGGTTAAATGGGTTTTGTAGGAGAAAAGAGAAAGAGGTGTCATCATCAAATGAAGATCTACAAATGAAGGACAGAATGAAGCAGATGCTACCCTCCACTAAACTGAGAGACAGCAGAATAATTTTCAGGACCAGCAAAATAATATTAATTTCATACTCAAATATGCTCTTACTGCTTTCATTTTTACTAATCAAGACTAGTACATTCAAAAGGTCTAAAAAAATCCTTTATATCTACTGTTCCTAAAATTTCTCCATGGCACTTTTAAATGCTCACAAGTGCACCAACCTGCTCAAACCAGTTCTCTCTTTTAACAACCAGCCTGAAAACAAAAAAAAAAATAGGTACTGTTGAACAATAGTTCTCACAAAAGATATTCTAGTGACAAGTCATTAACTCACAGCATCTTATGCTGCATTCTTCCTGCATAACCAAAACCAGATATTAATACCCTGTCAGTTAAGTTACAGTAGGACTACCTCCAGATAAACTTGAGCATGGCAAGTACCATAAACATGGCACTGCCACGTTTCCAAAACCAGACTTATCATGAGATGTATGCATAAGATGTAATTCACATACAAATTTTATGTACCTAGTGCTCAAGTTTCAAGTCTAAGTCTATTTTCACTGTCATGTAAACACTTCTCTTTCTTCAAACAAATGGAAGGCTTCCATTATTTTTATGCTGATTAACAGCTATTTAGGTCAAAAACAAATCTACACCACATGTGCAGGCTATAAGGAAATAAAATAGCTGTTGAAGCTAACACGGAGGGAAATACGTCATCTGAAAACACTTGTCTCTTCACAGCTAACGTAATTTTTGATAACAGATGATATTTTCATTTTCACAGTTTTTTGTGGAACTTCTGATAGGGCTGAAATTATGGCTTGTTGAATTTACCAAGTAGGAAATTCATGTAAGAAAAAAGAGGGAGGAAAGAAGTCTGATCTTTCCAGGATTTCTGTCTAAGCACTTCATGTAAATCTCCTGTCTTATATTGTTCCCTTCCCAAGACACTGTTAAGATTTTGAAAATAGAGAGACTTTGGCCATTCTTCCAAAACACACATTCATTGGGAGTTTGCCATGAAACTGATTAAGGTTTAGGACTAAAAATTATACTATCTTATGCATTTCAGAGGTCATCCATGAACTCAAAAAGTAATTCGAAATCACACAGATATTCTCTATTTTGCATACAGTAAGATGTTCTAAAGAAACACAAGACAGTGAAAGAAAAGGCAAGCCAGTGTGTTACTCTGACACAAGTCAGTTACCAAAGTTAGCAAGTCAGCCTACCAAATCTTAAAAATTTATTTATGGTCTCTGTCTCTGATAATCACTAGAGCCAGTAAAAACATTTTCTGAATGACTTTCTTCTTCAGTGTTTTTCTCTTGTTTTGAAAGACCAAGATACTAAAGTGGTACACCACTCCAGGAATGGAAAGATAAAGTAATTTATTTTAGCTGTACTCAGCACTTACAAAATCAAAAGACAATGAATAGATTATTGTGGTTATTTATGCATCGAAACTGGGCAAATTAATCATTGCCCAAATTCAACTCATCAAAAAGCGAAATGAAAATATACATTTTTTTTTGACACAGCTTTTTTTCCTGTAATTATTTTTGTTTTTCTACTTTATAAGAAGTTCTGACTAGCCAAAGGAAAATATGGGGTTTGATCTCAATTTTCCAAAGCGAAAGGAGATTTTTAAAAAGTTATAAAGCACTACCATATGGAGTTTAATTTACTTGTTTGCCACTATTAAAAGCAAAAATACGCAAATAAAACATTTTGTTTAGGACAAAGTCTGTGAAGCTGGCACAAACAAACATGAGGAAAATCCAGCTCTTTTAAACAAGAGGTCCAATAAAACTAAGGTTACAAAAAAATAGATAAAGGAAAAAAGAATGTGAAATAGTGACCTGAGTCATCTGGAATGTTCAGTACTTTCTTCGCTATAATAATAGCCACTTAGAAATAGTACACAGTCAGAAAGATAATATGAAATGCATGACAGGAAAGTAAAAAAAAAGTGTATATAATCAAAAGTTTTGATACGATTTGAAGACATAAACTTCCTCGAAGTCTGTACATGAACCCTAATCACAGAATTTTTCCACCAACATTCATTCTGTACCAACCACTTCAGTTTGGAAACATTTTTTTTCCCCTTGATACTTTGGAGTAATTTGTTGCCAGATTTCAGGAAAATTAACAAACCAGAAATTTCTGCCAGAAACTGAGTCACTAAGCTGGCCTTACCACTACTGGGCAGACATACAAAGACTATTCTTTATGCAAATACATGTACAAAACCACACATATACCTGCCTCATTCCCCAGTATTACATAACAGTGTACAGAGCCAAATAAGGGATTATATGGAGCATGAGAGAGGTTATTCTTTCTGACACATCTGTGTATTATTGATTAATAATAATAATATTAAAGTCTATTAAGAAAAACAGAGAGTTACTTTATATTCACTGTGATCAGGTTTTCTCCTAATTCCATCACCGCTTAACAGTGCAGTTAAAAGGATGATTATAGTTCATGTAAACATACCTGAACCAGCTTTAAATTAGCATCTGCAGGTTTCCTTCCCAGAGCAGTTTTGACAGTTCACGTAGCAGCTAAGGAATATTTGCACATGCAGGACTTTTCCTGCTAGACTTCAATGCAGACACAGCCTTTTATTCTGTCACCCAGGCAGCACATACTGTTATATATGGTCAGGATAACAGGAAAACAGTCCATGGAGTTTCAATGTCACTTAGTCCTGCATGCATTTTCAAGGTATTACTCCCTTTGAGGTGACTGATGCCACAATGGCTCAGTTTGGGAAAGAAATCTTACAGCCTGACTTGAACAGCATCAGTCTGCTGAAAACAGAGCAGAAGCATCTACCATGATGGTTTAGTCTAATTTGGCAGAACATAAACCTAGACCACCTGACAAAAAAATGCACCAATAACAAAAGTTACATCCTTCCTTCTCCCGGGACCTATGGCATCTATAGCGGATGCCAGAGCCTGCTCCTTTTTCACTCTACCTAATCAGCCTCTATCCCAATATTGCATGGTGCAGCATCCATTCCCTGACACCTTTCCATCCCCAGTTCTAGAGTTATTTTGGGATTGCATGCCTGGACAAGGTAGGAGGACCCATCTCATTTCAAAACACAAGTCAGTTATACCAATGGTTTCTGTTCAGGGAACACAATGACAATGAGAGCAGCCTAGTTATAAACAATAAGGCAGAGATCTTGTGCACAGTGGAAGTTGAGGAAGCTCAGTAGGCTTCCTTCTTTTACTTAAGGAAATCTTCCAGGAGCCCATTATCATTGTCTGTTTTCAAATGTAGTCTTTAATCAGTATTTATGGTCTTACTCAAAGGGATAATTAATTTCATTAATTTTTCTCTCCATTGTCTGCAGTTTCAGGAGTGTTGTCCGGGGACAGTGCATACAGTAAAATGGCTTTTTAACAGCAGTTTTTTCGCTATTTACAGTCATCAGCTTTTCTGCTTTTGATAGTTAAACGAGATTCACTTGTCAAGCTTCAGACTATTTTCTCTACAGTTCATTATCAAGCTTTCCACCAAATGCTTCTTTATGACTTCAAGTCTCATTAGTATTGTTAGAGCTTTGTGATACTGAGATAAAGCACTTCCATACAAACTCTAAGATTATAAAATGGTTGAAGCTATATTAACACCATAGAGTTCCCCAGCCAACCAATTAAATCCTGTTCTTTTCTAGAGATATATGATGGCCAATTCAAACAACAGCTCCATAGTTTCCACCATTAATCTGAAGTTTATGATAAATTATAGCTGGCTCCTTCAATTGTTTTGTCTCCTCCCCTGTAGGTTCCTGGTTTTCAGGGCTCTATCTCATGAAGACCTGCTCAAAGTCCAGTGGTGTATCACAGTGAACTAACATGTGATTCTGAAATTTCATATAGCACCACATAGTTTATATGATTATATCCCAAGGATGCAGGGACATAGTGGAGATTATACTGTAGAAAACTAGACTTAAAAAACCCAAATCATTAAAGAAAAGGTAACTGGTAAATAAACAAGCTAACTTGAAGACTGCTTGGAGGACAAGACATCTTAAAGGAGTAAAAGTCACAGATGATGAGCAGGGTAACAATGAAGGTTTCACAGGCAAGGCAAACTGGCATGAGAATTTTTGAGTACTTTCTTCAAACTAAGTTTTCCAAAAATATCTATAATGGCAGCATGCACACAGCACCTCATTTATTCTACATTAACAGCTCAAGGATGCAAGTTACTACTCTTGAACTGTACTCCACATTTCAATGGTGACAGTACGAAAAGCCCCATTTATTTTTTTTTTATGTATAGATGTACTTTGTTTGTTTATACCTATATCTTTGATTCCTTTAATATGTTAAAAGGCCTTACTACACTGTCCTTTTGCTTTAGCTAAACTTAAAATATTAACTAAAACATTGCATCTCAAACCCACATTTGTATGCGACTAGTGTTCCTTCCCAACATTCTTGTTCAGAAGCCTTCAAGCTTGTGGCACAGTATGTTTTCTATAATCCCATTTCTTTTTTAATCACATGCAACCCCTTTTTTGTATTCTATTGATGTTAAAAAGAATGAATGCAGCCCTTGCGCTATTAAAAACAAAAAGCTTCTTACTTTCAGGAATGCATTGGCAAGACTCCACAAGAACAAGATTTAACTTTTGAGCATGGCAGTGGGCATACAAGGCTAATGGGTGGTCCTTAAAAAAAAGAAAAAAGAAAAAGAAAACCCCCTGTAATTCATTCAATAGTATATTAATATTATCTTTTACCTTACGGTTGATTAAATTCTCGCAAAACGCTCAATGTGCAAGTCACAATACATATGAGAAATATGGAAGTGTTGTTTGGCTTTTACAAATTGTCATTTAAATCTCTATGTAACCCATACAAGTTTTTTTAATGTGTGAGGACATCTTATGATTCATTGGCCAAACCAGAAATTAATTTGTTTTGCCTGTATATGAGAAAGGATTCACAAAAACATGTTACAGAATGAGTCAGTCTATTTTATAAGTCAGTCAGACCAACTGTGTTCTTAGACAAAGAAGGAATTATTGTAACAATTTTGCTCAAAAATCTAAATCTAGATATGTTTTACTAGAAGTGTCCTTGCTAATTTTTCAGGCTAAACAGAAAAAAGCAAACCTTCCAAATACAGGGTGGGGGGTTTTTTGTAGCCTTTTTTCTGTATCTATAAACCTTGTTTTGTTCCACCTTGTGAATGATGTCACCCTTTTATTTAGATGACTTAATATGCTACTTAACTTGCGCTGTAGTCCAAGAGCAGCTATGGGAATAACATTGTTCTGGTAGCTACTTCCTCATTTGAAAAACCTCTTAAAGCTGTTATCCATCTGCATTTCGCTCATCGTGTGTGAAACATCTATACAGAAAACAGTAAGCTCTCTGTTTCTTACAGTTATATGCCAGAGTACAAACCAATTTATACTCCAGTAGAATTAACCCTTCCTTTAATTTCTCGTCTCCCTCTGAGAATTTTTTTGCAGGAGGTGTTGATTTTTTGGGGTTCTAGTGGTTTTGGGGAGATTGTTTTGGTTTTTTAAATCATAAGCTGTAAAAACCAGTTTGGTGTGATAGCTTGAAAGAATTCCCCATTTTTATTTCCTAGATGTTTGGGTGGAAAATTTTACCTTTTTAAAAAATTATTGACCTGGTCTGTGATAACTCTCTACCTATTTATTATTTGAAGATGATTGGTGAAATTATCATGACTGAAGGTTAAATATCAGTTTCTAAAAAAAGTTACAAGTTTGGGAGTTTTATTCTAGTTCAAATTATGTCCGTTCAGAGTGCCATTTCTTATGATTCACAAACAAGTTCGTACTTTTGCCTAAGAGACTTAGGGCAAGTGAGAATATTTTCCCAAATACAGTGCCTCAACACCATTGCAGGTTTCCTCCACAATATAAACTGGATTTAATTTGCCTTGTAACAAAGTTGGTTTTTATCTCTAATAGTCACCTCCATTTGGCATTCCTTTTTTGTGGTACAAAGGGAAGGAGCTAAACTGGAGCTAAATGAAGTCTGATCACAAGTATCTCAGCATGGAGTAAACCATTGATTCAGTCCATTTTTCTCACAAGTCACTGTGCTCTCATTGTAGGAAGCTCCAGAAGCCACAGAAATATAAGACATGTGGCTGCATCCTACTGCAGGTAGTTTTATCGGGCATACAAAATCAAACCAGCACTCTTCTCAGGCTAAGGTAACCTACACATAGCCACAGACCTGTTCACTTTAATTCTCAGATAATGAGGAGGCTAATGATATGGCAAGAAAATGTAACCCTAGAAGCAGGAGCATCCAAAACTTACACACTATTTTAATGAAGAAGTAGAGTGGAACTTTCATAAGAATATTTGTTCTTTCCAAGTGGGATACAAAATATTAAGCCAAATTAGTTAAAGCTAGTACTGAAAAACTCCTTCAATTGTTTAAATAAACCTCTCTCAGAAAAGCTCCAATATACCCAAGAAAGTGGGGAAATATCTCAAGGAGGTGTCATAGCAGGTAAATTGACTGGAGAGTAATCAGAGCAAAGCATTTAAAAAAATACAGCAAGGTGAAAGAAATCAATTATGCAAATGCATGAGTAAAATTCAGTTTTTTGTCTGAGCCAAGAAGCATGTTTCCTAATATTAGGAACTTTGCCAATTAATTTCAAGTAAAAAGTCATATTTCTTCTAACGACAGCCAAAATACCTTCAGCAAACCTAATTTGGTAATCTGACTTGACAAACCCTATTATCTACAGAACACCACTGCCATTAATAGCTCAATTCATTTCAAATCACCTTGTACAACTGAAAAATGAGTAACATTAAGAGGAAAGATACCTGTTTAATTGTAACGAAAAGCATGCATAATAACTTATATTGACTTCTTTTTCAATTGTATTCAAACATGTCTAAAATCAAATCACATAGTATCTATATATACACTGTACAGCACACAAGATTACTTAGAAAATGGAATATGGAAACATAAAAATATAATTTCTAAAACAAATTAATACACTAATAGGTTCTGTATTATGACCTTACATTAAATACTAGCCTTTGTCATAACGATGGAAACAAATGCCAACACTGAGAAACTGAGTCAGTGAGATGATCCAAACACTCCAAAAGATCCAAAGACTAATCTTATAGCACAGTATTTTCAATGGCTATATTATTGACTAACAGAAAATCTAATTGCTCTTGAAACCAAACAGGAAGAAGACTGTCTTCATGTCTTTGAAGCCACTTGTTTCATGCAACTGTCTGTACCCACTGCTTCAGCTGCTGCAAGAAGGCTCCAGACAAAAACCCTGTGAATGTACTAAAGAGAGAGCTAATTGTACTAATAACTGTCTTGAAGAGAGGAAAGGTGTCCTCAGTAAGAAGGAAGGAATGCTCCAAAAGAATGGATAGGCTTTATCACCTAGAAGAAAAAATGAGCTTCCTCACCACTGAATACAACAGAAATACGCATTTTTCTCTTTTGACTTCCCTTGCTCCTGATGGGATGGTGTATTTTTTTAATTCCTCCAAAGTTTAAAGAAACTGCTAAACTGCAAGAAGAGTGAAAAGAATCACAGTCATGGTAGGTATCATCCAGTTCTTTACTGACTTCCTTAAACACGGCAGGGGAATTAATGAAGGCATACAGGCAAAATAAAACACTGTTTTGCATTCTCTGATAAGTGAAGTGCCAAAAGGAATTTTGTGAGATCTTTCTCTTCCAGCTCATATTTTAAAGGGCAGAATCGTTTATTATAGGCAGTTAAAGAACAATAGCAATAGCCAAGGTTGCTAGGTTTGGCTCAAGATCTGAGCCGTTTGTTCCCTGGTGTGCAGGACTGAGAGAATATATAGTATCTTGGCACCTGCTGTTAGCAGCTACTTTAGGGAATTCAAAATTTAATTAACCTTCATAGTAATCCATAAAAGATGTTATGTAAGTTCAGAACGACCATTTAGAAAACTTAAGATTTCTATATTCCTTACCTTTCTACTTGTTAATCCATGGACAATGGATGCCAGGTGAAAAAATGTGTCACACATTCATGTAGGTAGTTGTTTGGAAACATTTTACAACATAAGCAATTTGTTTGTATGAATTGGGAAGAATCCCATGACTCGCATGTTTGCTCTTTTCTTAAAGCATAAGGCCACACTGCTGACAAGCAAAACTCTCTAGAATTACAAGGCCATCCAGTCACTGCTGCTCTAACAGTACTGTGAGCTGAAGTTCTCTGAGGCTCCACAACCCTGCTAAAAGAGATACTATTGCACGAGTGACTCAGTATGCCTGTAGTTATGCTTCCGGAGCATCAGAAAATGTCTTGAAGCCCCTCTGTCTACATAAGTGCTTTAGAAAACTAGTAATTTAGGAGCAAAATGGGGAAAAAAAGTAGAAAGAAGTAGGGTGGCATATGGCCAAACTTTTGACTTAATTTCACCACAGGTTGCTTTTTATTTACAAGCAGCTAATCCGCTCTCAAACTACACAATAGAGCAGCCATTGGCAAAGGCAGGCAGATAAAATTGGCATGCCTCTGTATTGTTCTTGTTAATCTGAACCATTAACAGAAGGGTGAGAAGGCTAGTTTTGTCATTTAAACAGGCTTAAATCCTTTCTCCAAATGAGCTTTTGTCTACATAGAAGAATTCATCCAGGAAATCTAAGGGGTTTCTGTTAGTGTTGCATTCTCGAGTTAACTAAGCTACAGGAATACCAACCTGTTTATTTGGCCTTCATACTGTAAATGCAAAAATTATTTCCAGCTGTCAAAACCAAAAGAGGTTCAACCTGATTAAATTATTTCTCAGAGGTGAAACAGGATGAGATTATAAAGTGCTAAGAAGCAACTATTTGAAATCCTGAACCGCACCTGTGCAACTAAATCTCCATTTATACAGGTGCTTTTCAAATTGGATTTGAACCCTTAAATTCCCTGATTCATCCCCTGAAAAACCACAGAAGCTCAAATAACTAATGGAATTCAGAGACAGAAGGGTTTAAAATAGTTTCAAGCTGTGAAGTAAGGCCTAAGACTAACTATGTTCTTTGATTCATTGTTGATGCGACATATCAAGCATAAACATAAGTTGCACAATTCAAATGCCAGAGGTGATAGGGTAGTCAGTAGCAAAGTAATTATTTTTTTTAGCACAAGAGAGGTCATCACCTGACCCATAAGCACAATACACAGCCAAATACCTGGGGAAAAAATGCACTGGTTAGCATGATCTGGTTTTGTTTTGATTTTACCTGGCACATCTTGCACATATGTTCAATGTGACCTTTGCTTGAGGCTCAGCCGTATGAGCACTTCGAGTTTGATTGAATTTGCTCCCAGAAGACACCACACTTGTTACTCCTTCCATTCTGAGATCATCAAGATCCTCTGCAAGAAGACAGAATGATGAGATGAACACATGATTAAATTTTGTAGCAATAAAGGAGCCTCACCTGTAGAATCACTAGAAAATGGAACTGCTCAAAAATTAGGAAGAAAACACAGTTACTTCCATACTAATAGGAAAAGACATTTGAGAGCATTTTTATTTTTGTATGATCATCCTCTTATAACAGATTCCTTAAAAAATATTCAGTATCATTTTCACATCAAACCATGCTGCATATTTTTTAAATCTTTATTTATCTGGTTCATTTCTAAAAAAATTGTCATCAAGAGATGTTGTCCAATAGCTCCCATTTGACACAGGACATATTGAAGACAAAAATAATTTCTTTGAGTGTATGCTACTCCTCTGTGTTTTTTTCATCATCTATTCACTTAGCAATGAAAAAATATTGCTAAAATAAAAGTGTTCTGCTAAACCCAGAAAATGTGAAATGGACATATATATATCACATAGAAAGGGACCATAACGTGCATACTTAAATCTACCATATTCCTGTAATATGAGCAACTCATAATAATAACAACTGAATTTTCAACTACTGTAAGATCATCCACATTTTAAAGGGAGAAAGCAGAGGTTCTCAGGGAATTTTTTTCCCAAAATGACACTAGAATGGTGTAGCTCAGTCAGACTGTAAATGAATTCTCTTGGTTTACACTCAGGCCATTCTTTAGAGGTTAATCTCTATATTTTTTTTGCTAACACAAAACAGGCAAGTTCTCTATTCCTCATGTATCTATAAAGCCCAATTTTTAGTTGTTTATAACTTGATTAGACTCTAGCTGAAACATAAACAAGCAAAGCACTGGCTAGCTTCTATTAAATGATTATATACTGACCATGTAACCATTCCATGTACCGACTGATGCATGTGGTTTATGGTACACAGTATGTCATCATCTAATTAAAATGTCTTTCATATATTCTATACGCCTGTATTTTCATATATTTACATTTACAAAAGAAACCTAATGTTAAAGGATCTGAGTGAAGCAAGAAGTACAAGAAGATTTTAAATCCAAATATCAGATGGAGAAAAGTCATAGAGAACTTTAAAATCAGAGGAGGCATAGAGTATTTTAAATTCTAATTGAATTAATTAGAATTTAAAATACACAAGTAGTCATTATAGACACACAGTGGAGAACCAAGCTGCTTTTCATACACAAAACAATGAGATACAATTCCCCAAATCTTTACCTGAAATTCTTCTGGTTGTCTTCTATAATTCATAGACCCTACTCATACCACTGTGCTTCAGACTCAGGGCAGTGTGGTCAGATTGTCAGGATTATGTCACGTTAACAACACTCTTTTGGAGAGACATGCATTTTAATATGCAACATTCAATAACAGCTAGGCTAAACTCAAACGAAAATTTTATAAGCAAAGTCCTTAAACTACATTTTCTTCTCTGTAATGTTTTATTTCGCTGCTTAAGAAAACTCTCCTCCTCACCAGCCAATTTGTTGCCTTGATATAAACTGACAACTGTACTGAAGTTTCTGGCATAATTTTACACCATTTCAACACATTTTCCTTTAAATTTCCTGTATGGTTAATACACAAACTAATTCAAAGGACCTGGAAGGTTATATGGGAGACAGCTATGAAACCAATCATCTATGAGTCATTTCAGAAAAGGTATTACATATTTGGAACACATTATATATTAAAATAAATACAGTTTAATTGTGCTTTAAAGACATGTGAAAAGCTCCATATTTTTTAAGAGATGCAAACCACTGGATGAATTACAGCTTAAAAGAAATTGAAGCATATGCCTCAGGTTTTTCTCCCACTAAACAGATGTGATTTCTTTAAATAAGATTTTCAACTGTTCTTTGCTTGATTAACTTTTGGCTCTCTGACGACTAAGTGTTTCAACAAAGCAATGATATAGGCTGCCCTCCGTCATACCTTTTATATTTGAATTTGTCTATCAAACCCATGCCTTTTTGTCATTTTTAGTCAACTACCAGCCTTTTTCTCTCAAGAGAAAATTAATTGAAACTTTGTGCAGAAAATGTGGATTCAAGAGCTGCCTGTAGTTGTAGCCAATAGACAAGTAGGCAGAATAGTATGCAGTACTGATTTATTGATACATGCTGTAAGACTAACAGCAGTAATGTGCATACAAAATGCAGATTTAAAATACTGAAAACCTACATCATATACAACGGTTAATTTTTCTCAAGGAATTTTCGTTGATCTAATTCAACACGGGATGGAATTTGTCCATGGCAAGCAACAAAAAGCTGTTAATAATACAACTAAACAGAGAAGCATAACTCCATCTACCAAATCCAAAGAATAACTGTAGCATTTGATTTAATTTGATTACTGCACCTCTGCATCGGCATGGAATGATTTCAGTTTCTTCTGGATACCTCAGATTTACAGTGCAGATATTGAACTTTTCTCTCACTAAAGCAAAAGGGCTTTGAGAAGCTGCCTGGTTTGCAATATCCATAACTTTGGATGGGGATTTTTGAGTTTGTAAGCAAGTTTACATGCCATCTTCCAGATCAACCACATTCATTATTGAAGACCTTTAATTAAAAAACCCTCAACAAAACAACAAAACCCAGCAGCAATAAAACAATAAATCATACAGAAATTTTAGTACTAAACTCTGTGTGTATATGTATATATTGTTCAATAATTCATGTATGCTTTGCAGAAAAATATTTGATCACAAATAAGAAAGTTATTAGAATAAATACAATGAATGAATGTAATAGAGCATTTTAAGAGTGAAAACGAAAGAAAACTCCAAAGGTTCAGATGCTTCTATGTAACATCGGAAAGAACCAGTCTTAGCAAAATAGGATTTCATTGAGAAGTCAATTCAGTTACAGGTTCTGGACACTGAATCTTTTCTCTTTCTTTGTATTCTTTGCTAGACCAACTAGTGATGATACAGCTGAGCGTCTCTGTGATTTCATTAAGCAGCAATGAGGTAATTCACTGAGAAAAGAGAGAAAGAAAAGCCAAGCTAATGACTGCTTGTGTCATGAAAGACAAGAATACTGTGAAACTTCTCAAATCCTTAGAAAATTGCTATTTATCTTCGTAAAGTGATAGGCTGGAAGTTCACAAAATGAAACAAACTCATTTATGCTAGTAAAAGTTTGTTATTTTAATGCATGACTGTGTATTACATTTCTTTAATGTTCACTCTCTGCTATTCTCTAAATGAATAGGGTATGTGAAGACCCAGCCTTGGTCCTATAGCAATTTCCATTAAATATGTTCCATGTGGTTAAAAAAACTACCTGCGAATCAAGCAAAAAGAACCTTACATTTTTATCAAATCAGCAATTTACCAAAATGAATTCACACAGCTGCAATCTTCATGCTTTGCCAAACAACCATAGACAAAAATACTTGAAAGTGAGATAAATATCACAAGTGTAATATAGCATAGCACAGAACCAGATGTTTTCTAGATTAATGATAATGCTGCACTAAGCTTAATTCTTTGTGATTTTTTTTAATAGAAAACTTTCACCAAAAAGGGAAGGGGAAAAAAGTTATCTATTTCAACTATGCAAGAATATAGCCCAATAACAAGGTCATGTTTTTAAATAGGACATTGTTCACAATTATTTACTTCCTTTCTTCTTTGGGAGGAAGGTATGAGGAGAGAGAAAGGGGCACTCACTAGAGCCAAGTATTCTAGAAACCGTGCAAGACTGCTTATTGTCATGGGATGACAGGGTGTGGAATCATTTTACAAACACTTACACGACTTGCACACCATTCACTTTAAGGACAGAGCTCTTCTAATGCAAAACTCCTATAAAATACAGTGAAAGCTTAGCTGCAGAGAAGGCTCATGTGTTGTACTGTTTTATATGACCCGGTCACTTTTGTCTCCTTCCTCCATTATAAAACACGCAGTAATTTCCCAGGAGTACTTCAAGTAGTATAAGGTTCAAAGCTGGAAAAAGTCTATGACAGCTCAGTTTGTCTGTTCAGTCTAATACTAAGAAAAGCACTAAATATTTTCATGTAAGAGTAAAAATTCAGATTTATGTTCTTGCATGCCACCAGGAAATTCTGGTGAACCAGTAAAATAATGCCTCTTTCTTTGAAACAATGAATTTCTCAAGGTAGTGTTCTTACATTGTGGCAGACATTGATGTATTCCTTGTATATAGCATTGATTTGTCAAGGCCTGTTGGCTGATGCACAGACTCTTAATATACTCTACTAATCTCATTTGAAAACAAACAACTAAACAAAGAAACCCCAGAATACAAACAACAACAAACCAAACAAAGAAACAACCCAAAAAACCCAAATCAACAAAATCCTACTGCTGATAGAAGTTCTGCTTTTGGAATCTAAGCTGCTTTCTATGTCATACTTTTACGCGTTTTATTATGTTAACCAATCCTCTTTGTTTTAAATAAACTATCTTGCCAAATATCAAGAGATTCCAATTAAAAGACCACATTAATTCCTAAATGTCGCTGTTGTACCAGGGATGGAGAGAAAGGAAAAGCGGATTTATTAATATACAGACGGGTTTTTATCCTGTAACTCGCTGGAATAGCATAAGGTGATTGGTCGCTTGATCATCCACCTCTCAGGATGATTGGCTAAATCCTACAACACCCATTTCAAAACAATTCTGCAACTAAACATAACAATATTGCAAAACATCCTACAGATGCAAGATAGAGGAATTATTTACAAAAACTCCACAACTGTTTCTCGGCCAGCATCCGTGCAAAAGTCTTCGCTTTCCCATGGACACTGGCAGAGAGCTGGAAAATCTCTCTACAGCCAGGCTTTTAGCATCCACACCTAAAGAAATATTGGGGCAAGCTGGAATTACGCATCCAGACACAGGAATCATTAACTTAGAATATCTGATGCTCCACTCCTGAAAAGGATATATTAATTATTTGCTTCAACAGATGCAAAACTGGAGTTATCTTCTGAATACACTAACTACAGGACATCTTATTTTGTTTCTTCAGTGTCTTGGAGCAGACAATGTTGTTAGTCTGGTACATATGTTCTAATATGTTTTCCCATAAACACCTTCAAATACCAGAATTTCACCTAGTTCAGATCCATGCCATAGACTTTTGATCCAACTATTCTAAATAAATACACCAGAAGACTTTTACTCTTTAGATTTTTGAACACAATGGTCTGAAGACATCTTACTTAAGAAGCATCTCAAGTTGACAATAAATTCCCTAAATGTTTGCGCTTTCACTGATGGATGCACACAAATGCAATTGAAACATGATGCTGCTGAGTCCTTGAGTTTGCACATCTACCTCTACCTGTATCAGTTGTCAGAGCCAATCTAGCAGAATCTCACTCCACAGTCTAAAAACCAACATGGGACTAGGGAAAGCAGCATTGCTGGCAGGTACTGAAATACACAATGAATCACTGATTCCAGTTCTCACTTCTAATCACACGAGTAAGAGGAATCTTTCTTCAGTTTTTTCCTCTTTTTATTTTCCCCCAGCTGGGACTGGAATTAACATAAGAGGTTATCCTTTTCTGATAAAGATATTCTAGTTTCATTAAAGCATGCTTCAGTATCTTAGAAAACTACATGAAGCACTGGCCGACAGGGCTCCTGCTCATTCTCCCTTTTTCCACTAGATGTGATACTTGTTTATGACTGAAAACAAATAACTTGCAGTCAAGACTGATGGAACACTGAATTAGAGGATGAGAGCATCTCTAAGATGCAGTGCAGGGGCTTCAGAGCCTTGCTCCAAATTAGGCAGATGAAGTTTAAAACACAAATCTTGGATATCTCAACTGCCCAAACCACTGACTGAATGCAACATTATGGCCTCATTTTATTTACGTGAGAAAGTCCATAACCACAGCTGAAAAGAATTGGCATCGTGCCCTCTCATCATTCCCCTACTGGTAATCCAAGGATCTAACTTCACCAAATAACCACTGCTCACCCACCAGTTCAGCAGCAATAACTGACTAAATAACTGTGGTTGCTCCTTACCAGTAAGGATTTCGAATTCACTGGTCTAAGCTATCAACTAGGCAGTTTCATTCAGTGCTAATGAGTTATTTAAAAAACTTTATTTTTACAATAATGGGAACCTATTATTGTTTGGAGCTCTTGAATTACTTCTACATTTCCAATAAAATAAAATTTAGAATATTTCACTTGCTACATCACATTCTACAATGCATTATTGCAATTGCCATAATTGTACATCAGTGCTTGCACTGTAATAATACAGAACCTCAGAAAGGTCATAATGAGGTAATACACAAAACCACCAGAAATTCTGGACTTGAGAAGGCATCTAAAGGAATGTTTTTTAATGTTTTCCCTTGGTAAACTTTTTCTCTTTTTTTGCACTTCAGCTTTAAGTAAAGCAACTTTGAACATTTAAAGCAAATTTTGATTAATATTTCTAATCAGCTCCAATGCTTAAGTCACTCAATACTGCAACCACTATATTTATGTGCAATTTGGGCCACAGTTCAACTCTGCATTCTTAAAGAAAACTACCAAAAAAAGCTTTTTCATAATAAAAGAAAAAGCCATGTTTAAATCCCAAAGTTTTTCTTCAATCATAACAAAAACATCAAAGCATTAGAAAAGAATGCATATTTAAAAGGTTTCAGTTTGGGTTTTTTATTTTTTAACAAAGGGGAGACAGCCGTAATATTTTTGAAGTGTATTTGGTTAACATAGTACAGATGTGCCTTACAATATAAATCTGTAATATTGAATTTCACATTACATTATTGCTTACTTTTTTCTTTATTAAGTCTATTTTGAATTAAACTGATAATTTTGCATGCTGTTTACATGAAGTTTTACAAAAATGAGCTAAGATGAATAATAATTTATTAGTTCAGTATACTTCACAAAACATAGAGCAACTACAGTGCATTTTCAGCCAATCAGAGAAAATATTAACCTGTTTAGCATTTTATTGATCAATTTTTGCACTGAGGGCCTCATTCATATTTCTTTGCAGCCACGTAAGTTACTCTACCAGTCCCTTGGCTGGATTAATCCTAGCTAGGTTGTTGAGAGGCCAGTGGAAATTCATACACCTTTTATCAAAATGAAAGTTGAGGCAAAGCATAAAAATTACAAATAATCTTACGCCAAACATTTCCAGTAACACTGAACCTTCCAAGAGGGTTTTTTTTTTTTGAAAAACTGTTGGTCCAAGGATTCCTGGAGTGACAGTATGTATGCTCTCTTTCATAAACCTACACACATAAAGAATTCCTACAGTGCAAATATCTCTATTTCCCCAATTTCTTTTTTTTTTGAAATTAAAATGATTGAATTCCAAATATAGTCAAACATTTTACTTGTCCTTCAGAGAATTTTCTTCATGAAGAGAGAAATACACTAAGTAAGAAGCAAGATGCTTATACAGCTTAAATTTTCTACTGACAAATTAGCACATGTCCCAGTCTAGAAAAAGTGCCTTTCAGCCAGGCACTATTGCACCTATTGTGCTAGAAAAGTTCCACTTAATTTAGGGACTCATATATGAGTGATCTCAGACTGGACAGTTTGGGCAGGCAGGTAGAAAGCAAAGAAATCTCTAAAATCTCTGTATGCAGAGGCACATTTAGCAAAGGTTACTTGCTATGTTGTATGTGAACGTTCTAGTGAGCTCTAGGTGCATTAAAGTCCTGAGACAGTAATACACCAGTAATTCTACAATAATCACCAAAGTTCTTAGATAAAACACTAGAAGAAACATACTGTGGATCGTTTCTATTGCTCTTCAACTTCTGCCTAGCTGCAAAGGGACAACTGCCCTCCTTGTTACCTCTGCTACGCGTGAATCCAGGATAAGAATGAGTGTAGTATGGCATCCAGTGACTGAGGCTCTGCCATTTCTTCCAGCCCCATCCCTCTATCAGCTTGCATCAACTCTGCTTTGTCCCGAGACAAGACCATCTGTTTTGTATCACTATCCCTATTTTGGCCAGACACTGGGACATCTGGAAGACTGCACTGTCTACACTCCGAGAAGCAGACACTGAGCTGGATACCATCAGCATACCAATGCCATCACAGCTGACAGTACATGCTCTTCCTCACTCATTGATTAAATTCATACCACTGACATCTCTCCAAAGAGGGCAGAAAAAAAATTTAATTTTACCTCCTCAGTTGGGTCAAGCAGATAAACTAGCAGGTATGTCAAAACCACTCCACACATCCAATAGATTAATCACGTAATAAAGTTTCAAATATACCACACAGTTCTCCAATATTTTTTTTATTACTAAAGAGAAGTAAATGCTTTTTAAAGAAAGTTTAGGTTACTGAAAAACATGTGCAGTTGGAGATGTTGAATAGGTGCTGTTTATTCTGTTAGATTGCTTTGTGTAACCTATGAGTTCAGTGCACTATTGGGTTACGTTTGCTCATGCTTTTGGTTTGGAAAAGAGAAAATTAGGTTTTTGGTTTTGCTGCAATGCTTGCGCAAGCATTCTGCAATGCAAGACAGAGACCTGGCTGAAATGGAAAACAGTCTGGTGGTACATATGATACATTTGGTTGCTACACCTTCATTGAATATCGCAGGACAAGATTATTGCCTAAAAATAAATCAGGCATTACAGCATGTTAGGTCATGCAATGTTAGCTAAAGCCTACTATCTTAAACATCATAGAGATACGTTTGCTTTTACTCAACACTACATTATCTTCTGGATATGAACAACATATTTCTCCAGAACATCTCATTTCAGAAGATTAAAACCATTTTTTTAATGATCAGAAAATTTTACCTGACAATTCTGCTTCTCAAGACATACGAAGGTAAATCATGACTCCATTGAACTCGAGTGGAATTTTCCATGACTCCATACACAGAAAATTTATCTAAAATATTGCAAGTTTCTCCCTTTTAGGTCTTAGCTTCTTAATACAAGAGCTGTGAAACTCAGGTAGATCTTGAGATGCCTTTAACTTTGGAGTCCACAGCAGTGGAACAGAATGTGAACCACATCCCCTGGCCGTCACTGTATGTCCTTCTCTTGTGGAGGATAAAAAGCACAGGCTAACCACGCTATCTACTCTATCACTAAGAGGAGTCAGAGACTTTAGAATGGAATGCCAGTTCAACATCAGATATCAAATGTTCATCTAAGAGCTGTGAAAAAACAAGGGTGAAGGAAACACAAAACATTAGGAAGCACAATCACCATATGCTGGATGGAGACAGCAGAAAAGAGCACATTGTGTCACAGAAGATAAATTACTAATTCAGTATATTTTCCTTCTCAAAAAGGACCATCTGTACTAATTTCCTAGACTGCAGGCAGTTTGACTGATAGAAAACCTAAAAATGAAACAAAGTCACAGTACAAACCACATCAACAGGATGAACAGAGAAAATAAAAAACAAAAAACAAAAAAGAAAAAAACCAACCAACCAACCAAAAAAACAACAAACAAAAATACACTCCAAAAACCTAAGAAGTCTAAATTGAAAGCATCTTCAGTAATACACAGCAGTAAAGATCTATTTCAAGCAAAAAGGAAACAGGTAGCACTGCACCAAGAAGCAAGTTAGGTCAACACAAAAAGGCCAAGTAATTCATGGTTTTCAATCTTCAGGCACACTAGCAAACCTCACTGGCCCTGAAATACTGTTAGCTCAAATAGTGGATGAATGAGGTCAAGGTGCTAACCTGCAGTCACTAAGGATGCAGTTCTGTATTCCAACAGCTTGTTTCCAGTGATAAAGTCCCACTTATTCCTGTGCTCTTACCCTTTTCTATCACTCCCAGTGATATCAGTGCTTGATTCTTTTCTGACTCTGGTACAAGCACATATGAAAAATACTATATTTTTGGTGGAATCTTCTGCAGATGAGTTGGTAGAGTTGCAGAGCTGCACTGGCACACTGAGGGTTCAACACAAGCATTAAGATCCACCTAAAGGAAACAACAGGAACCCTACAGCTCTGCCTGAAGGAACAGAGGAGGAAGTAGCACCACCTTCTTCAATGAAAACAAGCTTTCGTACTCAGTTAGGCTCAGCCCTTCTCCCAGAGCCATAACCCTAAGGGGTAAAAGCATCTGGTATTTAAGTAACACTAACAAGTCAGAATATGAACATGTTTATTGAAGTATCAGAAATAAAAGCAAACAGGATATCATTTTTACATCAACAGAATGATACCCCATCTGCGACTCACCACTGCTGCTTTGACAAACTTAAAATTTAGTGTAATTTTGCTTCTTGCTTCTCTCAAGACACAGAATAAAAGTTTTTCAAAACTGTCATTCTATATCAGAATATTCACATATGTCTTCAGAAAAGCATTCCTAATATATTACCAACATACGATTCTTAATACTATGTGTTACCACATTAAAGATATGACTTTCAATTTTTTTTAAAAAAAAGTATTACATATGCCAAGTAAACATTGCCTTTTGTTTTTTTCTTATTTAACTAAGCAATGCCAAGCTGATAAAATCTAATATGATTGAACTTGGAAATAAACTTGAACATGAGAAGCAGGCTAAGATTGCTAGGCTTATTATCAGCTCAGTGTCTTACCTTCTCACTACCTTTTGCTCATCTGTTTTAAACTTCCTGAACTATGGTAACGTGCATGAATCAAATTATTTCTGATATTATGATACAGCTGTATAAAGATCTTTTTTTAAGTGAATGCAGACTTAATGGGTAAGTCTTGCTACTTCAAAAATTAAAAATTAGAAAAGTGATCAAAAAAATTTTAAAAACTTAATAATTTATCTATTTCCATATTACAGATACAAATATTATTCTGAAACTAGTGTAGACATAAATTTGATAAAATGTATCGACATTCATAAAACTACGTCGTATCAATTAAATTGCACTCCTTCAAATTTAACAGGCCTTAAGTTTCCCAAAACACAAGAAACAGTTTGTAATATCTGACAGTGCTTCAGCATATCCACAGAAACCCTTTCTTCAGCTCCCAAATGACCTTTCTAATTATCTATGTACAATCAAAGTTCCTTCTCAGACAAGCACTTCAAAACAGTCTGGTTAAGAAGAAGCTCAGAACCATTTCAAAAGGCTGACACAACTTCCCAACACACCAGAGAAAGTCTCCCACATGATTAATATTCCATTTCTTATAGAGCATTTTTCTATGTGAGGATTCAATATGATGTGAATTATTGCCAAACTGTTGCTCATTTACAAATTATAAATTATGTCTTATATAAAGAAATCAAACCCATATAATCCAAACAAATTCTAAAGAACAGGCTATCAGAAAGACAATTCCCAAGTCACTGGTGGTATAATTACAATATTTATAGAATTTGCGAGTTTTAACAGAGGAGTTTAGGTTCCTTAAGCAAATATATTATTCAAGCCATTTCACCAATGCTTTTGAACACATCGATAGAAAATTAATATTCAAAGACAAAAAAAATAACTACTGCTCTTTGAGACCTTAACAGTATTTTGTCCCTGGTAACCAGACATACATTTAGAACAAATTTCATAAAAAAAAGCATTGTTTTTATAGAATCATTGTGTGAATATTCATTAAAAACTCCCACAATGATAAATTCAGCCTAATTATTTGTGAATGACATAACCCAGTTGCTACCCATTTCCTGAAAAACATCAGGAAAATCAGTTCCTCTCAGAAATATTCAAATATGTCAAAAGATTTTTCTCTGCCTCCAAGGACATCCAAGTAAGCATGAAAACCATTCCATAAAATCCCTCACATGGTTACATTTCCCCATACAGCCAAATGGAGAAACAGGTCTGGAAACTATTGTCAGACACCTTGACAAGCATCCTCTATCCCCAACATTACTAGAGTACTTCTGCAGTTAGGTGATAGTGATTGAATAATTAAATCTGTGACATTCTGAGGAATTGTCTTTCCACAGACATTAACTCACATTTGCCTTTAGTCATTTATACACTAAGCAACTGACTGAGAGTCAGAAACAGGAATTAAATTATACATAAATTTCCTTCATATATGTAAAAATGACAATAATTCACTCAGCTTCTGAATTATCCTAAATAAAAATTAGAGTGATCCATATGTCAAGAAAAAGCATTTGTCTGTGATGTGCCAAAGTAATCTTTTAGACATGGCGCAGATGAGCAAGAGGAAACAATTCCATTAAAGCAAGCATTAATTACGAATGACTGTATTCTCTATGTGCAGGAGAGAAATGAGGACTTTGGTTCACAGTTCAGTGTCTGAAGAAGGATATAAATGTTCATTTACTTCTTTGTACTACAGCAGGAAACTACCACAGAGAATGGCAAGTTCTCTGTAAGGTATGTGCAGGACACGCAACCAATTCTTTTGTGTTCAGGAAACCCGCTGATTTTCCTTCAGGTGCCGTGAAATCTACGTGCAACAAAAGGAATATTTCTACATGAAAACTGTAAAATATGCACATGGCAAGCATGGCTTATCTTCTCAATCTCAAAGCTTCATGATTTCAGTTTAGTTATGCAAAAGATTACATATGAGAATAAAATTAGTTAGCCTTCATTTGCACTTCACATAAACCATAAACAATGACTTGTAATAATTATTTATAAAGAATAAGTGCATTTTTTATATAATACAAATTACTTTTTCTAGCCTATTGGACAATATTTTGATTGTCTGAACAATCTTGAAGCTGAAATTACTCATCAGAAGAAACTTGAAGAAAGACTAAGAAAGGATTACATGCAACATTACTTTTATATGTCAATGTCAGCATTTATAGCTTCAAAAACAGGAAAATACTAAAGTCAATAATATTTTAAAATTCTGCAATAATGTACAAATGTTTTGGACAAAAACAAAGTATGCTCTTTGTTTTTGTTGAAAAGGACAAATATGTGACTATCACTTATTTTATTATGAACTGTGCCTTTAAGAACAATTTTGTGCTTTTATAGTTTCATTTACACCACCTTTTCAAGTTTTATTCTCTTCATACTGAAAATAAAACAACCTCCTTGTAACTTCTGGTCTTAATAAAATAAAGGGAGCAACCTTTTTGAAGGCACAATCGGATTTGTCTCTCTTTGCATCTGGTTAAAAATCAAAACTGACAAATCCTATTATTTGCATATTTATTTATATGTAATTATTCCCAGGACTGTAAAGTTTCCATGAAGAGAATTAAAAACAATGGAACGACTACAATTCTTTTCATTTCTATTTTATTCCTTCATTATTGGATACTTCAAAGATATACCATTTCTTTACAGAGATGAAATTTGGGCTACATCAATATAACCTAGAAAAAAGTAAGACAATAAATAAAATCTTTGTGTTTAAAACTCCTTCTGTCACAAAGGCACACTGTAAACTCTACTGTTTAGTCCAGGAATGTACAAATTTTATGCATTTAACATCACATACATACACACAAAACCTATTAAATTTTAATTTCTTTTTCAGATGCTCAATATCTCAATATTTTGCTAACCATTTCCATCCTCACTTTTAGATATCTTCCAAAGGTGACTCACCATCTTTCTTGCCATGATCACACTCCCTCACAGCAAAACCTTGGCTTTATATGCATTGCTGGCCAAACTCATATTTTACTGCAGTGGAGCCAGGACTTAACTCTTCTAAGTGTGCTCCCTGTGCTGCTTATTGTTCAAAGACCTCAGTGACTCAAGGAGCAGTTTCACAATCAGTTTAAGCTAAACTAAGTCTGTGCTGCCACTGGAAGAGTCAGACCTCATGTCTCCCATGTCAGCTGACTAACTTGTCCCATCCTTACGCCAGTAGCCTTGCTTGTCTGGCCCACAGGGAGCAGGGCTAAGGAGCTCATCTCTCTGAAGGTTATCTCTTTCTTGCTGCGTTGATTTTGAGCTCAGCTCAGACTCACTCATCAGTATCTTCCCTGACGGTTTTTGCTCAGACGTGGACCCTCTTAAACAGGCAATCAGAAAAGCTGAATTTAAAATAAAGCTTAACATTTGTTTTCAGCTCAGTATCTATGATATAAAACCAGCTATATTAAAACAGGGCAACAGTTTGTTATTTAAGTGAAAACAGAAGATACCACCAGGAAGCTTCTTCACAGAAAATAGCAATACTAAGTCATCGTAAAATATCATTTCTATTTTCCTTGGAATAGGAAACTGAAATCCTATAGCCTACAATTAGACAAAATATTTGATAGATATTAGAAGTTAGTTTTAGGATTTAATTTTAATTTTTAAATTTTACTTTCACAGCTCTTGCTTTGCATTTAGTTTATCTACAAATATTGTATGTATTATCTTGAGATCACTGCAGTAGTAGTTAAATAGAGAGAAACATACAGAAACTGTCAAAACTTTCACAACTCCAAAGCAAAAGGTTAGAAGATAAATTTGCTTCAAGAATTGATATTTAGATTAAACCAACACTCCCAACTGCAGGAAAAAAAAAAAAAGTGAAATAAGGAAAGGACTCCAAATAAAGAATTACGTACAACAGCCTCCGGTGTCTACTTTTACTTTTTACAACTCCATTGACTTCAAATTATTTAATATAAAAGATAACTTGGATTCTTATATTTAAATCTAGCATATTTCCTCTTTCTTGACTCATCTTTGCCCATGGCCATGCTTTTTCTTAATAGACTTGTTACTTAGTGTATTCTTATCGTACTTGTTTCTCCCGCACCCTTCTAGTCCTCACTAACTACGCACAGGGTCCGGTAGCTATTTATGATAACTGATGACAGCCTTCAGCTGAAATGCTCCTTTAGTTAATTTTTTATTTATTTTCAGCATTCCTATTTTGTGATGTTATAAAGTGATGATTATCCCTGATTTTTCTTTTCAATAATTTCTTATTACAATTTTCAATAATTGTTGTTTGTGAATTTCTCATATCCTGAATTCTTTTTGTCTCCACCACTTCCAGACTGCCACCTATCTTGAAGTATAGCCTTCACTACATTTTGCCTTTTCTTCATAACTGATACATTAATTGTCAAATATAATGACAATTAGATAGATAGATAACACCTAGATATAATAACACCTACTGCCAGTATATTCACATACAAAGAATGACGTCTTCATGAATGCTGAGTTATTAAAGAAAATGTAAGAACATGAGCTGGTAGCAGCACTACTTTTGATGTTAGCAGGTGCAGTGCAGTTACTACAGTGAACTTGCAAACCCAAGGTATTGCGTACCACAGTGACTCTGTGAACCACAGCAAAGGCTAATGAGATTCTTGGTCTGCTCAAAAAGGCTTACACTTACAAAAGATGGCACTGGTAGTGGTATCTGACTTGGAGTGTTTGAAACCATCCTTTTTTTTTGCAGGGCAGTCACAGTTTTTACTGCAGTACTCATAATTTTACCTGATGGAAGTTCTATCCTGTAATTTCTTAAGACAGCAATCAAAGCAGACAAATGGAATACTGGAAATTTTAGGTGGGCTGAAGACCTGTGTTGAAGTGCTGTTATTTACTTCTTTGTTTTCAATCTCACTCTCTTCTCATTTTTATCAAGGCACTTCAAATTGCATTTTGAGTTCTGAAAATATCAGAGGAGTTCCCATTTGGAAAACCCACATTTGTTCCTTTTGTACTTAGCTATAAATTACCTCTTCACTCTGTTCTTTCTACTCCACGTTTATTCTTCCTCTGTCTTCTTTTTGATTTTAGCAATTACAACTAGTATTCCACTCACGTTTAATTTTACAAAATAGAACACTCTCAGAAGCTCTTCACATCCAATACACTATAAAAAGAATGTCTGGCCAAGCAACAGCCTTTTAGTATAAGTTTAATATCCTGTTTTCAAGTAAGAACAGGTAATTTAACAAGTTTGCATTCTCCCACGTTATTCACTGCTTTGCATATTATTTTCTGCTTGCAGCATTTACAGTTACATTTATCTTCTAAATTTTAAATTCAGGCCTGCATTTGGTATCATGTTCAATGGTAAAAGCACACACCCTGCAACATACAATAAAATTAAAACTCAGCCTAGTAGGGAAATTAAAACACATAAAAAAGGTAGAGTTAGTTACTCTGTAAGCCGCAAACCTAATGAATCTTGAATTCTCAAGGCTTTGTGTTACACCTCAAGAATTCCTTCACGCTAATATCAGCTGTTTCCCTCCATATTTCTTAGAGTATCCCCTCCCTAGTAATTCTGCCTACCTTTCTTCTTTTCCTCTCCTACATTAACTCAAACAGCTTGTCCCAAAATGCTTCAGCAAGCCAGCAGATGCTTTGTTTGTCTCAGAGCCATAATAGTGATCAATCTGCAGTGGTAACTCTTTACCTTGTACTGAAGCTTCAGGATGGTACTAATGAGATTGTCTTCTAGGCAGACACCAACTTCCAGGGAATTAGAAGAAATTTCCTGAATTAGAAAACTGTCAGTTTCAGTTGAAATTTGACAGTAGATTTAAAAGGGCTAGAACTAAAAGACTGAGGGGCACACCTTACAAAATCATCAAGCCCACACAGAACCAACTTCACTGGAAAACAGAGGCTGAAAACTTAAAGGGTGAAAAACGATGTACAGGGGCTGTCACTATTGAGTCACATCATGCTAAAATCACTTGTGTAACTGTGAACATTTTCCCCACTGAAATAAACCCTGGGTAAAACAAACATTTATTTTTTTATCAGCTTTCAGTAGTTAGTAGTAAGCTTTAGTCCTTGAAATATCGAATATGAGGTCTCCGGCAGACTCACCCTGCCTGAAGTTGCTACCCGGAGAAACCCCCTTTCCCTCCTCTGCCAGACAGTGCCACTCTCCTAGGCAGAAACAGCTTTTCTTAATGCACTGGGCTGAAAACAACAGTGATTCACAAGCTGATTTACAAGCAGATCAGATGTCTCTGCCTTGAGGGTTTCCATATCTATTAAATGTGCAGGGCAAGGCAGATGGCTGAGGGTGGCAACAACTCCAGCCAGCAATCTCCTGTGGCAAGTCTGTCAGAAGCCAAGTAAGAACCAATTTATACTCACTAATGATTTTGCATGCCCTTTTTCATTCCTTCTCTAAACTAGCGATAAAAGTACTGTCTATAAAACTGCTATCTATAAAACTCTTCAACTTCTATCTGTCTTCAGTCGTTTCCCTCTCACATTTTCCAATGTCCTTCCCTTCTGCTATATCTGCTCTTAGATGAGGGTGCCTAGAACAGAAAGGCTTTATACCAAACAGGAATGGAGATAGCTCACTGGATACACACAGGAACAACAGAAAGACACTTGAAAGCAGGATACCCAGTGTAGACAATATTATTATTTTGACCTAATAGGATGGGTCAAAGGTATCTGGCTTCTTTTATGTTCACAGCTATTGGGGGCCTGCAAACATATCATCACAACCATTCATTTTAATTTAGTTGTCTGATGATTGTGGCGGTAGGACAAATCATTCTTTTTAATCTGTTCATGGACATTTCTCAACCACAAAAGACATCTAATATAATATTGTTAATTTTTAGAAAATTCTTCACCTGTTGTTGGCCCTGACCATCTTGGATATTTTAGTGTAATGTTATAAATATCACCTCACTTATCACCTACCTCCCATTAAACTGTAACATTCTAATATATTAGAATGCTTAACTCCCTGGTACTGGATTGCTAAAATAATAAATATTAAAATGCATCATGTATTTATTAGTTACTATTATTTTGCCACATGGGCAGATATTAATCCATGAGAGCACTTTATTTTTCACTTTATGACTACTTTCTCTCCTTAGTATCCTTTTATTTGAAGTTTTGGCAAAAGTTTTTTATGAAAGTCTAAGTAAGTCACCTGTACTAGTACCTACTAGCCAATACATTGCCAACACCTTCATGAATCATAATTACACACACTCAAAAAGGAAAAGATACTTGTAATCAAGCCTAGTCACTAGAAACATCCCCTTTTTCTAGCTTTCTAAGGAGAAAAAGAAACTTGACATTACTGTGAACACACACCTTTCAAAAGCAGAGAAAAATCTCTTACTCAAATGGTTGATTTACAAAACACTGAGAGAAAGAGAAGCAATAAGTAAATATTTAGTGTTTGAGACCAAGATTAGCCTCAGAAGCAATGTTATAGCTCACATCCTAACAATATATTTCTTACAAGAAGTCATGAAATATTTATATGGAAACTCCTCTGATGTCTTCTTTCTCAGAACTGAACCTATTAAGCAGCTAACTAAAAATTAGTCAGACTGCATAGGTAAATTCATACAAAAATTTAAATACAATTTTTTAAAGTTGGTCATATTCTGAAACAAATTTTGTAATAAATTCATTTGGTTTTAGTTTTAATGCAAAATAAGCACTTACTTTAAAAAAGAATATTTTCTATTTTTACTACACAAGATGCTGGTTAATAAACAAGTACTGGGCTGCACAATTTTCCAAATAAAGATATTTGTTCAAAGATATTCAGTGTGAATTAATGACACTGGGACATCGCATACCAGCTGACACAAAACTGTTATTTTACCTATCACCAAAGTGATGCTAGTAACACTAAAGAAAACACTTTTCTTGACTGTTCTTTGAATGGCAGGGTGCAAAAAAAAGGGTTCTGATATATACTGACAAATTTTTTTAACCAGGGGATCTTAATAAGCCAACAAAATAGAATCGAAGTATTCACTATGAAACACCGAACATGATTATAGGTTCTGAATTCTGCTAATCATGATCATAACTAATCTTGATATAGAAGTTACTTGAAATGCTGCATAAACGCAACATTACACCAACAAGGGTCAAAGCGTAACTTCCAAACTCTCAGAAATCTTGTGCTGCGGCAAAAAATATAGTAAAGAAATATGGTTTTGCCTTGCCTTCACAATTGTGTTAGAACCATTCCATGTATTAAATGGTTTTGTAAATGCTGGCAACTTTCCCTTTCATTCAGCCTGATTACCAGAAGAAAATATTATCTATTTCACAGCCAAGAGCCGTTCATTTGGTATTGGGCTGATTGCCTTTATGAAATTATAC
The DNA here is from genome assembly GCA_013397725.1 of Rhagologus leucostigma. Taxonomy (NCBI): domain Eukaryota; kingdom Metazoa; phylum Chordata; class Aves; order Passeriformes; genus Rhagologus; species Rhagologus leucostigma. The sequence goes on along the minus strand of VZTD01004788.1, from coordinate 1,006,795 downwards.
AACGCCTAGGGGGTACAAGCACTATTTATTCTCTAAATTTCAGCTCATTTTGTTAACCAAGCTTGCAAAAGGACAATAGCTCAGAACTCATCCTGTTAAAAGTTGTAAAACCACAGACAGAAGTATTTGCCATGCTGTTAGTTGAGCAATGCCTCCCTAGAGGTGAAAAGAGCACAAACTTTTTCAGAATTGCACAATTGCTCTGGACCATGGAAAACAGAAATGTACTTTGATGATCACCAACAGTATTCCAGATGCTCATTCGTTCTTTTAGGAAAAAGAATTCCGAACTGACAAAGATAACTTTGGTGTTACCTGCTCTGTATTTCAAACACTATTCATGCTAGTATCTTTTCTAGTTGAACATCACCAAATATATTTCAGCAACAGCTGTCTTCACACTAACAGTGGAAGACTGATGTTCAGATATCCATGTCTCAGCTATATTCAAAAGTACTATGCCATGAAGTTTAAGCATATTTAATTCAAAACAATACCAGGTTTGCTATGTTTCTACCCAATACAGCACAGATTTACATCAGCTTTTTTACTCATCAGCAACGATTTTGGAAGTAATTCCTCAGAGATTGTGTTGCTGGAACCTACCTGTTGCTATCAGACCAGCCTGAGAAAGCCTACTGGGAAGCAGTCAGCATCTGCTCTCAGAGTACTAGGGCTGGGAATTTCCAAGAAGTTGGAAGCCTGCAGTTTAAAGAAGCTAGAGCTCTAACCAAAGATCAGGTTTACACACTGCACACTGAAGTCAATACGGCATTATAACCCTGTCCCTTAACTGCAGATTTGGACATACAGCATGCTTGTAAAGTCTGAGCCATTCTAAGCGAAGTGGTTCAGGCCTGTAATTGCACAACCCACAGAGGGGCTGCCCCTGGGCCACAGATCTTGCAGGTCCCAGCAGCTCCTCCGTGAAAATGACATTCTTGTTCTTCCGCCACTAATAGTAGCTGGGAGATTGTCAAGAATGCCATTTTCAGCAGCCTGAAGCAGAGGAATCAGGCCTCTTCACACAGAGATTCGCAAATTCCTTACTTGGAACAAAACATTTAAAGAAAATAATAAAAACAATGTCTGCTTTTCAGTCCACCTTAATATTCACACTTTTTCTTTGAGGCATGTCTAAATAGGCATGTGATTCACAAATGTAAAAATTTCAAACCTAAATTGCAATTTAAAAATCTTCTGCCAGTTTCAGTGATCCCCACGGTAAAGGGAAACACAGAAGCAAGATGTCAGTGCTTCTCACAGGAAATGCCCTACCCTTTTATTGGCAACAAACTATGAGAATTTTCTGACATCCATTCTTAGACTGTAACTCTTGACTTCAAATTCGTAATATTACAACAATATTCACCTTCATGGCAATGAATTAATAACTATTTGTAACAAAAAGAAGCAAAACCCAGTAGTCACAGAAAAAACCCAAATATTAGTCTGAAAAAACTGGGATTGTTTAGCCTGGAAAAGAGAAGGCTTCGGGGTGACCTAATTGCATCATTCCAGTACATGAAGGGAGCCTACAAGAAAGATGGAGAGAGACTATTTACAAGAACATGTAGTGACAGGACGAGGGGAAATAGACTCAAAATGAAAGAGGGTAGATTTAGATTGGGTATTAGGAAGAAATTCTTTACTGTGAGGGTGATGAGCTACTGGAACAGGTTGCCCGAAGAAGCTGTGACTGCCCCATCCCTGGCAGTGTTCAAGGCCAGGTTGGATGGAGCTCTGAGCAACCTGGTCTAGTGGAAAGTGTCCCTGCCCATGGCATGGGGATTGGAACTAGTTGAACTTTAAGATCCCTTCCAACTCAAATCATGCTATGATTCTATGATTATATATACATACATATATTTGTGCATCACAGATTTTTGCTGGAGATTACTTGAGGTCATTCACATAAATATATACTGAACTTCAGGTGGAAAAACTGACATTTATTTTCTGAAAAATAAAGAACACAATTCTGTAGATTACTTAATCTGATTCTGTAGGTTTACTTCACCCATCACCCTGAAAAAGTTACTTAAGATAAAAATGCTTGTGAGAAGTAAACCTTCAACTCTTGAACTATAGTATTACTGGTTTTCATTTTCTTGTAATAATGGTGAATATTTGCAATTTCATCATCTTATTTTTTTACTTACTTCTTGTACCTCTCAAAAGACTGCCAAGAAAATATTACTGAGTTAAATGGTTTTATCATTTCTAAGCATAAGGAACACAAAAGTATGTCTGCCCATGTTAAGACAATTAAGTATCTATTTTACCAAGGAGTTCTTAGACTTCAGACACTGAAGCAGGAATCCAGAATTTTGTGGCAAGTCATAAGAACTTCATTACTATAAGACATCTTATTGACACTTCTGTGGAAAACCTAGTCAATGTGGCCTCCTTGTAAGAGTCTTAAAACTTCAAATTTATCCAAAATTAGTAAAAGCTTTTAGGGCTAGCAGCTTACTCTGCCTGCCATACAGGGATACTGACAGGTGTATCCTACCTGGTGAATATCCTACCCCAACATCATATATCCTTTTAAAAGGCTCCAGTATTGGACAGCTAATCATTGCTTGTTCTGCTGGACACTTGCCAGCATTGTCTCACCAAGCATCAGAACTGATGGAATGCAATGCAAATGGAGAGAAAAGTGAAAGATGGACTTGGTTGGAAACAGGCATAGAGAACAAGAGAAAATGAAATCATATATTAAAAAAATTACATTCTAGGCATATAGTCTAACAAGCAGCTCAAATTACATACGCAATAGAACCCTAAGTCCAGTATTTCTCAAGTTGTGATTAAACATCCTGCCATTTTACATCTATTCACACTTTAAAAAAAAAAATTTAGTCCTGTGTTTGATAACCCACTTACTGAAGTTAGAGCTTACTAAAGGACTGCTACTTGAAACTCTTCTGGAGTTGTAGTTTTGTCACAAAGTAAATCCCTATAAATTCACTTTATTTTTTTGCCAGCTAAGTCACAAATATGCCATTCTTTTATCTTGCATTCTTTTCCTGCTCGTTGCAACTCACTTCAGTTAATACATGACATGCCCCAACAAAATAATTCACACTATTCTCCATTCTGCACTCTTATCTCCTAGGAATTACAGTTGAACTGCATCACAGATTCAGGTAAATACTCTCTAGAGTAAAGTTTAAGTTGAACTAGTGATGTTTTTCAGTACCAGTATCTATGCAAGCCTACATCTGTTTATAATGATCATCATGGCTTATTAGATATGATCTCGCTGAAGGGAATATGAGCAATGCCTACGCTCTAGAAATAGATATTATTTAAAAGCATCTTTTGAATAGCATTAACTTGTTTTTTCCCCCTAATCTTCTGTGTGGAAGTGATCACTCACACACACACACAAGAATCTATCAGCACTGTCTTTTACCTTACAGACTTTTGAGCCTTTCATTTTCATAGAGCAAGGACTTCTATTAATATTTTATAGCAAGAACCCCTTAAAAAGTTGGTGATTATATCTCAATGCTCTGTTTCCTTTTACAAAGCAATTTCCAAAACAAACTAATTTTTCCCTTATAAGATAAAGAAAAGCATTAGGGTTTTTTTTTTATTTAAACCACAAGTTCTCCCTTCTTTCAACAGACTTAACTCAGTCAAATATTTGAGATAGGTTTTTGTATAAACAAATCAAATAATAAAAAATTCAAGTCGCTAAAATAGTCGCACATTAAACAACTTGCCAAAAAAATAGTGTCAGGATTAGAACCATTTAAAATTCAACTTTCCCATACGATTCTAACAAAGTAACAAGTGTGCTACAAACTAAAAGTATGAATCAAAAGTCTGAAAAAAGAAAGCAATACATACACATTGAAAATTTTTCTTTGCTGGAGAGAAGGAAGCCCTTTAAACCCATTTGACCTACAGCCTCTTAGAAGAAAACAAATTCTCTATTAAGTTCAGTAAGGAGGGGTTTGACAGCAGCTGTATCACTAACTTCTTATTTTCTATAGTGATCAACATGTACTTCATTAATTAAATGCAAAAATTTCATGTACTTCTAATCAAAATTTAAAATAATCAAATTGTCCCTATTATTCCAATGCAATGTCTTTTGAACACACCAGCTGAGAAGTTATGTTAACAGCAAAACTCATTTTATCTTAAAGAGAAAGTATCAAATTGGTTAAAATTCTAAACAACTGAAGCTGGAGATGCTGAGCCCATTTTTTAAGTTCTATACATTTACATTTTCTTTCCAAGATTTTATTTTTCTGATCTGTACACACAAGCTATTTTTAAACCTTATTCGTGATAAACATTTTATAGAAATAATATCAATGTTATACTGAGGAAAAGGATCTCATAATCACTGCAACAAAACAAGGAATAATTCTATTAATTTTGAGGCAGAAGGATGAATGAAAGATGACCATTTTGATGACCACTCTGGGTTTCACATATCTTTTGTTCCACACTAATTAGTTCTTTTAGCCTGACACAAGTAACTGTAGTTTGACCACAAGTTCGATTAAGCATGTTATATCATATACTATGTCACACTCTTGATCTGTAAATAATTTTACAGCACTATTTAAATGTCAGCATTGGTAAGTGCAGCATTAACTGCATGCTAAGTTAATTACAAATGTAATAAAACCAAATGAAGTTCAAATTCATCACAACGACAACGTTTATTCTTGCAAAAATATAACTCAGCAACCTTAGCTGAACATCAGCAGTTCTTCTCCTTCCTACACATTTATTCCCTCCCCACACCTAAATAACTGCTTTGCCAGCAGATTTACAAAAATTGGGATAAAAATATGTATGCAAGAGAACAGCAGTGGCAGTCTTTATGAGCAACAATTGTTGATATGATTCTGCCACATTTTGACAAGTGTTGCTCTCTGAGTTCACTTGCTTCTATATTAATCAAGATGACACAAACCAGATACTCACAATTTGTACAATTAGATGAATCATGCGACAGGCTTACAGGACCACTGACCTAGACTGGAAAATTGGGCAAAACCCCCCACATTTTTTAAAAAGGACAAATTTGTGCAGTTTCAGACAGCCACTATAATGTAGGTTAAATGGAAGTCCGTAAAGCCTAATTTTTTGCTACACATTTCAGCATTTCTTGATTATACAGAAGAATAAGATGTTTGCTTTCTCCTGCGAAATTTTACTTTTTAATTCAAGGAGTAAAAACTAAATGTGATTCTCATTTATTCTGTGTGTTACTTCTATTTGATGCATATTTCTGCAATGATAGTTTTAAAACCCACGTTCATTGCAAAAAAAAAAAAAAAAACAGCCACAAAAGTTTCTGTGGCCCACAGAACATTAATTAAAAATTGCTTATCAGTTCTTGCAGTCACATGCAGTCTTCAGTATGAATTTCCATAGAACTCTTACTAAAATAAAGCACCTATTTTGTTTTGATAACCTTTGAACGGAAAAATAACACTAAAAGTTTACACCGTGCCTTTTATTCCCCCGTTTTCTTGCCCATACGGTATTTCTCTCCTGCAACGTGAAGCACTTTGTTCGCCTTTTAAACAGATTAAATCTCGTCTAGTTTTAGATTAATCAACCCCTAAGGAAAAGCGCCAGCGCCCCCTGGTGGGCACAGCTGCCCTCTGACAATACCGGCGTCACTCCAAAACCTCAGCTCAGCAACAGCGACATTTAATTGCCTTTCTACACCTTCATGCTTTCTAATCATCCACTAGGCTGCGGAACCAGGCCTGTAAACTGGAGAAGCACTCTCTTGTTTGCTCAAAACATTCGCTTTTGAATCCGTATTTTTACTATAAAATGCACGGAAACAGGTTTATGAGGAACATAACCTCTAAGCTCCTTATTTTGGCTGCTTCTTTCTCAAAGTAATTAGAACTAGTAAATCACATTTATTATGTTGGTGTGTTATTTTAAAATAAACTGAAAGCTGTTTAAAATAAAACAGAGAACACAAGAATGACAGGCTGAACCTGAATGGTTCAATCCTAGTGCAAATGGACCTAACAGTTGATACAAGGTACATGAGTAAAAATGCACTGAGGAACAGATTCTTTGTTTTAGTGAGGCTGCTGGGCAAAGTCTAAGTTTGTTCCCAGTGCCATTCATAGTTTTGCACGGTGTTTAACACTGCAGATTCCTATAAAGTCTAAAGTTATCAGACAGAAGTCCCACCTGAACATACTTCCCACGATATAATTGGAATTTCAGGGTAAACAGCAATCACAGTATCTCAGTTATAAAGTCTTCAGAGTATAAATATTTGGTGTAGAATAAAGACATTGCAGCACCAATGAGAAAAGACATTGCAGCACCAATGAGAAACAGAGTCTCAAATGCAGAGCAGTATCTGCAACCAGTGTGCCAAAGGCAGTTAACTCAGGAGCCTCTCAGTCCACTTCTGGAATTGTGTTCATCTCTGTAGGCAGAAAGTGTCGGAGGTCACATCTCAGGGTTTTCACTGAGGCATATGCCAGGTCATTGTACCTATTACTTCCAATGTATTACAGGAAACATTTCCTTTCTGGAAATGGAAATAAACTCTTCCAGGCTGTCACAAGTGGCAGAGGCATTAGACTGAGCCAGTGCTGAGGAGTACTGCAGAAGATGAAGCCTATACCAGTCAATCTCAGAGAAAACCATGATTTTTTGAGCAACTAATTTTGTCTATGTCCAAATACTTGTGCTGGAGTGATACTCAAGGTATGAGGTAAATTTACATCCAAACAAAAACCTTTAAAGAAGGTTCCACTGAATTCATTGTACTGTATGAAATAAATGGGGACCTGTTTTTGTAGGAAATCAGTATAGAGCAATCAAAAATCTTAAGATTTGGTCAGTACTGAAATAGAAGATTCCTTTATTGTATCCTGGTTGTTCATCATTGATTTAATGGGAGATGTTGCTTATCCATCAGAAGTTTCTTTTGCCTTTGTTTTAAGTTTATTTTCTTAAACGCTATTAATCTCATCAAATTTAAAGAAAAAAATGAAATGTTTCCAAAGTCTGTTTCCATTTTTTTAAAAAATCTAAATAAACAAATATAAGCCCTAGCAATATTACAACAACATTAACGAATTTTGAAGACAACATTAACTGAGGCAGAGGCTCCAAAGTGTCCTGACCAGGCTGTGCAGCAGTGGAAAGGGACTAGATGTTTCTGCCTCAGGCTCCCACATGCTTTTCCTAGTACTGGGCTTACCTAGTTCTGTAGCTTCCTCTCCTCACTTCCCAAGATATCAATGCTGTAGTTTCTCTGCAGACTGCAGCAGTGAGCAGTGTGACTCTGCACCTCTCTGTAAGACACTAAGACATCATCTCTCACCTGTTCAATAACCAGGACTGCTTCGTGTAGGTCACGACAATACCTCTTTTAAATTATTATATTAATTGCATTTTAAATAATATTGCCTCCTTACCTGTGTCATGGGTAAATGCACTATTCATAGGCTCTATCAGGCATTTTGGAGACATGACGGTGTTGCTGAATTGTCTGTATTGATTCTATCTGCATTCATGTCTAATTCTGTGATGCTTCCTTGCACTGAACATACCCATATTTTATCACCTCATATTCTACCAGGTAAAGTTCCCAGTTGTACCTAAATAAATTAATATACTCTCTATTGACTACTCACTTTTTTTTTAAATTTTCCATTAGGATTATTCTATCTGGAGCCCACTGGTTAATGCTAAACTTTCATCTAACCTGTAGAAACTGTTTCTTTCTTCTATCTAAATATGGGTGTCTATCACACAGTCTGGGATGCCTCCAGCTCTGTACTCCGAGGACTCATTTTTCCATCTCTCTTGTCATTCTCCTATTCCACCGAAAAACTGTCACTTAGGTGTGTTTTCAGAGCTAAATGGGCCACATTTATTACTTCTACTTTTACTCATAGCCTTTCACCTCCTCATTTTAACTTCCTGTTACTGCCCTCACAGCTGCTAAGCTACTTATCAATATTTAAAGCCTGCTACCATTGTTTTAAATTTACTTGTTCTGAAGAGAAAGCAAAAATTGGAAGCCATTCACTACCACTTATTTAGATAATTTCAGGCAGGCATTTCAGTCCACTTCAAAGGCTCAGGAAAGGTAAACAACTGTAATGGGCTGTAATTACTTGTCTAGGTCATTTTATATTAACTTTTTATCTGTATAATTTTAATATTAACTACTTTGGTGTATCACCTCCTAAAATATGCCACAAAAATATATTTACTTCTGAGTGTTTAACTGGACAATACCCTTCAACCCTCTCATCCGGTTTTCTTCCTAAAGCAAAATCAACATTTTGGTTTTGAATCAGCCTGCAGCTTCTCTTTTACCCCCATGGTTCTGGAGATAAGCATGAGGTTTGACAAAATTTTGGCAATACTAGAGGGCTCGTACAATTCTCATCAGTAAATGAATGCCCCTTCCAGATTACTGAACTAGTTATCAGCTTCTGCTTAGTTAGAAGTGCAGCTTTGTACCTCTAATACTTGTTAGCATATTTGAAAATGCCTTTTTATATTAAGTAATATAGATGTGAGAGGAGTAAGCAAATACAGCAATCATTCCTGCATGTTTGCATGACAGATATAATTCTTATATGGTGATCTAAACCATCTAATATCTAAAACCCCTCTTCATGTCTTCTAATCACACAGAAAATACCCTATTTTATTACCTATTTTACTCTCCTTCTGAAGTCTACATCTAACCCCTTTGCCTCAGCCTGTATGTTTTGTTTGGTAAAACATTCATTTGCACAGTAGTTTACTCAGCTATAGATCAACATTAAGTTTCTAATGATCTCATTTTGAGATCATTATATGTCATGGCCCTCTCTACACTGGCAATTCACTGAATCATTCAGGCTCAGAGGGACTTCGGGATGTCTAGTGCTCACTGTTCTGCTCAAAGTAGGGTCATCCAAGATTCTTATGGTTTTACCCAACTGAGTCTTGAAAACATCCAAGGTCAGTGAGTCCACAACATCTCTGGGCAACCTGTTTCAGCAGTTAAGTATCCATATATTGATGTTTTTCCCTTTTATATTTTATCAGAATTTAGCCTGTATCAATTTCTGCCCAGCGTCAATCACTCTCCTGCTGTGCACCTCAGTAAAGAGTGTGGCTCCTCTCAGGAGCCTCCATTTCAGCACTGGGAGGCTGAGTTCCTTCAGCTTCAACCCAGAGGTAGGACTCCTTTATAAATCCTGGACAGTCTTAAAAGGGATGTCCCCTGCTGCTAGACTTGCTGCAGCATAATTTACTCAATCTCTTTACTATCACCACTTATATCCTGTATGCTACTCCATGCATTTAATTTTTTTCTTTTTTTTTTTTTCTTGAAGGATTGTAAGAAAACACAAGCTGTAAGAACAGAGTGAATCTGAAAGGCATGGAAAAGGCAGCACCTCTACTTCTTTACTACCTGCTTATCTCAAAACTGCTATATCTCATCACATCAAAGTAAATAGATCTGCTGCAGCAGTTGAAGCTTCAGGAAACCTGAGCTTCCCATTTAACCCACATTTCTGTTCATGAGGTTTTGCCATTTTTAAAGAATTTTTTTAAAATAGCCTCAAGGAAAAAGCAAGATAAGGCTCTATTTTTCTGTTCATTCTCCTAGCTGTACTATCACTTCTTCTCTAAATCACTTTCTCATATTTCATTATTTTACTCTTAGTAGACAATATTACACATACATGAGGTATCAGATGTTCTAGTTTATTGTTGTTTCTGCTGGGAATACTAGTTATTTTGAAATATCCCACTTGTGCAGAAGAATGAGTTACTAAAGCTATAATATTAGTCCCCCACACTGTTACAGTGCTTGTCAACTCCAATTTCATTTTGTTAGGTTTCATTCTAAAAAATGGCAGTTTTACAGTCTGAGAAAAGATCTTACAATCCAGTTCCTTCCTCTCAATAAAATCATACACCTAATTCTCAGTCTCTTTCTCATACTTACAAATCCACATGGCTAACCTGTGAACCTAAACCCAAAAAATTAACTACATATTAACAACTAAGTGATCAGTCTTCTGGAGTTATTAACATTGGTAGTGTCCAATGTAACAGACATTTCGGTCTGATTTCCAAAGTAACAAACTCACATTCAGCATTCCTTAGTTATCTTCTGCCATTCAGAAACTTGTTAGAGTTTATCAATATCTCTTGAATAGTCCTTCTATTAATTCTGCATCAATAAACCATAGTGACAATTGTGAATTATACCAATTGCTAAACTGGATGTCAAGTCTCACTCAGCACATGCTAACCTTACAAGTCAAAATTAAAAGGGTCTTAGTAACCGGTTGCACAGATACTATTTGAGTTTGTTTTTTTTCTCCCTGGTAATCCACTAATATTTATTGCGCCGATTTTTAATTTTAATTACCGATTTTTAGTACAGGTTTTGATGGTGACTGTGTTACTTTATCATATGATTTTCTGCCTATACATCTTGGAAGATGTAACATCAGCTGTTGTGTTATCCTGCCACATGGCAAAAAACTATCCTGTAGAGGCAAGTTAATTTGAATATCATGAAGCATTGCCTCGTAACAATGGAAAACCCCACCAAAAGAAAAATGGAGTAGCACGCAATTTTTACATCACCTTACCTTTAATTGGAAGTATTTGGGGGAGATGAGGTAGGAAATCCTGAAATCCAAATACACAGACTGTTGGAACGAGCAAGAAGCAATACCTTTCCTGCCCAGAAAAAAGCCAAAAATATTTGGTGTATTTGTTTAATGAAAGGAGACAAGGAATCAGCCCTCAGGGAATATACTTTAATTTAGCTCTGTGTGATTTTCCAATACTATTGGCAGAACAGGAATAATTAATACAAGAATGAACTCATGAGTGATTTAGTGGCAAAGAGGTATGTTAAGAGTATCACCTAAACAGTAAATATATAAAACACTTTACCTAACTTCAAACAACAGGAAAAATACCTACTGTTTCAAGGGAAACTACCTAAAACTACTCTGTATGAAGGCCCTAAAATGTACCTAGTACATAGCAATCAAATGCTACATCCCACATCAAAATATATTTGTTTGAGAGAAGGAGAATGAGATGACAGCAATGTTTTAGATACCTGATTTCTCATTACTGTGATGGCACGCATAGAATCCTACCCATAGCCCCATTCCAGCACTATCAGACTTGGGATCAGCTCCATTACATATTCCACCCGAAACTGAAACAAATTTAACTGACCCACCGAGACACAGAAAGATGTAGAAAACAGTAGAAGCAAAGTGTAAAAAAGTAACTCTTTCTACTGCCACTGAGTCTTCTGAGCTGCTTGGGCCTTGCACTATTTTGAACCACACATGTAGCTTTCACTTTTAAGAGGTTCAAGAAGACTGAGCCTTTTCAGGGCTTGTCACCTGAACAGTGACTCTTTCTTTGAGACTAGGACACAGTTCTAGTGATTCTCAATTTCTGTAACAACTTGAGGATATTATTTCTCAAAATATTCTTTGTTCCCTTCCAGAACTTATTCATATGTGGTAGCTAAAGTTCTCATATAAGTGATATCTGTTTACACTGAGATGTAACATTAACGCACCTTCTCCTCTTTATTTCTGCTTTTCTTTAATGGCAAACAAAGGAGTAGCACGAGCCCTCCGTTTAATACATAAATTTTTAGTTTCTCCCAAAACTCTCCTAAAGAGTCATTGTGGTCCACATGAGAAGCATGTAAGCTCATGTTTTGACAAGTGCCAATACAATTCCACTACATGTGAAATTAAGCTTCTAATATTGGGAAGTAACAAAATTATACATTTTGATTATGACTGCTTTCTGGTGATCATTTTGCATGGCATACATTATGAATTCTGGAAATAGACTAAATAGTTTCAAATTAACTCTTAATAGAAGCCACTAATATAAATGAACATCAGCAGAAAAGCAGTAATTAAAATATACTTTAATATACTAGTTAGGAATAAACCACAAATAACCTATGTCTCAAACACATTTGGAGTGCCAAACTCAATTACCAAAACCAAGTAAAACAGAAAAAGAAGCAAATACAGTATAAAATACTGACAAACAATACATAACAAATTTTGAATCATAATACTTACATAAGTAGGCAAGATATTCATAATATTACAGTAGAACTGTCTTTGTTTTGGGTGCATCAGATTCAATAAATTTTTTTTCCAGAAATTTCATATACTTTCCACTAACTGTACCAGAATGTAAAACATCTATATGCATTATGAAATGTAAATAAACCCCTATTTTCTGTAAATGGCATTAAATTACAGTTTCAACAATATGAAAGGCTTCACCAAGTAATTAATGCATCAGAAAAACCTAATATGAAAAAGGAGCTGTGGTGTTCTGCAGCACATGGCAACGGGATCAGTTTTGCTAGATGGATTTCCAACACCTTCCTCCCAATAAATTTTAGTTTAGAAAGACGGACAGAAAAGCACATTTTTAAGTATTTCATTCATAGTTTTGGCTTGGTTCATTTTGGTTCAATTCATACTTTGTGTTGTTATATATATCAAATTCTGTCCAATATTATAAACAGCACTATGATTCAGGGTGCAAAACCTAAGAAATACTCTTGCAACAAATATTTTTTTGGGGGGGTTTTAGAATTTATATGTGTGATTTTATATATATAAATAGATCTCTGTGGCCAACCATCAAAACCCTGCTAAATTTATACTTCAGTGAATGTTCTCACTGGCAGTAATTATCTTATCGTGAGCAAATTATCTGTATATAAAATAAAGGACAATTTATTCATAGAAATTGATACTCTAGCAATTCAGAAAAACATGACGCTAATCAGCCACATATTAAGAAGAAAAATATCTTTAAACTCTGCTGTGTTCAGATATAATTTCTTGCCTTCACATCTTTGCCTCGCAATACAAATTAAGTTTACAAATGTCTCTTTGAATAAGCCCTCTCCCTATTTATTACTCGGATGAACAATCTCCCCTCAGTAGCTGAAAAAAGCCCCAAAACCAAGGAATTCACTGAAGCAGTTCAAACACTAGCTGTATAGGGATACCCAAAATCCAGTAATCATAGTAACTCTCACTCTGCTGTCACCTCCCTGAATTACCTGGATAGCTCTAGATCAATCCTGTTGTCCCAGCACAAAGACAGTAATTTCAAATGTGTTTAGCTGAATAGTAAAGAACCCTCACCAGAGTTCACAGAGTTCCCCTGCTCTCTTCTGAATCTCCAAGTGAAGAAATCCTGTAATTTCTTATTAAATTACAAGTTTGACGGTTGTAACTTACTTTTTTCCTACTTTCTTTCCCTGCATGCTCCAAAAAGAGAATGTGATTGCTCAGGAACTGCCAGCAGTTTAGCACACAGACTAGTCAATCAAGTGGGCCGGATCTCCCCAACCAGCTTGTGAACTCCAACATTCATATTGTGAGCTCTGGTGTAAGCTAAAGAATATATGCAGAGTATATGAGGATGCAATTGCAGATTACTAATACTGGAGAGTCGGCACCCTGACTAGAACAGATCCAGGCACAAAAGTAATTACATCCATTGCTGGATTTCCTTAGATATATTGCCACAGAATGATCTCCCCAGTATGTCTAAACTAACCTGAGTGTCCTAAAGAAGTACAAGGTAGTTTGGACATCAATTTATTCAGCATCCTAGGGATATCCCATTCCTAGGGATGACACAAGATCAGGGCAGGTACATAAAGATACTTTATGGATATGCAAATGTGAGAGGTTAGCAAATGCGACACCCATCTACAAGAACAGCCAGAAGGATCTAGGGAACTACAGATCTGTCAGTCTGACCTCAGTGCTGGGGAAGGTCATGGACCAGATCATCTCGAGTGCCATCATAACAGCACATGAAGGAAAACCTCAAGTCCGTGGGGATCAGGCTCAGCCAGTACGTGTTTATGAAAGGCAGTGTCTGCTTGACCAACATAATGTCCTTCCAAAACAAGGTGACCTACTTACTGAGAAATGCTGTGGATGCTGTCCCCCGGACTTCAGTAATTGACGCCATTTCCCCAGTATTCTCCTGGAGAAACTGGCTGCTCACAGCTTGGATAAGTGCGCTTGTTCATTGAATGGAAAACTGGCTGGATGACTGGGCCAGAGAAAGGTGGGCAATGGAGTTACATCCAGCTGGTGGTTGCTGACCAGTGGTGTTCCCCAGGGCTCAGTACTAGGGCCAGCCCTGTTTAATACCTTTATCAATAATCTGATGAGGGGATCAGGGGCACCCTCAGTCAGTTTGCAGATGACACCAAATTGGGCAGGGGTGTTGATTTGCCAAAGGAAGGCTCTGCAGAGAGATCTAGACAGGCTGGATCGATGGGCCAAGGCCAGTGGTATGTATAAGGTTCAACAAGGCAAAGTGCCAGGTGCTTCCCTGGGGTCACAACAACCCTACATAGCGCTACAGGCTGGGGCAGAGTGGCTGGAAAGTTGCCCAGTGAAAAAGGGCCTGGGGGTGCTGGTTGACAGGTGCCTGAACATGAAACAGCCGTGTGCCCAAGAAGGCCAATAGCATCTTGTCTTGGATCAAGAATAGTGTGGCCAGCAGGACCAGGGCAGTGATGGTCCCTCTGTACTCAGCACTGGTGAGGCCAGCCTCAAATCCTGTGTTCAGTTTAGGACCCCTCACTAAAAGAAAGACATTAAGGTGCTAGAACACGTCCAGAAAAGGGCAACCGGTGAATGGTCTGGAGCACAAGTCTAACGAGGAGCAGCTGAGGCAGATGGTGTTGTGTAGCCTGGAGAAAAGAAGGCTCAGGGGTGACCCTATCACTTCCACAGCTCCCTGAAAGGAGGTTGTAGCCACGTGGGGGTCAGGCTCTTCTCCCATGCAGCAAGTGACAGGACAAAGATCCAAGTCATGCTAGGGAAGGTTTAGATTGGATAGTAGGAAAAATTTCTTCATTAAAGGTTTGTCAAGCATTGGAACAGGATGCCCTCAGAAGTGGCTGAGATGTGTAGATGTGGTGCATAAGGACATGGTTTAGCAGTGGACGTACACTTTCTCCACTCTTGTTTAGGTACATGTTTAAAATAAACTTTTGTTTCTTTTACGAACTATAAATGAATGACATTTTAGGCTTCTGCACATCATTATATTCAGTACACATCTATTCCTTGATAATAATCATTCTTTTGAAGCTTTTTATTAGCTCATGTAACTTATTTCAACTCAAGAGAAGCTAGTATCTCTAGCTATAATTGGTTTTCTCTCGCCACTTTCCCTTTAGCAATATGAAGCACAATCAACCTCACTTTCAACCCATTTTATGCTTATCTAACCAGCAGTTGCAACAAGTGTTGCAATATTTGACTAATTCATTCGATAATTTATTCTAACATTACAAACACACTCTTAACCAAACAATAAACTTAGCTTACTGAAATTTGTTGTCAGTCTAAAAAAATCTATTTAAACATCAAATACCTCTAGTATTAAGCATAGTAAAATGCAAGAGCAGGATTCTATTAGGACTTTAAACACCAAATCCCGCTTCTATGAATAACAAGTTAGAGCTTTGCCTATTCTCAGATCAACTAAAATATTCTCACAGATGTTTCTGCCTCTTAGCAAAGGGCCACAAGATGAACTGAAATCAATGAACTCCATGAATGACATTAAACAGACCTGCACATCTCTTTTGCTCAGTGACTTTATATATTTGCAGAAAAAAAAGAAAAACTGAATACGGTATTTGCTGAACTTTCACTCAAAAAGACACTTAACCCCACACCTGATGGAGTCCGAGTGCTCTTCTAGTGGATATCTGTTACAGACACTGGCACCAGTGCACTACGTGTGCCACTGAAAACCTTGCAGTGTATAGCACAGCCAGTCTCTGTGTGCAGAGGAGGCCTCCTGTCTCCCAAGGGTGTCACTTTCTGTGCATGCCTACACGGCACATGACTGCTGGTAGTTTTGCTGATTTCCCCATAGCTTCCCAAAACAGAAGACTCAGCAAAAGGGAACATGAGGAGCAATTTACACATCTTTCTCCCACACAATCATTCTATTTAAATCACAACAAAACAGGCTACAGGCCAGAAACCTGTTCTGAACATGTAGCACAACTCACATCATCTTTCCCAGGGCTTTGTGGCCTCTTTTCTGAAAAATGATGTATTCTAGTCACTTAATGGAGAAGTTTTTGTTCATCTGGGAAAGTCAACAAGAAGGAACAACTTGTTGCTAGTATTAGTATAATTTAGGAAATTAGGAACGTCTGTCAAACCAGAGGAAATGTACTGAAAGCACTGCAGACTGCATATCCTTTCATTCAAGACTCAGAGATTCATTAGAAAAACTGTATAGATATTTAAGCGGTAGACTACCAGACACTGAGCTACAGTCTCATCCGTCAGGCAAATGCAATCTCCACTATATTCTATTTATCTCCTCTTGTTATAAAATGTAAATATATCACCAGACAACCTTTCAAGGGTGTTATAATGATTAAAAAATTAACATTCGAAGGCTCTTGAAGAAAAAAGAAATTGTAAAGATCAGAAGAAGAGTTATTAAAGCAAACAGAACACATCAGGTATCTTCCAAAGCAATAATTGAAAAGTTTATTACTACTTGAAGTGCATTTCTATCTTTAAAGATTCTGGTTTGTTACTGTATAGAAGGAATTACAGATAATAAACATGAGGCAAACAATCACTGAACTTTCACTTAAGATTTATACATTATGGAAAAAAAGCATTATTTTTGTGAAACGAGCTCCGAAGAAAAGAAGATATGGTTTTACAAGTCTTGATGCTCCAAACACTTAAATTCAGCTCAGATATAAGATTATTTGCATTGAAGCTTTTTAGAACCATACAGACTGGCATATGCATCAGTTGCAGGAAATCGGCTTCAATTATCACCACCTTTCACTTCAACCATGGTTGTGTGAGTCAACTTCCTGAGTACCCTTTGAAATGGTGCTACGGAGTTAACTATTCCATAGCATCTGTTAACATATGGTAACATTTTTAGTACCATGAGCACACACAAAGATTGGACAAAACCAAGAAATTGCTGCTTGAGCATTATGACTAAATATCACAGAATCATAGAATCATTTAAGTTGGAAAAGACCGTTAAGATTATCAAGTTTGGGTAATAACCATTGCCCTAGCACTGCCGAGTCCATGCTAAACCATGTCCTTAAGAGCCACATCTACACAGCTTTTAAATACCTCCAGGGCTGGTGACTCACCCACTTCCTTGGGCAGCCTGTTCCAATGCTTGACAAACCTTTCCATGAAGAAATTTATCCTAATATCTAACATACATCTCCCCTGGCATGACTTGTGGCCTCGTCCTATCACTTGTTACACACGAGAAGACAGAAAACTCCACCCGGCCTCCTTTCAGAAAGTTGGAGAGTGTGTAAGGTTTCCTCTGGCCGTCCTTTTCTCCAGGCTAAACAACCCTTGTTCCCTCACTGCTCCTCACAGGACTTGTTTTCTATACCATTATTGTGTAAAATAATACAGAAAGTCTTTCTCATCTTCCTTACTTGTAAGAATGTATATCTAAGTCCAAGTGTGCTACAAAAATCCTTTTATTATGTGTATGTTCATGCACAGCAATACACTTAAACAACTATATTCTTACACTTAAATAATTGATTTTTTAAAAACCAAACGAGTCATGCTTTGGTGACTGTACAATCAATATTCACAGCCATTTCACGGAAAATAACAGTTCAGTCCTCTTCAATGTACATCAGTGAGATACTGAGGAAATAACATAATTTCAAAGTCTCAGTGGACTTCAGCCAAACGTGAAAGACAGCTGAAGCCAAAATGTCATAGAATTCCAAAAGGGCTGCACAGTTTCTCATAGAACTACTTCAGCTCCTGGTTAGATTTACAAAACACAATATTTGGCATTATGATGTCTAAAAAATGAGCCCCTTGATATAATTTTCAGTCCCAGACCTCAACTGCATGATCCTTTAACATTTACAAGCACATGCGAATTTGCAGTTATAGTTCTCAGCTTTTTAAAGTCAGGAAGATCCTTTCCCCTATGATGTTATCTGTCTCTAATCTATTTCAGCCACTTGCTTAACTGAACACACTTAGAAAGTCACCAGCATGGGAACAGCCCTCCTGTGCATCTTATCTTACATATAAAGAGTGATAAATGAAATCAGAATACAGCCCTGGTAACATTCTTCTTCTTTGCACATACATTTCTTTTGAAATGGATAACAATGTAATTGTTTCTTTTATTCGGAATATAAAAGAATTCCAGCTAAAACCTTCATTGGCCCACCTAGGAAATGGGGTTTTTTAAAGAAAACATGTGAAAAGTAAGCTTCATACTTCTAATATCTAAATAAATTAACCAAACTCTGAAAAAGATTCTCTTGAACATACCTAAAGATGGAAGTTTGTGGTCTGCATTTTAAGTAGTGTACATTTTAAATCATCTGCTATAAATGGTAGAATTTGTTTTCCCACAATCCTGATTTAGGAGCATGAAGTTTTGTAAATTTTTAAGAAAGGGCTGAATAAACAAAGAATACTGAACTCTAAAGAGAACAAATCAAAGAGCTATATGCTACAATGCCCTGCAATTCAGTGATGGCAGAAAGCCATGACTTGAAATTAGTTATACTGCATATAAGTTGTGTAAAAAGCATCAAAGCAGTTAATGGATTAATGTGGTACATAATAAAAAATAATTCAATCACAGTATCAAACAGCCACTGACCTGGAAAATATAGCAATGAAAAATACCTATATTTGCTGACAGAAACTGAAGTTCTTTATGTTACCTTCAAAGGAACACTAAGACACGTTTCCCATGTAACACAGTCAAATCCTCAAATTTTGAGCAGCTCTGAAGAATAACCATTATATCGAATATAACACACATACTGTCAGCAAATTGCAAAATGAGAATTAAAATAAAAGCCAGTTTCTCAGAAGCACAGCACTTTCAACACCAAAATGTGCATATTGAACTTTCTCCCAGTGGTTGTTACTATAACATGGCAATATTAAAATCACTACAAGCATGGCTACTCCTCAAATATGTCAGGATTTTGCCTCGGAATCTCACAATCATTTATATAACACCTTACCCAAACTGGAGGTCCTGTTCGTGAACATTTTTTAGTTTTAAGTTGTTTTTGTATAAATTTAGCCAGTTTTCATGAACTGAACACGAAAGAAAAATATTCCACGTTTTGCATGGCACAAAACTAGAATGAATTCTTACAAGCAAGCACTTACTAAAAAAAAAATCAAAACACTAGTTTGTACATAGATCATACTCTACCCAAATGTCAAGACACTAGAAAATTCCTTTATGCTGCCTTCCAGGTTCCAGACACCTTTAGGGATTCAAGTGTCTGGAAGAAAAGACCTATACATCTATTGGATACGTTCTTCTCACTATCTCCACAGAAATTAATGTAAGATTCTACCGTATAAGATAAATAATGAGTGATTCAGGCCATTCTCTTCTTCCTTGTAAAACAAATGCATGTATCAAACGTAAAACTGCTGAAAAAGAAAACGAAATTATTTATTAATTCAAAATTAATTAAGCAGAATATTTTTTTTTTTTTTACCATGAGCACCATCAAGCACTGGAAGAGGGTGCTCAGAGATGTTGTAGAATCTCCATCTTTGGAGAGAGTCAAAATCCACTCAGAAGAACCTGCTATGGCAGATTTTTTGGAGCAAAATGTTGGGCTAGATACCTCCAGCAGTCCCCTCCAAACTCAAATACTCTGTGTTTCTCTGAAGACTACAGTAAGGATGCAACAGAAAAACAGAAATCAAAAAGAGCACCATGTGTTTTCCTGATTTTTAGATTAAGGTCTAACCTGAAAAAAAGATTTATGCCAGAATTCATAAACTCAGAATGCTGAGTTATTCTGAGATTATGAATTTTCCATGCTTTGATCCCACATAAATTTCCATAGAGCAGAAACTGTGAAAAAATATTGAAATCCACGACTACCTTTTAAGCATCAGACACTGAAACTTTGAAAAATAGCAGAAAAGAGACAATTAAGCAAAATTAGAACTATTATTAATTAAATACAATTAGTAATTCTAGGAAAGGATGGCAGCAGTGAGCATCGAGCCTTCTAGAGTGCAATTTAAGATTTAAGATACAATACAGTCTAGTGGAAAATTACAATCAAATCCTCTGAAGAGGTTACAAATTCACATTACATAAGCTTTTTGTAGCTAGTAAGTCAAAATAAAATCTACTGAAGTTAAAACTGTGATACAGCTAAGAAAAAGAAGAACTAGATGAAAGACAGTGAAGCTGATGTTGTTCCTTGTACAGAAATACATTCTGCAAGTAGAACCTGGAAGGGATTTATGTAGGAAACCAAATTAATTACTTTAAGCACCTGAAGCATTTGATTTCATGGGATTTTGATGCAGCTGGGAGTTTGTTCACACACATTTATGGTCTTCCTTACATTTCTCCTGAAAGTTTCATGTTAAACCCTATGAAACTTCACACTGCTGCTGAATACTTTAGCTTCAAACACAGGTAGCAGTTTCTGACTAATCTCTGTTTGATTTTTTATAATAAAAAAATTCAGAATATACACATAATTTTTTGCAGTTACCCAGTAGTTCCATTGCATCATCTTCATTGTCAATGTCTTCTTCAGTTACAGATGGAGCTGTGCTTTGAGCAGAATCAAAGGAGTCCTGAGAAAGCATGGCAGCCAGCAGTTTCTTATGTTGCTGCTGTTGATGTTTTAATCCTTTGGTCTTTGGCTCCATTTTTAAGCTGTGAGGGAGGAAAGCACAACTTTCTCTTACCGGTGCTCTCTTCAAAATATGTCACTCATTCCCTGATAATTGGATGTTCTAAGATATTTTGTGTTTTCAGTTTCTACTTAAAAATTTGATTGAATTTGGGAAATTTCCCATTGACTTTACATGCACTAATCAAGTCTAAATAAGCTACACATATAGAACAGGATGTCAATTACTAATCAGTATTGCTAAGGCATTGTTGCATAGCAAAAAGCTGACAACAAAGAACTGCTCTCTTGAGTGGTTTTGATACTATTACCCCACAAGATTAGGGCTTTATATTTATATCAATTTTCCTGATTTGCTAAGTTGTGTCTCCGACCTAAATAACAGAGAACTAGAATTGCACAGAACTTAGAAGGGTCTAAGGCAGGACTTGCTACAGTTTGCCATTTCTGATTCCTTAAAATATCAACATAAAACAGACAGAAGTTCGGTGATCCACATGAGGGGCACCTCATGAGCGACACCTCAGACTGTCCTTACAGTGTTGCAGGAAGGTAGAATCCTTGCAAATATATGATTTTTAGTATCATCAACAATTGTTCATTTCCCCAGCAAAGATAAACACTAATAAGACAAAGTGCACCTTGGAGATGAAGAACAGGCTTTGAGTTTAGCACATCAGGTTATGGATGGGGCCTCTGCAAGCCCTAGTTCATTTCACACTCTAAGAGACAAGAGTATCATAATAAAAGCCACTCAAATTCCCCATTGTGTACATACATTATCCCTGGAGGAAGATTCCCAAGAGCCTTGCATCTTCTCATAATTCCTCCAAGAAATTTTTCATGTAGAAAACTAACAGTGATTTGGAAATGAGTTTAATCCTATTTTCGTGGTGTTCAAATTCCTGAAAGATGAGCTCAGTACCAGCAGGATTGCCATCAGCACTTTTCTATGGTCTCTTATCACTTACTAATACCTTGCCCTTCTTCCTTACAGCAGCAACAGAGACCAGTGCAAAACCAGTGACAAACACAATTTTTCCTCTGTAGCAACCCAGAATATTAAGGGCAAAAAGGTGACCGTTCATCCATTTGAAAAGACATCACTAATACAGCTACCTCAGACTGGCTACACTGTCTTTCTCAGTCATAGCAGTGACACCTGTCCTTTCAGTTGCTCTCTTTTTTTTTCTTTTTTCGAGTTAATGGGCTGGGCTTTCAAATATATGACGTCTGCTTCCATTGCTCATCATCACAGGAATGCATGTTTTTCAGGAGCAAAAGGTGGTTCTGTCACATGACACCGATGGCACTTACTCTACCAGTGATTTGTCAATGCCTAATCCTCTGGATATTTATATAGTGTTTCATATATGTAGCATTTCCTTATGTTTAGTGACAGGTAAAACAAAACATACTACCTGGAAATAATGGAACAATTACAGTTTTGACTTTCCTGTTCTTATACTTCTACTGGCTATTAAGATTAGTTCTAAGAGTTTGCTGGCTTATCCCAGAAATCCTGATAACTAGTGATCAATAACCTATCACTTTTTATTAGAAGTGTTGCTAAATAAAATTTAACAAGACAAAATTGGAAACATTGAATGGGAATTTTTCAAATTGCCCCCTCTTTCATCTGCCAGGTAAAAACATAATTTAATTATTTAAGGCTACATTAACTATGAAATAGATAAAAATTCTTTACAACTGAAAACTTCACTCTTTTGATAGCAAAACTTATACTCTTCCCACTATTTTTAGATGTACTAGGTATTTGCTACATTAAAACTGAGTTATTATTACCTAGTACTTGTCTCATGCATTTGGTGTGTGGTCAATTCCAAATTCTCCTAATAGTACTTTAATTCACAGTAACACTGAATCAGACTTTGAAGCAACTGCCAGTTATTAGTGAACTATTATTAAATATTCAGATTTACCTTGATCAATATGAGTCTTTTAAACTTCCATATATAGTTGGCATCAATTTTAGTATCACCACTATCTTGAAGTTCTGCAACTTTATGATTCCTTTGCAAGACTGCAAACACGATTTTTATAAATGCCTTACAAAAGCTGATGAAATGCTAATGAAGCAAAGAATTATCCGAGACATAAAATCAGTCATCCAAATGTAAATCCATATGCTGCATGTAATTTAGTAGTTACTCATTTCCACTGAAAATCAGTACTCCCACTTCACGATACATATTTTTCAACAGGCCTTCAGCACTTACTGCACCTAAAAACAGAGGTATCAGTATCCCATGAGTCTTTCCTGGCTTCAAGTTCCCTATATTCTCCTTATTCACACACCAGGCAACCTGATTTTTTTGTGACACTCAACAAGATTCCTCAAATACTATTCTCAAAGCCATTAACCACATTTTTTAATTACAGCATTAGCTGTGAGGTTTCTCACAGCTTGTACCACCTTCTGCAAAGAGAAAAATGCACTGCTTTGAATCATCTCTGTTGCTCAAAACTAGACCTCTTTGCTTCCTTCAGGAAATTAGACAGAGATGCTTATTTCTGCTCCTTTCTATTGACAGAAGGGATACAATATCCTCAATTTGCTCTGCAACATGGAACAGATCTTTATTCAGTGCCTTTACTGGACTGCTGAATAAGGAAAAAGAAACCCAGGCCTGCACAATCAAGATGCGGTGCCAGTTGCTGACTCCATTATTTTCCCAGGAATTGCACTGGAGAGACCCAGAATCTGAGTTGTGCTGATTCCTGTCCAAGGTCTGGCTGAGGGATCATTACTACACGCTGCTACTTCTTTGAAATAGTAGTACTCGCAGCTACCCCCACAATAATCTAATTAAACGAAGTACTTATGGATAACAAATATTCCCAAGATGTGAGGAAAGTTAATGAATGCAGTCTGTAAGAGCACAGCTAGTGACACATTAGTTTCGGTTTAACAGGGAGTTGAATTCCAACATAGAAGGCACATGGAAGAATGTAAAGGGATGGAATACCTTACACCTTTTCAAAGGGAAAGCAGAAAGATTCTGCCTTCTAAAAAAAGGAAGAAAAAGGTGTCTGCTGCAGTCAAAGTACTAGTTATAACCATGGAGAAATGCTACAAGGCTAAGGGAGAAACGTAGATGTTTAAGCCAATTAACAGAGGCAGTGCAGAAGATTTACACTTAAAAAGAAAGACATGAATCCTTTTTAAAGCAAGGCTGTGAGTATTTAACCTTCTGTGATAAATATATCTTTAAATCATGGAAAATGGACTCCTTATATTATAATCTCGTCCATGTAGCTGAAGCACAAACTCTTTCAGCCAAGCACAATAAATCTTCAGAAGTTATTTACTGCAGAGAACAAAATTTTCTCTTTGAGAAAGACTTGTTATTAACACCAAAAAGCTGAGATGTGAAATGAAAATGAATTTAGGAAGTCCTGTTAAAAATAACATAGATATTGTTTCCTTTGTCTATCTCTCCTTTAAATTAAAAAATCAGATTTATCATTAAAGTGTCAAGAAGATTAATAAACAGCTACTACCAACCCTGGAAAGATGAAAGGGTATGAAGTATCTGAATGAAGCTGTAAATCACAACATTATTACACAATGGACTCCACCCATGTCAAAATACACTTAGCTTTACACATGGGAATAAATCCATAGGATTGCAAATGGGTATTAAGTTAATCATATATAAAAGCACGAGAAGAAAAAAGTCACATATTAATGACTTCCATTTATTCTACATGTGCCTACACTATGGCACGGGAATTAAAAAGCCCTGCACTCTGCCATCAGAGACGGAATTTCTTTAACAAAGACAGCTCTGTTTCACAAAATATAAATTTTATAGGCCAGATCAAAAACCCACCTTCCTCCAGGACTGCTGCTATCCTCACTGTCCCACTGCTCATTTTTATTTCTTGGTATTGGTGGCTGCAGCATCTCAGCAGCCAGAGGATCTGCATCATTCTCTTCACGGCCAATCCATTCTCCAATCACGCGAGGTCTGAGAAGGGGAGTGTTAAAACCTGCTGTGTCCTGAAGAGAAATAAAAATAAAAAAAATACCAATGCACCATTTGTTCTCAAACATAGATGTAAATAGAGAAAGAAAAGAAAAAAAATTTAAAAGTACAAAACCAATACATTACATTATCATTTCAGAGGACTACAAAATACCCAGAAACAATGATGGACTAATGAAAAGTTTCCCATCAACAAAATTCCAAGAGATATTTGTGTACCCTGATGCCCTTATGCCTCAAATCACTCCTTTTTTTTTTTTAATTGCAACTGTCGAAAAATCTTTTTTTTTAATAAATGCACAGCTCTTAAAACCTTCAGTGTATCTGTTCTGCTAAGCAACATTATACATTAATTTGTATTAAAAAAAACCCAACCAAAAGATTGTTGTAGATTAATAGCTTCACTCTTATTTGCATTATGAATTAATGCAAAACTAATAAATACATCTGCATTTTGTATTTTAAAAATAACCCTGCTGGGCTTTACATAATGTATCTTTCTATTCTGAAAATGGTATTAACATTTGAATAAAATGCATTTCTGAAACTATTTTTCACCACTTACTGGAGGACAATAAGCTGGACAGGATTACAAGAAGCAAGCAAAATGTAACTGACATATTCAAAACAATAGCAATAACTTGCACCATCATATTAGGAATTTAGATTAAAAAAAACAAGTTATCCTTAAAATTATATGAAAAAGCATTCTGATGTAGCGAGTATCTCTGTTTTCAATTTTACTGGAATGGTTGTAGATAAAGGGTCATGTACAACAGCATAGTCAAGCTAAAAAACACACCTGTATACCAGAAAAAAAAAAAAGATATGAAATTATGGGATAGGAAGAATTATTTTTCTTTAATTAAACTCTTTGTAGGCTAGTAAAGACATTTGAAACACAGTGTGCCTAATTAGGAGAGATATATTCCTATCATTTAACGAGTGAAAATTATAGGAAAGCAAATCCTTGGCTGTTACCTAACTTAGTGCCTCAATAAATATTCCTGCCATAAAAGAACGCTTTCCAAACAAAAAGCATCTGGAAAAAGTACAGCACACTGACTACGTAGCCTAGAAACCATAATTTCTTTTCTTCCTAAAAACAAACCACTTTTGAAATCTTCTCCTAATTGAAACAGATATGGTAAAAGCACAGTTTGAAGTAGAGGCCTCTACTGAAATGGAAGAAAGAAACAAAACCCCCCAAAAATAAGGCTGCAAAGTGCTTTCAGTATGAATATATTTACCCTCCTCTGGCTAGATGCTGCAATTTTGCTCAGCACAAGAACGTTTATTTAGAGAGCCAAATGTAACCCAGGCTCTGGATCTGACTCACTCACCCTTGTTCTTTTGTTCTGCTTTCTGCAATGTGCCTGTGAGTGCTTTACCACACTCCTCTCTCCACACCTCTGCCCAGAGTTGTCCATCACTTGACTAATTCACTTTTATACAATGTTTCTTTTCTGCAAGGACCCCTGAAAATTGAATCTGTGGCTTCAGATGTTTTAGGATACTTAACCACTGGTGTCCTTTTTTTTTATGTACTTACAAATACAGGTTTTGTGCTTCTATTTGGAGCTGTGTCATAGTCAGATAAAGTAGACTAGATGACAGTCACCTCTGGGCACTTGACAAGTGTAACTTGTCACAGGTGTGACTGCCATCATATGCGTGTGAGCTTAGAAAAAAGATTATTTCAGTGCCCACAATGCCTTCATTACACAAGGTGCTTACATTAGTTTAAATATGAACCATCTGGCCCCTTCTGAGGTTTATTGCTGTTATTCTAGCTATTTTATCCCATCTCTTTCTCCCTAGAATAATTTCTAATCCTTAATAAAAATTGTTCCTGGAACTAGTTAGTTAGAATAACTTGCACTATCAATCTTGCTAAAAGCTTTCAGTCCCTTGAGTAAAAATGCAAAGCACCTAGAAATTTGCCCTTTTTTCTGTACTGTAAGTTTTTCCTGACACTATGAACTGCAAAATAAACGTATGAATAAGTAAAACATGAATGCTGTGACTGTCCTTGCTATGCTTATTTATTTCACAGGCATTTTAGAGATTAAAGTAGCACTTTCATACTCTACTTAACAGAAATGTAATTTACATTACATAGTCATGCTTTGCCTCACTTTACCACCTTGCTTTCCTTTTTGAATCGTGTTAGATTAGTACACCACAGTTTCAGTGACCTAATTTATTGTCCTCCTTTCAACTATATAAGCAGCCTCAGTGAAAACACTAAATGGAGAATCAGACAGCTCTATTCAGAACACCAGGATGCTTATTTGGCACTGTATTTCAAGGCTGCAATAAATTGAGATGAAGTATTCTGTTCTCAAACAAGATTTTATAGTTTTGGTTGGGTTTTTTTCACATAAACTTTAGAATCTTAATTAATTTCCAATTTATATTTCCCCATAAATAACAGAAGAGATTGACAGTGACATTAGTGTGCACAGAAATATTTTCAGTACACGTAGGTATTTAAATCTGCATTAAAACGAAGAGGACTATTTCATGGTGCAGCCTGGGTGTCATGCACTGATCCACCTTCAGTGGCTACCAATTTGACACACTCAAGCTTCCTTTATGGGGAGACTAGGAAAAGAAGGGAAAGACTGAAGGACAGCTGATTCTCCTCTTCACGTTGGGTTGAGATGTGGTTGCTGGATGCAACCTTTACCAGAGAGCACATTTGTATATCCATTTATTTATGCATCACTTAAAAAGCTCAGTATTCCTATTTTCTGATATGGATTTTGAGGGAGTCTCCATAGTGAGAAATACTTCAGGGTGAGAAGAAATTTGTTTATTTTTATGGCTTAAGAATAGTTGTTTCTTCTATTTTATTAATTGTAACCTGTTTCCTTTGTAGCATACTACATATAAGAAGAAAGTATGTCCTAGACAGCACAGAAAAATATTTCAAATTTTAAAATTGAGGGTCAAAATCTACTATTAGTTTTTAGCTCTTTGCTTGGATCTTACTCTGGATCTCTAATACTTAGGTGTCTCCCATTAATAATGCTTGAAGTGACTGAGAGATATCACTGGGAATTCCAGATAAATTTCACAATGTTATGACAGGTCTCACTCTTCAGTGTTTTTCTCTAGAGTTTTTTTTCAACCTAGAACTCTGTGAATACCAAAGAAAGGCTAACATCCTAGCTCTTCTTTGTTTACATTAAACCCTTCACATTATGTATGGAAGCGTGCAGTTTCCTAAAACCCTTCAATAGTTTCTGTTTAGTGGCAAGGAGGGTAAGTCAGTTCAGAAATTTGTATTATATTAACTCTGCATTTTAGTTTTAAAATACGTGACTGACAAGGCATCCCTTCTTATTTTCTTTCCTTACACAGTGTATTTGCAGTGCCAGTTTCTGACTTTACATAGCTTCCATGGCCTAGAGACGGAGGCTGAATCATCAAGAGAGACAGAACATCAAGCTCTGCAAGCCTGAAGTAAATGAAAAAGAAGAGAATCTCTACAATAAATCTGTTTTAATTGCAGTCATTTTGGGATTTTTTTTGCTTTTTTGCAAGGTTACCAGTGAACTCAGAAATTTTAGAGGATTATGTCAAACTGAAAGATTCTATTTTGACTGAAAGACTGACCTTTTTTTCTCTGCCTGTATTTTCTCTATCCCTGTCTTGGAAAAAAGCTCTAAGTACTGACAAAAAGCTAATACTAGCAGATATTTGACAAGAACCCATTTAAATGAAACACTCTTTCACAAAAGTGATTCAGAGCAAACTGGTTTTCCAAATCCAAATGCTCGAGTAACTAAGCAACTAAATAATTAACAGGATTACTTGGAGCAGGAGTTGCATCAACCAACACACTGATTAATTACTCCCCTGACAAAGGCAACTAGAGGTTACTGAAGCCAGAGAGAAATAATTTTTAAAAAATAGACAATCAGAAAAAAAAATAAAGAAACAAAAATAAAGAAACATACACATGCATTATCTGTTTTTTTAAGGTTCATAATTTAAACCACAGATAAAACAGCATAATTACAGGCTCTGTCATAGTCTTAGTTCCCCAAAATATTTGTGATCATCAGGAAAATAAAGCAGGGAAGAGCATACAGAAGAGTTTTATATATCTCTCATAACATCTATGTGATGCCGATGTTTTAACAGAATCCAGTGCCAACTTTGGCCATGCTGTTCTAGACCCAAGACATGCACCTGATGAGTTAAGTTGTTAATCCAAACCACAGATGAACATGGTTTCAAAAATTATTCAGTGCTGACACAGTTTAGATAAGGAAGCTCTAGTATCAGCATGTATTTCTGAAGAATTACAACTTGACTACATTTGTACCTGAAAAATAAACATCACCTGTGAACACGTTCAGATGAAATAGAACCAAATTCTCCTGAATGTTAAAACAACTATTATCAGGTAGTCTTTAGCTCCTTTTGGCCCAAGAAAAACAATACATGCAGAAACAAGTCACAGGAACATTTCAGGAATTAGCTTGTGTAAGGGATCATTCCTAGGAGGCAGGATTCCATGGAATGGTCCTGGCCATGCTTATATTCTTAACACAGACTAGACTTTACATTCATTAAAAATCCTTAAACGGTCAAACAAGAAATAGAAATGAAGTTCACTAAAGACCATGCAGATAAAAAAAATCACTCTTCTTCTCTATGCTGAAAGCCTGTTGAGCAATACTGCACAAATGATGCATGCTAAAGAGTTTAATTATTTGGGGTTTTATTTCTTGTACAAATAGTTTTTGACTTCAAGAACATTCAGTCTATGAATTGAATGTATATAACCTAATTCTAAGTTTTATTTTAAAAAACCTACCACCTTCCATCTTAAATTATAAAAAATAAAGTACATAGTAACAAAAAAACCCTAACTCCTCACTCAAGCTGGATCCTGTGGCAATTCCCCAATTATGTTCCTCATCTCAGTTTTCACACCAAATAACTAAATTTTAAAAAATTAATGTTTTTGAACAATAAGATATCATAATTTAAAAAAACCCAACCCAACCAGAAGTTATTTGCTAAAAGTAAGTGATACCATGATCTAGCCTAAATTGTCTTTTTCTCCCTCAAACAGTATCTTATAGGGTTTTTTTCAACAAAAAAAAAACCAAACTGAGTTCTTCACAAGTATTCTTAAAGGTGAGGGTTCTAATGGAAAGACTTTCTAATTGTGTTTATCATCACTTCTGAGCCCAATTATGGAAACAGTAGGAAGACTTAGGCCATAGTTTGGAAATGGCAGCCACAGATGCACATGACTGCACAGTAACATTGATCAGTCTTATCTAACCAGCCTTCCTCGGACAACGCAGTGAAGGTATTTTATATGCACTTGTGTCAGAAAGATTCGCGTCCTCATTTTACCAGCAGAAATGAAAGTTATTTAAAAACAATAGTGTTCTATATTAGGCATTATTCCTCTGACTTATATGCCTTTTGATCTCGTTTTCCTGACAGCAATGGTTTCTGACACCAAGAACACAACGCAAGTTTCTTGGCACTAGAAGCACACTGCTGTTCACTGCTGAGAATAGGGAAGAAAAATTGGGTCTGTTTCCTTAAGTACTTAGAAAAACCTAGCTTGATTACTCTTTCAACGTAGAATTTATTACACCTAGAACTAAAATTCTTGTTAACTGTGTAAGGTATCAAAAATGGCCAGAACAGAAGAGACCATTTTTGCATTCAGCAAGGAGGTAAAGACTGATCTTTATGCCTTGTGCATTCCTGAGTAAACCTGGGAAGCAAAAATCATTTCTAAATATTCCCACAAATCGTACCTGGGAATGCAGATTTCAATTTCATGAATAAAAGGTACTCAAGGCTAAATGTTTCAAAAAGTACACTAAGTAATCCAACAGACTATATTAAGAAAAGATGGTGTCAAGATCAAAAGTATTTCCACGGTCTAATTATGAGTCTCTTAAACTCACTGAGTTTTTTTTCCATACTTGACAGCCCATCCTGGGTCAAGCTCTTAATGTATCCACATATACTGTACTTACCCATATAGCTTTCCATACCCAAACTTCCTCTGAACCCAACAGAACTGAAGTGTGTATGCCAGGACAGTGGCATGTGCCTTATCATAATCATCTGTCTCTTTGTACTGTTCATTAGGCATCTTTTATCAATCTTACCTTATCAGGTTCATCAGAAATAGCAATGCCTGAAAACAAAACAGATTTAAAAAAAGAAAATATTTAGAAAAATGCTTTCTAAAAATGTCTTTTACTACAGCAAGTAGAAGTAAGGCTAAATCTGAAAACAGTACATACTGTTCTCTGCATGCTGCTGTACCATAAAATGTATCATATTTTGTTCCACTAGTGAAATTGCCTGGAAACAATACACTCTTCATTTTCCTCAGCTGCAATATTATCAAAATGACTTTTCAAAAGACTATGGAAATGAAAATGGCAGATGTGCCAGTAAAGTGACAACAAATTTAAGCATACTTCTATCTGTTTTCTAAAATGAAATCAGCAATATCAGATTTACCAATGGACACATTATTATGCAAATCTCACCCTGACCAGCATGCATAACACATTATGCTGCAATTACAGGGCAATATGGACATTTCTCTTCTCTCTTCACAATACAATGTAGAAATAATCCTATAAAAACAGGTGGAACTTCAGAGAATAAAGTAAAATTTCACGATAGAATACAAAACGTTTTCTAAATCCTCTGAAAAAGAATTTGTATATTTGCTCATCTTTTCTGCAGATGCCTGCCCAAAGCTTCCCTATGCTTGCTTTCATCATGTCATGTTTCAATCATTTCCATTCTGTAGCACATTAAATACGCAGAGTTGGTCTCAGAATTTTTAACTTTTTACACACATCAATATATCACAAGGAGTGATCAAGTCATTATATATATAATGCTACCATGTTGAAAATTCTGATACATTGGAAGCAAGCATCTCCTAGATTCTTATGAGGTTTGATGAGAAACATTTCCAGATTAGAACTTCAAAAACCAAAGAAAAGCTTCTCCTGGTGGTGAAAATAAGTGGAGAAGTACCCATAATTAGGAAGAACACACACTTGAAAATTGTTTTCTAACCCGTATCATGTTATCAAGACACCTTCTTTGACGGAATGCAAGAGATGATATTGCAAAATATGTAGTATCAGCTGAGTAGAGAGTTACTCTTTCTAAAATCACAGTAAAGAGTGCAGCAGTATAAGCTAATATAAGCATATACATATATAAGCCTATACTATTTGGTATACCATAACTACATGAATTCTTTGGCGTTTTTTATGGTGCTTTTCATGATTAACTCTATTTGGCTAATTCTCAGTTTAGATGAATTCCTTACAGCAATTTCTGTTTTTAAAGGAACAAAGTGCTAAGAGAACTGCAATTATAATTTAAAGACCTCATCAACATATATGAAATATGGCATGAGTTAACAAAATATTTACAGTAACTCAACAGTACTAAAATAGATTAAATTGAAGAATATCTGTTTTGACTAATCCTTCTATCCCTCACTGCAATTAACCAGTTTTTAATAACTTCAGACTATTATTTAGCCCAGACACAACACTAATGCCCATAGAGTATAATAACCAGGTTGCATCAACCAGACTTTAAGGAGTTATGAGTTTCTCCAACCCCAAATGGACACTTTCTAGAGAGAATAAAACTGCACTCTTGAAGGTAATAAAAATCTAATTCAAGCTTCCTTTCACCTCATCTTTGGAAATCTGATTACCATCAACCATCGCACGGATGCATTTTGCATAACCAAGGTCAATCAGTTTTACAACCACATATACTCTCTCTCTAACCAGTCAACCTACTTTTTCTCAGCAATTTCCCATAATGTTAATACAGTTCATTTTTTTTTTGATACGGGTTGATTCCCTCATACTGAAGGTTGGTACCCTTTTCTTCTGCTTTCACATATCTCTGTGAATGGGTCTTTGTAACTTGGGACTGGATGGAAGGGCAATTTTATCTCGTGTTGACTTACCCCTTAAAAATATAAATTTTCAAGTATGGTAAAAGAAAATGCAAAAGGTAATCCTGTCATTTCCAAAACTCTGTTCCAAAAAATGCCAAATATTTTTTACTACCAATTGCCTATGTTGCCTATCGAAGATCAGTACTAAAAGCACAAAGTAGCAAATGGAAAAAACAGTACACACTACTGTACGCCTCACTCAAAAAGCTCTGCTAACCTTTCTGATTAAATTACATAGTAAGACATAAAATTTTAAAATATCCATAATCTGAGTGTGCTTTTAGTAAAATTCTTTGTGTAAATCCTATTGCTCTTCAGAACTCACTCTGAATTTAGAGTAGACACTGAACTGAGTAATTGAATTGACCAGAACGTCTCAAATTTCTTCTTTACTAAATTGGAAACAGTATCAAGACACTAAAACAAACTATATTTTTTAGACAAGCATGTAGAG
Source organism: Rhagologus leucostigma (assembly GCA_013397725.1). Lineage (NCBI taxonomy): Eukaryota > Metazoa > Chordata > Aves > Passeriformes > Rhagologus > Rhagologus leucostigma. The sequence goes on along the minus strand of VZTD01004788.1, from coordinate 973,532 downwards.
AATCAGCAGCTTCTGAGGACATGTCACCAAAATAAAACTTTACAAATTTAGATCAAAAGATTTAGAAATCTTTGATCATTCAATCACAGAATTAAACCTGCAAACTCTTTTTAGCTCTCTCTCTCTAATGTGGCATCAAGAGAAAAGAAAAAGTATTCTGGGGAAGAAACTTTATAAGGAGCTTGTTACAGCAATCTTAGCACAGTGATTCTTCTCGAGGTGGTAGTTACCATGTCAGTCACGCAGACCTTTTTGTTACGTCCTGAGCCTCATTAATATTAACAGTACTCTTTTAGTCACTGATAACACAACTCCATTAGCAGAGACTAGGATAAAAAACCCCAAAAAACATTGAATGTAAAACCACTTATTTCCTTCCAAGACACTACTGCACCACAGTTAGTGTGTGCCCAACTCTTACTCTTAAAAATTTTCTTTGCAGTTGCCAAACTCGCAGAATGTCTTGGCTGAATTTGAGAGGAGGGGGATTTGTACCCTGTGTGCAGTAGATAGAAAATCACAACAGTGACATCATTCTTTTGGGCACAGTTGTCAGGTGGAATAATATGGACTCCAGTTTTCACAAAATAACTCCTCAAAAAATTAAAATTCTTGCATATTTACCATAACATTAAAAAAAAAAAACAACTGGAGAAACCTTAATCCCAGTCCTGAGAACATAACTAGAGATAGTCACCATCATTGTACAGGAGTATTTAGGATTTCTGTTAATTTCTTAATCCTTAGCAGACTCATGACTTTTCAGTAGTCGAATTATTTTCAAGTAATACACTGATAATTTCAAATAGTTGGATTTCTATGAAGAAATGGTAACAATGGTTGCTATCGCCGGTTCCTGTAATTACTAGCACCCAGACATCAGCATTTTTCAAAAAGAGAACCCTTTTCTCACTTCTTTGTATAGGTGACAACAAGTAATTGATTATGCTCTCTGTATTTTCTATAATTATTTTCATTTATTTTTTATATATTTTAAATAGGAAAACAGTAATATAAAATCACAGAATACTAGAGACAAAAGGAAAGCCCATTCCATGAAACTACTAAATGGAAACAACACTTCAGTTTTAGGCAAAACATTCATAGGTATAGCCAAAATGTCCATACACTAAAAACTTCTAACCTGACAATTTAGTCACTTCTTCAAACTGTAACCTTCTCCATCAAAGATTAATCCTAATCACAAAAAACTCTAACACCAGAAGAACTGACACATCTAGTTTATTCAACCTGAAATCCTACGGCTTTGTTAGAATAAAAGTTACTATGAACAACTAGTTCTGACTTCCGCCAGCTTAGAGCATTTGAAGCCTGACTCTGCATGATGACGAATGTAGAGCATAGAAGTTTGAAAGTTGCATCATCATTGCCCTGCTGCAAGACACTGAGCAGCAGATAAGAAAAGAACTGTTAAAACTGCTCTCCTGCCTTTGTTGGGAGAGGTCTTCTGATGTCAAAGGCAAATCCTCCAGAAATAAAGGAGTATGCTTTACCTTTTCTCTTACAGTAGCTGTTTCTCACAGACGTTTGCCATAGTTTTATATCATAATGCGATTGACAACCATACAATAGACTAGTCACTCTTACTAACCATTCCAGCTAAAGGGGTGAGAAGTTTGCTTCCCACCATCAGCTAAGGCTCATGGACAAGGTTTAATATGGTAATTATTTAGGTAGCTAGCTGCCAATTTCATGTCTTTAAAAAATCCTTCCTTTTACAAGTAATTACAGGTGCTGAAATTTGATCAGGCATCACGAGTATCCAGCCCACTCAGTTGTCTGGTGAATTAGACAGACAAATTCAGGGCACTTGTTTCTGCTTTACGATGTAATAACCCTCTGTGCTGTAAGGGTGCTGAAAAATGAAATAATTGGTATGAATATGCTTCCACAGTCCTTCAGAAATGCTCCACAGCCACAACTCCTGCCATCTCTGATCAGCAGCAACTCTGGAGAGGGGCTGTTGATGCTAGCACAGCCTCTCTCTACTGGAACACTCATTCTGTCACTAGCTTGGTTTTTGAAGAGGACTGGAAGAACAATGTACTGTCTGATTGCAAGAAAGGTTTGGCATGCTATGATTAAATGAAATACATCTAACAATGTAATAACAATGTAATTTATTAACACTTATTATACTTTAATTACTATTACCATGTCTACTTTAAGCAGATTGCCTAAAAAGTGTATCTCATGCTGTATTAGCCATTTACCTTACAGATTTTTATATTTAAAACACTAAATCAGTTGTTTGCCATTCCTCTTTTAAAATTAGCATGGATTATTAAAACCATTCTTTATGTGGCTATCTTTTAGATTTCTGTTCCCAGTCTTCTATCCCTACGACAATCTGCAGCAGCACAATGGTAAGTATGGAGAAATAAAGATGACGATCAATACAGCATTACAGCATCTTCTCTGATGTAAAAGCCACCTCTTAAAACCCTTGTACCATATTTTAACAAAATAAAATCCCTTCTGAGTCTAGAATGGAGTATCTTCCACAGTACAGGCTTTCTGCTTAGGACATTCTGCTTCATTTCTAGCTTACCAAGAAATGAACTTTCTTTTTAAAGAAAACTGAACATTGTTAATAACAATTCCATGAGTCGTAAAAATGCCTAGCTTTTGCATATGCACTTCTTAGTGGAAGAGTTTTATTTATCCAATACCTAGTGCGTCTCCACTCAGTGATAATATTTCTCTTTGAAAAGTGATTTTTAGACTTTGATGTTCTCAATTCAGCAGCATAAAATTAATTTTCAAGACCAAAGGCATCACACAAGGTCAGGTCTTTTTGAAAAAGAGCAACTGACATCATCTACATGGACTTGTGCAGGGCATTTGACATTGTTCTGTACCACATCCTTGTCTCTAATCTGGTAAGACATGGATTTAATGGGTGGATCATTCAGTGGATAATTGCTGGATGGCTACACTCCAAAGAACTGTGGTCAATGGTTCATTGTCAAAGTGGAAACCAATGGTGAGTGGCATTCCTCAGGGGACAGTATTGGGATGGGTGCTGTATACTGTCTGTATTAGTAACACGGACAGTGGGGTCGAGTGCACCTTCAGCGAGTCTGCTGATGACACCAAGCTGTGTGGAGCAGTTGACACTCTGGAGGGAAGTGATGCCATCCAGTAGGACCTTGACAGGCTTGAGAGGTGGGGGGCTGTGCAAACCTCATGGAAGTTCAACAAGGCCAAGTGCAAGGTCCTACACCTGTATTTGAGCACTCCCAAACACACGTACGGGCTGGGCAGAGAAAGAATTGAGAGTAGCCCTGGGTAGAAGGACTTCTGAGTGCTTCTGGACAAGAAGCTTGATACTACTCAGCAATGTGCGCCTGCAGCTCAGAAAGCCCAACCACACCCTGGGCTGCATCAAAAGCAGCGTAGCCAGCCGGTTGAGGGAGGCGATTCTCTGCCTCTGCTCTGCTTTTGTGAGACTCCACCTGGAGTACTTGTGTCCAGCTCTGGGGCCTCCAAAAAATAAAGGGCATGTACCTGCTGAAGCAAGTCCAGAGGAGGGTCATAAAGATGCTCAGAGGGCTGGAGCACCTCCCCTATGAAGACAGGCTGAGAGAGGTGAGGTTGTTCAGCCTGGAGAAGAGAAGGCTACAGTGAGACCTTATAGCACCTTCCAGTACCTAAAAATGGGCTATACAAAGCTGTAGAGGGACTTTTTACAAGGGCACGTAGTGACAGAACAAGGCATAATGGCTTCAAACTGAAAGTGGGTATGTTTAGATTAGATATCAGGAAGAAATTCTTTACTGTGAGAGTGGTGAAACACTGGAACAGGTTGCCCAGAGAAGCTGTGGGTATCCCTGTGGATATCCCTGGAAGTGTTCCCAGGTTAGATGGGGCCTGGAGCAACTTGATCTAGTGGAAGGTGTCCCAGCTCGTGGAAAGGGGTGGAACTAGATGATCTTTAAGGTCCCTTCCAACTCAAATCATTCTATGATTCTATGAAATGGCAAGTCATAAAAGGCCTAACTGCTGCAATATTCCTGGTCAGCTTTACAGTACCTTAAAATCTGGCAATATTTTCATACGCTAAATACACCTGAAATTACAGATCTGGTATTCTGGGAAGAATGAAAGTTTTGGAACTTTAGAGATATCTACCATTTTTGCTTTTATGTGCGGTCCTTAAATAATTACAGGAAGAAATAACACAAAATAAAAATTTGTTGAGGAGCTTTTTTAAGACTTACATTTTTCTAAAGGGACAGTGTACATCTGAGAAGTCTAATGTACACTCAATCTTAAGAAAATAAAATGCTACTACTTTAATGTATGTCAAACTATCATTACTTAACTCAATACTCAAGGAAATATTTATGCATTTTCCTAAACATCCAGAAGATGGCCACAGAGCTCCCAACAGCCAGTTTTCCTGCCTGCCAAACAAAGCTTTCTGGATTTGACACATGGGTTTTGACATACAAAGTTTAGACATAGTAAGATAACCTCAATGTAACTCGGATTAACTTGACCAAAATTCATTCTCAGGATCAGTCTAGGCCAGGGAACTTCTGGATGGCTGGACTGTCAACCTCACAGTGCATATCACAGGTTCTGTAACAAACTCCAGGACAGAAACAGCATTCTTATTCTACCATTATTAATTCTACAGCTTTGAGCATGAACACAGAAATATTGTATCTTGTATCAACTGTCCAGCAGTTCACTGCCCCAGTGCATTCTCCAATTCTAAATTCTTATGGGAAGCTTATGTTCTTCTTATTGGTGGGACAGGTCATCTTAAACATACTTGTATTTCCCATGGCAAAACCTTGTGCCATACTGCAGCAGGCAGAATTGTATGTTCTAGTGCCTGTAGCTGTTTGAACCATGTATTGAACACAAGGAAAGCTGAAATTATTTATTTCACACCATCCTTGGATTATAAAGGACATAAAGTGGTTGCCCAGGTTTCACCAAACAAAGCATTCCTCCCCCAGAAAAAGTACACAAAAACCAAAAAAATCTCACTTGTTTCTGTGTAGGAACTTTAAAATATGTTTGTCATTGACTGTCATAATAGACATTCTTACAATATTCCTTTACCTACAGTGAGTCATTTTACCACTTTCAAAATTAGACATATTTCCTCCAGCAGTAACTCAGAGGTTTTCTGTGAGGGCATAATGAAATGAAACCTCAGAGTTTTTACCAGTGAAGGCCATATGTCCTCATATTATTAAGCAACTTTAAACTTTCTGTAGTGGTATCCATCTCGAATGAAGATAATATTCCTCCCAACACTTGGCCATATTAGAACAAGAGAAACTGTCATCTACAAGGCACCACATATCAACATAGAAGCACACTTTACATCTAATAGTTACTATCTAGAAAACATGGATTTAATCCCTCCTCCTCATATTGGCTTTAAAAAAGACAAAAAATAATTAATCCCTAGCAAAATAATCTCTGCTTTAGACTTGCAGAATTTCTGTATCTAAATTTCTGAGCGGCTCCAATGAAGAATACAGGCTTCAGGATTAGGTTTAGTGACTAATGAATTACGCAAACACAGAGAAATAAAATGCAAAGTACCCAACAAATATATCCCAGAAACTCTCCTAGGCCAAGGTCATCTCAGAAGAGAATAATCAAAACTACAGAACTCTATAGGGGAAGGTATACACTGCAGCAGGTGGGTTAAGATGGGTAGCCCACAGTATCCAGTAGCCAAGGACAGAGTCACAGCCGATGTTCTGCTGCCCCACGAATGCCAACGCCCTTGTACTAAGAACTAGAAAGTTCCATATCCGACACGACAGTCGCACAAACCCCAGTTCTGCAACAGTATTAGAGAAACTTTTAGCAAGCCAAATACCGTTCCAGAAAAGGACAAGGTAACTCAAAAAGATACTCTAGTCCTGAAACTTAGGGTAGGTTGGATCAGAATGGCAAATATCTTCACAAAGGTGATTAAAATTTTAACGTCTGTAGGTAAAACATACTTACAACTAAAGCAGCAGTGATCTCCTGGCCATACAAGCCCCAGTTTATAACTGAATAGAAATAATTATGCTCATATTTGTCCTGTTTCAGTCTCAGAAAATATCATTATTTTGTGTTATTACCTCTACATCATACTAAAAAGAAGTGGATTTTATAAGCAAAGGCAGTATCGGATAACAGTTGCCGTACTGAGATAAAATTATCTTCCCTAAAGGTTTGATTGAGCTTATCTAAAAATGTTGATCTCAAAATAAATCACAAGCATTGATCTCACGCAAGAATAACATGATTTTAAAGTTCAGACTGAAGAAAAGAATGGAAAAATCCTCTACATGATGACTAGTCCTGTGGTTCAGTTAGCAGAACACATTTAGGGCTAGATGATCACCTGGTAACAGGGAAGTCATCTTTATAGACTCAAGTCCATTTCAGATCAACAACTGTATACAATTGAAAAAAAATACTAACATGTTATGTCTTAAAACAACGCTCCTCATAAGGCAATTGACAAAACTCTAGTTAAGTGTCCTGAAGATGTGCATTTACAGTTATATCATCATCATCACCATCAGAAATGTCTGGCTTCAATAAATGTTAGTGGCATTCAGTTCAAGTTCATCTTCCATAACTGTAATGGAAATCATTAATGGCTTCCTACAGTGTAGAAGCTTCTAAATGAAACCCCATTCTAATGTGTTTTTCAGAGACTGCTAAATACATTCAAGTAGTTCACGATGTATATATAAAGCTTCTCACATCCCACACACTCGCAAGTTCATCCACAAAACTGAGGACATGATTTTAGCAGTTTGTTAACATATTGTGATTTTGTTTAGAAGTAGTTCTACCCTTGTAGTTATGAGACTTTTACTCTTGTTGCTTATCTTCCTCCCTGTAAAAGATAAACAGAACATACGCTTTTACGTTTTACTATTTTATATTTTTCTTAAAGAGGTAAGATCGTGCTTGCCTTTCTTAACATAAGCATAAACAACATCAACTGATTCTAACATTATGATAAATAACTGTTTGAGATACCCTGGAGGGACCAAATCATCTTTCATTCTTGAAGGTATTGAAGAGCCTTGACACCTGGCTCTAGGTAAGACTGCTTGAGCAGCAGGGATGGACAAGACGCCTTCCGGAGGTCCCTTCCAACCTCAACCAGTCTGCGATTCTATAATTCATTATGATTTCCAGGAATATTCCCTACTAGACGGAAAACCATGGTTTTCTCATTTACTGACTGTTTATTGATTACTCCCCTTTGAAATTAAGAAATGAAAGAGGGTTTTTCTCCTGTTGGTTATATGTAGATACCACTTTTTTCTGGGATTCCCTGAAACTGACTTGGATTTATTATCGAGCAGTTTTGGTTAATGTTAACTTATCACCATTTTTCGACCATAGAATTTCAACTGAATTCAAAGCATGATAAATTTGTTTCTTCACCTCTGATCTGAAGTGTACACCTGGCCTGAAGAAGCATTCAAACACTACTAACAAGATGTCCGTTATTTTCGCTGAAAGGCTATGTGTGATTATGAAAGAGTACCTATCTCACAGCAGAAGACATTTTTTCATCAAATGCAATTACTATGTATAAACTGAAACCTCCAATATGCACACATTTTCAGTATGCACCCTAATCCTCAACTGTTCCTATAAAAGATGCAAAGTTTTCATCAAGTATGCAGACTTCCCACCTAACAGCAGCAAGATCTCACTGATTTAGTCCTCAATTTTCCCCTACTCAAAACTCTCATAATTCACTGGTTTCCATATCTTGTTATCTATTTTTCCATCCTCGGAAAATGGGAGAAGGACAAAGTCATATTCATTAGCATGATCCTTAACTATACAGATTTTAATTCTGTTTAAAGGCAAACAGACCAAAAGGTGAAATACAAGAGCATACATTTGAAACAGGATGGAACTTTTCTTCCTTATGATCAGCAGAGAAAGAAGGATGACAGCAATAAAGGTAAGAGACCTTGCAATAAAAGAAAATTAAACATGCACAAGGGAAATGCAGTATATTCCTGTAAGTTGCTTTATAAACCAAAATCTTCCCTAAATAGATGATCTGATAGTTCCAAATCCACTTCAGTGACATACAGCTGATTGAAGAAGTAAACAAAACCCAGCTCTCCCATGTGGGTAAGCCTCTAAAAAACGGTATACTTAAATCAGCAAGCTCCACCACATCTAGACCACAATAACAACAATAACCTTTCTCCAGACTTTCAAAACTCCTAAAATACTTTTAACTCTGATTATGAAGTCGCTAGCAGTTTCTCGGACCTACTGCAGTACAGAATTACTCACTCTTGATGGGGGTTGGGAGAAAGGGTCCAAATATAAGCAAGTTCAGTTTTAATCACTAGGACTGAATACAGAAGAGACCAGACATCTAAGTGCCTGAGTCTCACCTTCCAAAGCTTACAGGCAGTTCTAATTTTGCATGAAGTGCACAAGTTTGTCTCAAAGCAGGTATCTAGACTGAATAGTAAATGAAGCAATAGAAACTAGAATTTAATTCACAGGCTCTGTCAACTGCCTAACAGGCAACAAAATCATGGAAACTCACTAAAAGATCCAAAGCTTATCTTTAAAATGTAAATAAATTGGATCCAGGACTTGATGGAAAATTCATTTAACTTCAAACACTTCATTTCATGTGTCACTCTTCCCTGTTAAAATACTGAAGAACAAAAGAGAGGGTGCTGTATAAAGCCACTGATAGTACATTTTGATCATTTGTGTACTCAGCCCTCTGTTGAGCCCAGTGTGCGTCCCATACCACTTCAAAATAAGATTAGTATCAAATGCAGCATTAGACTCATGGCACGCTTGTAGAACCAAAAGCACTAACCAGACTGCCCAAAACAAGCATCAGGAGAGGTAGACAGGCGATCTTTTGATGGCTTTTTTAAAATTCACCACATGGGATGTTTGTTTGAGTACAGCACAGAATGAGTTTCATGCACCTTATACTTTTAAAGTCCTAGACCTTCTATTCATTGAAGCCCCCTATTGCCTTTGTGCAATCTATATTCTATCTCTGGTAGAAAAAAAAAACCTCATTTATTTTCAAAATTATACTTTTTCTATTTTTACAAAATTTTCACATTTTTCATTTTGATTTTTTTATATCATGCTGACACATAAGAAATAATAGCAAAGAATTTTTTTATTTCTTGAAATTAAATGAAAATCAGAAGCACGAAACCTTGGTCATATAGCTTAGAATAGAAACAAGGACATATAGCTTAGAATTAATCTGATGCAAGTGTTTAAATGATACAAACAGAAAAAAGAAATGTTAAAGTGCAGAGTAACTAACAACTATAAAAGAACATAAAAAGCCGTAAGAAAAGATACTATAAATACACTAGAAAAGGAGAACAAATTAAAATACAGAACTATTACATCATAGAGAAGGAAAGCAAGTAAGAGATGATACAAAGAATTCCCAGCGTTCAATACTTTCACTGCTTCAGTCTTTCCCAAAAAAAATCTATTGCAGCCAGATGCTTAACAGAAGGGGTTTTAAGAGGAAAAGCTACAAGCCAGACAAGGGAAGCTGAAAGATACGCTGGTGATTTAGATACAGTCAAGTTAGCAGAATCTAGATTCTGCTAACTAAATTCACTCTAGAGCATTTAGCTAACTAACTGAAGAAACCGCTAATCCATTAGCAACTGTCTTTCAGGAACAGAGAGGACAGAAAAGGGCAAATACACATCTTTCTTTGAAAAAGAAAAAGAGAAGATGTGGGGAACTACCAACCACCAAGCCTAAATCAGACAACAGCAAGAGTCATACACAAAACCGTTAAATAAATAATGTATCAACATCTAATGGAATAGAAAGGCGATAAGAACGAGCTGACATGAATTTAACAAGAATGAATCGCATCAAATTAGTCTAATTGCATTCTCAACTGGGAAACTTGCCTAGTGGATAAGAGGAAGAAGCAGATGCAAAATACTTCAGCTGTAAGACTCTGTTTACTGTCTTAGATGATACTTCAGTGGAAAAAAATTAGAGAATTACAATCTATGTGAAAACACTGCAAGGTAGATAAACATCTGGTGGGAAGAAAAACACTTACTGAGTAGCTTTCAGGGGCTGGTTGTCAGATCTGAAATGGGATCATGAAGAGGTCTGACAATATTTCCATTAATGATCTGGATGAAGAAATAGAGAGCACATTCATGAAAGCGAACTTATCATCAGGCTGCAAGTGATTTAAAGCACTCTGGGAGATGGGATTCAAATCCCATATTATCTTGACAAACCACCAGAAAGCATCAAGTACTAGCAAGAAACAGTGAAGAATGTTTCATTTGTGAAATAACTATGAAAAACAGACTCCAACAATGCTGACCAGGCACATTCACCCAGTCCAAGTGTAGGACTCAGAAGAGCTGCAGAGTTTTACGCTACAGTTAGAAACCTGTGGGGCAAAGAGAGGCACAGAATGCTGCAAAATTTATTTTAGGTATAAGGAAGTACAGGTATAGTTCTAGGTAAAATTGGAACCTTCACAATATTCTGAAGGAAAGACAAAGATGTAGGATTGAAGAGTCGATTAAGGCATTAATTACTGAACTCTCACATCTGATTGGTTCATATCTCCAGAGAGTGAATAAATAACTCTTTCTGAAATTCAAAATAATTGTTTCTGTATCTGTGCATAGCTTGGCTACAAGTCTCTAGAGGAGAAAAGCTTGGAAACTACACTCACATCCATCACAGCCAGGCAATCATGAGGCTGCAAATCAGAGACCCTGACCAGAGCTGGTTTAGCTCCTTACAGGCAGATAGACCAATTTACCAGAAAATTATTTCAAAAAATCTCTGTAACTATACTACTATAATAAAAGTAGGAAAATTGATCACAATATAATTGTGGTGATCAACGTAAAACTTGGAGAGTGTGATTTGGGCAAACTAGTTTTGGGTATTTGGTGCAATTTGGAAAAATGCTGAATCTCAAAATCCTTCACAAAACAAATCTTCCATTCCTCATTCAGCTCTGTCTCTGGACTCACAATCTGTAAATTCTCCAGTGAATCAAGAACTGCCAGGCATAAACTTTTAAGAGAGAAGAAATAAACATTTCTCACAAAAATATCTTCCAGATCATGCCACACCTAGTTTTCATGTAGCATGGCAAAGAGTACTTGTCATCATTTCTTACTTAAAAAATTATTAGCAGTATTTGCTCCCACAATTGTATTTCAGAATTCTCTTTTACAGGAAAGAAAGCAAAAGAAAAAAAAAAAAAGAGCAGCTATTCCTGATCAAATCCAGTAAACCTCAGAGCTACTCCTTACATGAGTGTTTAAGGGATAATATTTTAGGGGTTTATTACAAAACAATGGGATTTCATGTTTCTGAGTATTTATTTGAGATGCTTTAAAATATCTTAATTTCTTTTGAAAACTAGAAGGTCAAGGAAATCAAGGATACGAAATAGCTAAATGTTTTTCAATAACAGGTCTGAACTCCATCAATGAGGTTAAGGTTTCACAAAGGTTAATTCCATTTAACTGCTACCATACAAAGGAGCAATCTCTCTGCTGCATGTTCCCACCATTTTCACTAAACCAGCCTCTTGCGTTGATCTCTTTATGAGCTAATTCAGCTCACTAAACTGGTAGGAAACTAATGTAAAAAAAAAAAAGTAGTGCAGGGTAGTAGTTTCAGTGTCCAGGAGAGCTCCTGAATTATCTCAGATATTCTGTAAACCTTATCAACAGGAATGTAACTGCTGACGTAAATGACCTTGGTCTTCATTGAATAGAAGACCACCTTCCTGATATATACTTACAAATTACAATTCAGGCTGCATGGTTACATTAAAAAACTAAAATCAATCAACTTACTGCGAGACAGATTCTCAAGGGCTTTTCCAAGTTTTTTGCTCTCTTGAAGAATATGATTTAGTTCATCAAAATCATGGTTCTCCGGTTTTGTCTTCCAATCCCATTTAGGATGCTCTATTGACCTTGGCACTAAATATACACAGATATATAGATGAAGTTTAGATTTAGTAGTTCAGACTCCTACAGTAGAGAAAAATCTGCATAGTAAGTTTACAAGCTCAAGTACCTTGGGTGGAAATTACTTAAATATCCTTTTATTTTAACAGCTGGAAATATTTTCTTTGGTCAATGTAAAGTAAAAACATCTATGAACAAATGCATACCTGAATGATTCTTGCAGCTGAATTAATTGGTAAACAGGATAATTAACACTAGTAATTGAAAATAATAAAATCAATGCAATAAAAAAAATGTATTTAAACTATTGCACATGATGGTACTTCATTTACAACAAAACAGAATCGTATGGCCTAGGAGTCAATAAGAAAAAACGTCTAAACAAAAATGAGTAACTGGTACTTTTGGCTTTGCTAGTTATTTTATCAAGAAGAAAAAAAATATTTTAGATACAGCTTTTAAAATAACTTTTTTTTTTCAAAAATCATAGATAACACAGTTCATTAAAAACAGTGAAACAAAGTAAGTCCTTATCGTTCATGCTGTGCAGCCTCTAATCTTTGTTTCGCTACTTAAACAAACTCAACCTTTGGGAAGCACAGACCGGAGCTTACAGTCTGATGCTCATTATCTATTACCAAAGACTTTAATTTTAAAATAACAGTATCTCAACTGCTGAGGTAAGTTTACCTACAACAAAGAGAAGGAGTGTCTGAGATATGTAGGACGCACAATGAACAGAGCTTCAATGAACAATGTGAACATTTTGAACAATTTGTAGAAATGAAAACAAAAACAATGTTGTTTCTGAAACCGCAGTTTAACATGTTCTTTTTGCCAGTGTTCAAAAGTGAGCTGCTGCTTTTGCCATGAAATGCAATTGTTGGGTTGTCTCCAAACACAGCATTACCATGCTGAGAACTGCACATGCTGGTGTGAAGATGATGATGCCTAGTCCACCTTTCCACCAGAAAGGACCAGTTGCTGACCACTCACTTAAAAATAATTTCAAAGAAAAGCCTAAAATGTCCAATATATCCTGGCCAGCTTCAAAACTTTTGTTTATTATTTTGACGGCTGTCAACTAATTTGTGCTTATAAACTTTATTTTCACTACATGCTAAGAAGGCAACTTAGGGACTCCTACAGATTGTGCTAAAAAGGTGGTTCCATGACAATTTGGAACTTCAGAGTGCTTTTATGATGGTATGGCGAAATTACGCTCAGACATCAAGTCTGGTAGCTATTACAAAACGTGTTAAATAACTTGGCATTGAAATCTGCCTTATCTCTGACTCTGTGTGAATATAGAATCTGCTCCATTTTGGATCAGCTTCAACTTTCCCTTGTGGAGTTAAGTCAATAGTCATCTTTTCCAGGTAAAGAAATGGGACAAAGTTATGTTGAAGTCCTTCTTGCACAAAGAACATGATTCTACCTCCTGTAGGCATAAACCAAGTCATCTTCAAAACAGACAACCCAGAGTATATTCTGATCTGTAACACCCACTTAGGAACCCGGCTATTAGGGAAGTTAATATATTAGACTTCAATTACAAACATTCTCAAAGGCAGAAGACAAAAGAGACATTAAAAAAGACCTACAGAGATAAGAATAGAAGGAAAGGGACACAAGAACCCCCAATAAGAAGAAGAGAAGGGAGGAGCAAGTTGAAGTGTCAGAGTCTTGTTCTGCTCTGTGTTCAAAAAAGACAAGTAACGTCTTTCCTTCTCAGGACAATGGAAATAATGAGCTATAGTGATTCCAAGTAAATACATAAAGGCTTTAAGGTATTAGGGTATGAGTAGTCTCTTCTTAGATGAGCAGCTTGTAATTTTTGTTGATACTTGTAAATTTCAATCACTATTTTATAATGCCCTGGTTTAAGAACTGCTAAGGCAATTAAAAGCTACATAAATTCTTGTGTGACAAAACTTGACTCCATTCACAGACCTTACCATATACAAATTAAACAGGACAACTTCAGCATTTCTAATCCCTTTTTTCTTATTTACAGAAAAAATGTTCCACCTAGTATTTTTTCAAAACTATTACTAACAGTAAAATAAATTTTTATTAAACTAGAAAAGGAATTCTATAAAGAGTTCTCTCTATTTTCACCCACCTTTATTTTACATTGAGATCACATGCTCCTTTGGAAGCCTTTTGCAGTCATCTTACCATCACCCTTCCATGTGCCAACACTATATTCTACAGCATCACTCACTAGCATTATGACAGACTTTTCTTTCCATGTTTATACTGAACTTACCATACCAAAAAAATCTCACTGTACCACCAAAATACAAACAGTCAACAATTTAATACAGTAAAACCATATAAAAAGATGGCCAAACCTTGGAGCTTCCAGGTTGCAGAAAATTTCCACAAGCTAGAATTTGACCACCATGTCAATTTGAAACACAACACATTTTTCAAAATAAAAAACAGCAGAATTTTTGAGAAACCATATGCTTTCGAAGCAAAATTTGTCATGGGACAAAAGCTGGATGAAATAAACATAAGTTCTACTTTACAGCTGTGGAGCTTCCAGGATCAGCAATTGCCAAGTATATGGACCAACTCACATCAGGAAAAGACAGAGTATCAAGACTCTTGTTCTTGAAAAGTAGGGACACTTGCTCAAGACAGTGACCTGGTTACTAATTTCAGAGAAATGTCTCACAAACACAGGAATCTTGGACTGCATCTCACTAGATGGATAGTGGGAAATCAGCCAAAATCATGGTGGAAATTTGCTTTGCATGCTGGTGTACAATCAGCTATGTTTTATTGAACTATTTTGTATTTCAGTGAAAAGGTACCAAAATAGATATGCTGTCATGAAATATTTCTAAGTTTCAATACAATTTGTTTCAACAACGATTTGGCTTATTCTGAGGAATCGAAACAGAGGGAGAAGTTAAACAGGATTAGAACTGACTGAATTTTTATTACTTCCAGAGTAGACATAGTTCTTCCTACTTACCTAGTCTTTCAAATAATGAATGGATACTAAAACAACATCTATTTACTTGCATCATGTGGCATGTGTTTGTCCTTTCAAGTTCATTTTCTGCTTGCTTACAGATTTTTCCAAAATATAAACTTGCATCTTCTCAGTTGTAGGACCAACAGACACTGGTAATTTTCAAATGAATGGCTTTGTTGGAAAATAACTGAACTGTACAAAAACCATATGACCCTTCTTTAGAATCTCTTCAAATACATGATCCTCCTCTGTATGCATGAAGTCTGTCATAAATTGTTTACATGCATGTGTCACTACACACTTAGCAAAATCCTTTCATTATGCACTGACCTTCATCTTTCTTTATTACACTCACTCATTCCACAGAATCATACCAGTAATTTCAAATCCCTCATCACATTACCCACCTTAACCTCATCTCTGTTATCTGAGAGATTTATATACTATATAACACTTCCTCTTGAAATTATTTACCTACAGTTCAGAAGATTTATTACACCTACATTGTAGCATTCGTATTGAAGGATGTAGAGTTTCCCTTTATGGAGCTGAGATTTCACCATCTCATCTTAGGAGACTGGACAGACATGCTTGCCAGTATTTCTGATTTGCTGATGGTGTGCCCTGGCCACAAATGCACATTAGATTAATTCACAATTGTATTATGAACTCTTCCACAAACCAGCACACATTTATTTTCTGCTGGATGATGGTACAAGATCAGTACTGGTTTTATTCTACCCATCTACATCTCTTTCTGCAAAGCTACTTTCTAGATACACATATCCCAGTTTACACTATTGCTCAGGGTTATTCCATCCAAGATGCAGGATTTTGAATTTGCCTGTGTTGAACTTCAAGAGGTTCCTCTCAGCCCATTCCTCAGTCCTGTCCCTCTGAATAGCAGTCCTACTAGCCAGAATACCAACCACTTCCCACAATTTGGTCTCACCTACAACCTAAAAGAAATTCTATCTCATCATCCAGGGCATTAGGAAATCCTTTTAAACAGCACTGATCTCAGTACCAGTCCCTTGAGCACGCCATTAAAGATAGATTTTCCAACTGGACTTCACACTGCTAATCACAATCGCTTGAATCCACCAGCTGAATTAACTTCCCATACATCTTCTTGTCCACTTATGCAGTCCATATCTTATCAACTGAGTTACAAGAATACTACAGGAAGCTGACAAAGGTTTTGTTTGCTAAAGTCATGGTATGAAACCTTCATCGTTGTTTCTTTAGTTACAAGGCAAGTTATTTCACCTAAGAGGGCAACTGTGTTGATCTGATCAGACATATATGATCTCATAAATCCATGCTTGATGTTCCAAATCACATTTTCCTCCTTGTGACTAGGAACACCTTCCAGGAAAGTTTGCTCAATAGTCTTTGCAGAGGATGAGGTTAGGCTGATCAGATTGCCCTTCCTCAAAATCAATGAGATATTTGCATTTTTCTAATCATCAGGAACATCCCACAATCATTATGACCTTCCAGTGATGACAGAATGGCCTTGCAATGATATTAGTCTCAGCATGCTTAGAATCAATCCCATGTAGTGCCACGTATTTATTAATGTCCAGTTGCATTAAACATACCCTAATTCTACCTCCTTTGCAGGCAAAGCTGCACTCCCACATGCTGCTTCTAGACTTGGGGACTTGGGTAGCTTGAGAGTAGTCTTAACAACCAAAGAGTATTATTAAGTGTCCTTCAGTCCACAAGGACAGATCCTTGACCCCGGTGTTATTACGGGTGTATAAAACATTTCCTGGTTTGACATGAGACCTGGTAGTTTAGAATGCCCAGCCTCCTCTTTGTCCCTCTAATGGGACAAGCTAAGGACCAACTAGCACAAAACTTGTGGTAAGCACACAAGTGAGGAGAGTGACGTGATGTCACCCCCCCCATTCTGGGATAAAGACAGAGGACTCTAGATCTTTAAGAGATGGCATGAAAGTTATTTGATGCATACCACAGAGTCTGAAGGGCAAGCACAGGGCAGAAGAAAGGAACACAGTATGATGACAGGAACCGCTCACAATATCTTTGGCCACTGTTTCCAGCAGTGGATCTCCATAAATTGCTATTATCCAGCCAATCTGTTAGATTAGACACAGACTGAGTGACTACAAGCATTTATTTGAATGTCTCTATTTATTATTGAAAATAAATTAAAATCCACATGCTTCCTTTGAACAGACTTAAAAATTCATGTGCCCATTGAGAGTTACAGTGGAATTGATCATCAAATTTGAGGTTTTTTGAAGCAGGGAATGTGATGCAGCAGAGAAATGCTCCACTTCTAGAAAAAATTAATCCTGAGAAAATCCTGTACAATGGGGCACAGCTACCTGTAACAGCTATTTTCACTTGTTGCAGTTATTTATTCTCAGTAAAGAATGTTTCATAACCATACAAGACTGTTAATCACCCAAAAGCACAGTTTTTCTATTCCATAAATTCATCATGATTTACTTTACCCATTTCTCTGTGGTATTTTGACTTAGTTAGGTCACTGGGCAATTTTCCTTTGACTCCTTTGAAGTCTAGACTTTCCCATCTTGCTTTTAGAGGAAAGACAACAAACACTGTATTGCAGCATAGTATATCTCTGTTCTCATCTGGTACACCTAGTCACACTCAGAGTTATTATAAAGACTTGGCTATTACAAAAATTTCAAAAAGCTACAAGAGTCAACAGAAGAAAATATGGTTTTTCAATTTATTTTGGAGAAAAATCTTGTACAAACCAATCTCTGTGTGTGTAACTATATTTATATATGTATACATACTGTAGATACATTTATTCGTGAAGAAAACCAACATTAAGAATCAATCTTAAAAATTAGATTTCTTCTAATTAGCCAATACACAGGAAGCATTATACTTCATTAAGGCTTGTTGTCTCTATTTTCACTAATTTTTTACCAGTAGTTGACGATATTCTCTTCAGCCACTCTGTTTCTATTCTGCCTTTTCTTTCAGTGTACATTTAGATTACCTCAGCAACTCTCAGAACAGTATACCTGTTCTGCTGACACTACTCCCATACCTGAACAGTATCTGTTCATGATTCAGAGTTTTGCATTGCCTGACCCACAGAAAAAAATCTATTAGGACCAATATCAACAGAACAGATTTTACAAAATGGCAATGCAAACTAAAACATCAAACCATGATCAGTATCCAAATATAAAATAGTGCATGACAGCCAGATATAAGTCTATTTTTTAGTCCATCTATCCAGAATTCTTTTCTATCTACAGATGACAACATAGGGCACTACAAAATATTCATAATTCAAGTGAGATTAAGGCAAGAATCAAACTCTTGTAACATATATATATATATAGGCATTTCATTTGCTCACAGTTTGCTTTCCATTTTAAACCTAATTCAAAAGAAAAACATGCTATAGGTTGGAAAGTATGCACAAATTATTAATGTAGTGAAGCTTTCTTACATGACTTGGACTCCGGTGATGGTGGAGAAATGTTGGACACAGCAAGGTCGCTCTTTGACTTTTTAGGTTTTTTTGCATTTACCTGCCAAGGCTTATCATAACTTCTAAAATCTCTTCTTGTTCCTTTATTTTCTGTTAAAAGAATCAAATTAGATAATTATAACATTTGTTGGGTGATTTTTCAAAGACTTAACAAACAATTAATCAAAAAAACCTCAAGGTATATCAATCCAAATTAAAGACAGCTCTTTTTTTTTTCTCCTATTTCTGATTTCTTTTATATTTAATATATTTATTCCACTTCTTAAATATCAAAACTTATAAATTGATAGGTTTTTCATTAAAAACAAGTCTATTTTTTGTTATGAAAAAGTCCTTAATGTCCATGTTATGTACATGTTTTACTGCCTATGTTTAAACTGAGTATTTGATATAAACGGTTGATTTGTCAGTAAATTAACATTTTGGCTATCAGCAACTATTCAAGCTCTACTATAGTCTGAAACAGATCATTAGTCAATTTTTAAACACAAAACTAATATTGTAATAGTAGCTTGTACCAGAATATGAAAACCAAGACTTCTACCTTACAATCAAAGCAGATACTATTTCAGAACATTATTTTTATTCTTCTGAAGATTTACTATCATAAATTATTAACGCTGAAGTTCATAAAGTAGCATAGCATCTCCTCATTACGGGTTCGGATGATAGGTATATAAAAATGTGTATTATTAAAGAGAATACTTCAATAGAGGGTAATCTCCAGCACGAATACACCATGGGAGGGAAAAGGAAAACAAAGAAAGAGGACAGCAAGGGAACCTCTCTCACTGAGACTGGAAGTGTTCCCATTCTGTAACTCTGATCCATACTCACATGATATATACATAGGCTGAGCTGATAGACAGCAATCTATATTAAATTCAGTATCTGCTGGACAAACAGCATGCATACTCTGCATGCTGAAAACCATAAAGCAGTACCTGTTCAGTAGGTACATGCGCATCCAGGAAATCACAGACGTAAGTGTGGGAAGATTATACTGGAGACTAGCCCTTTCCAGCACACAGAACATACCTGATGGTTCGCTCTCTGCCCACAGGGCAGCAGAGCCAGACAACGTTCTCTGAAGCTGACTGCGATTCCCCTGCTTGGACTGAAGATGATCAATTAGAAATGGGATTGGCTGGTCAGGTGTCTCTGTTATCAGCTTGGTCATCAACTCCTTTAGAAAATTAAACCAAAACAAAAAATTAGTGAGATATTGCACCTAAACTAATCTTGTATTTACCAAAACTAAATGAGCATTTATGAAGGAAATGTCTGTTTTCAAATTTGAAGAAAACAGCTGGAACATCCACCTCCTCAAACTATTACTACCTTTGCCCTATGAAATGCTCATATCTGAAGTGTTCTCAGCCTATATAGTCTCTTATCCACTGGAACATAGCTTAAAAAACCCAATCTCTGCTACCTGTTCGAATTTACCCCAAACAATAAGAATATTGTCCATTTAACCATTCAGAACCAGCACCTCTTCAGAGCAGCAAGTAGCTCTTCTTTGACCAATACATCCCAGTTTCTTCTCACTGGAAACCGGTGTATCAGGAAAGTTTGTGAATTTTTCATCTCATTCAGAATGGAATTCATCTCATTCAGAATTGTCTGGTTAGAATATGCATTCATATCTGGGAAATCCAAGGTCTGATCAGATAGACAGTTTTTAAAGCAAGCCCTCAAAAATAATATAGTGTAGAAATAAGCAAATATTTTATTACACTGTCGGAGACACAGATACAAAGCAAATGTCAACAGGAAAGCATCTTCTATGCCATGCATTGATACTATCCAACTGCTGTTCTATACCTTGGCTGTGCAGGGCTGCAGAAAAAAACCACTGTCCATTATTGCTGCTGGGGTTCTTCCTGGCTTCCTAGGCATAAAACACATTAGGAATCCAGAAAGAAGCTGTGGCTCTGCTCTGTGCATGTACTCTGAGAGGTAATGAATGACTCAGGGCAGGTGAGGTGACCCTGAAACCCATGTAGTTCTACAGGAAATCTGTGGCTGCTGCTGCAAAATGAAAAAGCTCCGCAGAAGTAAAAAATTACAGGAATGTACAACAAAATGAGAACAAAACAAAAACAAACAAGCAAAAAAACCCAACAAAAAAACCCCTAAAACAACTAAGCTAAGTTATTCAAAGCATATATTCTCTGCACAAATATTAACATAAATTTTAACATAACTTACACACACTTAAGTCTACCTCCCCTTCATCTTTTCCACACAGGAAATTAATAAAACATTTTTCAAATGCCAGTAGTTACCTAGCATTACCATCAGTTAAGTGTGTTGGGAAAAGATACTTTAGAGGAAGTATACCAAATAGTAGTAAACATGAATAATTGTACACATTACTAAGGCACAGCAAGTTATCTTTGTCCACACAAAGGAGAAAATATGCCCAATCTCATGACTTGTGAAGACACAATCTGCTGTGATGTGATTTTTGATACTTACCCACAGTGAAACGAAAAATCCCGGGTGTCTTTGGTTTTGATCTGGAACTCCACAGGGAGAAATTAATCTACTTACTAATCTTAGAATTGTTGAAGCTATGGAGTGTAACTTCATCTAGACTGCCACTCACCAAGGTAGGAGAAACCCTCCGATACACATCATACAAGAAAAACTCAGAAATTGGAGTAATTTGTATTTTAGTTGCTTGGCAACACTAACAGCAAACCTTTCTTCTTTTCCCTGCCAAAATGCAGAATTAGTGACAATGGAAAGATGTAACCTAGTGCTTGTAATGGACCACAACAGCTATAGTAATTCCATGGCAGAGAATTCTATTACCAAAGGAAAAGTGCCAATCTGTAACAGCTGACTTGTAAGTAAAATAATTTCTCAGAATCATGGTTTGAAAATTATATTTGTCTTAGATTAATAATGCATTGTAAAATTAACATAGTATTAAAAAAGGTAATACAGGAAAATGAAAAATTTTAAAATGCCTACATATCAATGTAAGACAAATGCTGCTTGATTGCTGCCACCACTGACTCGCTTGTAACAGGAAGAAATGGTCTTTAGGTAACAGAAACACTTCTAATAAAATAAAACTGATTACAAGATTCTTAACCTCTTCTGAGATGTAGCAAAAAAACTAAAGATCAAGGTGATGTGAAATTAGATCCCATTAAAAAGGACCACTTTGTACCTACTGTTATACTGATAATAAAACCAGAGTGATATAATGATCTGTGCTGTCCCAGAGAATAATCAGTCCTATTCTGTGACAGCAGTTAGAAAATTTTAAATAACTGTAGATAGAGGCTACTTTTATCTGGAATAACAAATGTGTCGTACCAATCCTGTACATCTGAAGTAAAAAAAAAAAAAAAAAAATAGAACATTGCTGAAATCCTCAGAAACTGAAGAGTGTGAAGATCATAAATAAACCTACTTATTTGTGTAATAAGCCTCAAACTAATTGCCTCAAACACTCTCAGAAATGTCATTAAAAGTAAATGCAACTTAAAATGGACACAAAGGCAACTCAGGTTACAAAATCTGCCATTTAAGGAAGACAAAGCTCTTTACTACAAATATTCCACTGCAAAAGGTGGGGGGGAAAGAAACTCTGAGGAATCTGTTTCTCAAGCTGCTTCAAGCAAGGTTGGGAACAATTTACCATTTTCCATGGAGTTCTTGAACTCTGGACCATGTGCAAAGAACACCTCCACTCCAATAACAATAGCTTCAGACATATACTCTGTGTAAATTCACATTCACATACTGGAGGTGTTATCTCTCTTCCATATCCTTCTGCCTCACACACTGTCAGACATCCAAGAAACGGGATCACAACTCCATGACCCTCACTGTCTTTGCCCTTCTACCAGCTTCTGCCACCCAGTTCATCAAGGGACCAACTCCATCTGCTCAGCTCACAACCTGTGCTCTTCAAGCTCACGTTTCCTTTGAGACTTTTGTCATCCCCAGCAAATTGGCAATTACATGTAAATACGTGAGCTGCCTGTATTCAGTCACTTGGTTATGCCATGAGGTGGAAGGGTTGGAGGGGCAAGAAAAACAAAAATAAAGCCAAACCCAAGCCACCCAACAAAAAAAAAGCAAAAAGCTTCACACCAACATTAACTGTACACAGTAAGTGCTCACCTAATTTTTTAAGTAAAAACATATTTCTCAAAAGGTGAAAAGATATTACAGATTAGGGATGTCAACTAAAGGATATTCTCATTCTAGCATCATTCTCTAGCAAAATTAACTTAAACTTCTGATTCAATCATCGAAAGCTTATTTGATGATCTCATCTGTTGCTCGGGTGACATCTTAATAGACGGTAGAAATAACATACTACATGGCACTCTAAATAAACTTTCACACGTTTGAAATGTTTCCAAAAAAGATGACAAAAGTGAATGTATTAAATAAGAAAAAATAAAGTGTACAAGGTACAAAAATAAAATGCCTTTTTGGTTAGCAGCAGTCTGATCTGACTCACAATGTGATAAGTAGGCAAGGTTTCACAAGAAAAATAAAAGGAAAAGACCAACTAGTCTCACTGAAGATGCCTCTGCATTAACAGCAGAACAAAAATGGCACAAGATCATTGAAACTGAGATTCATTTTTTTATGAACAAATCATCAGATAAGTTTCAACTCTTCATGAAAACAGAAATGCAAGACACTTAAAAATAAGTCTCTTAAAAATATTAATTACACTTTTCACACTTCTGGCTCAAATTTCTAATTTTTCTACAATTCAAAGAAGGAAAGTCTCTTGTTCTGTGCACAACGTGCCCTATAACAACAAATAAAAAGCCATGGCAGATTGGGTCTATGCTGCCAAATGAACTGTTCACTACCCATAATCTCTCTCCTCCTATCTTCTTTCCACTGCTATGTCTTCCTTTCACTCTACATCCTTTTGTCTTTTCTGTCAGTGGACTCCACATAGTCTCTTCCTCTCAGCTGTGTAACAAGTGAAGCTGTTCACAAGTCAGTAATTATGAATTCCCTGTGCACCCTCAAGACACACTGGAGCACAGAAGAGGGGCCAAAGGAAACCTCCATGGTTACTCCAGACTAGAGCAGAAGCATGAATACATCAGTTTCTGCTGCTTCCCAATTATATTGCCCCAAATTAGGCTCCGCGTTGTCTGAAGGCAGAATGAGAAAGAACAGCAAGGTGATATAAGCTCTTTCAGTTAACTGCTTCAAGGATTTTACCTTGCACTGTGCAAACCAGTTCTTCTTTTTGCTGTAAAGGTATCTTCAAATGCTCCTACATTCACTAGTTTTATTGAACTATGTTACACGGACTGTTTAAAAAAAATAACTTGTAAAAGTTGATTTGTGGATATTTCCAAGAGAGATTCATGCACATGTTAATGAGGCTGCAAAAGATCTTGAAAAAAACACCAGGTCTAAAGTACTGGTTTAATATATGAATTATTTATAAAGAATATACAGAATTTATAAATAATAATTGATAAAGCATTCTTTATATCTTTCAGTACTGTGCTATTCTGAAGTCCTCTATTAGTTATTCAATGATGGCTTAAATTTTAATTTCCTTGTAACTGTCCATGCATTTAATACAAATGAAACAGTCTTCACAGGCTATTAATCATAGGCCCAATTACAAGAAAGTCCTAATTAGCCCTGTCTAAATGTACCTATCAGGTTAGTAAGCTAATTAAGAGACATTCTATCTTGCCCAGTAATTGGTAATGGTAACTACACAACAATCACGTTTTAATCGTACAGACTTTTATAGGCTATGGCACAGCGTGCACAGATTCTGGCTGCGTTATGCTCATTTTTTCATGGTTTAAATTAGAAGTTTAGATACAATTAAATACAACAAGCCGTCACAGTAATGTCAGTGGTGCCTTTGTCAATAAAGAAGTCATGAGGGGCTAGAAGTCTCTCAGCTGACCAGCCAGAGTACGTGCACTTAGGATAAGAAGAATTGCTCTCCTGGCTCCACTGACTTACTGGAGGCATATGCATTGACTACAATGAAGCTTGGACACTTAGACAGACATCTAAATTTAGACTTGCTAACCCACAGGCTGTAAGTGAACAAAGAAGATATAAAATTGAGGGAAAACTTGTGGAAGGAAAGTAGGTTTAAAAAAGTTTTTAATGACTAACACTTTTTTTGTTAGAATTCCTTTCTGATTACTGCAGTAACAAAGCAAGGAAACAAAAATAAATACATTTTTAAAAGTTATTTTAACATTATTCTTACTGCCTAAATTAAGAGTCTGCAATTCTTGAATTAGAGTAGAAAGGTAAATATCACTGTTTCTACCAAAAAAGATAATTTTCTACAGAAATAAATTAAAAATACCAGCATCCTTCTTTCAGAAAATAGCCAGGCTTTAAATATTCTTGAGAAATTTTTAATTAAAAGTAGTAAAATCACATTATAAACTATGAACAAAATGGACTTCAACATATTTTAAATGTTCATTAAATGATCACCACATCTCCCTATAAAATAAATTACTCAACCCTAAGCAAATTTCCACATAAATACAACTTGCATGCCTGTACCATACTATTTACTTCAAACTAACCATGGTAGAATAACAGCTGAGAACAAATAGTAGTCCTATTCAGCTTGCTCGTGAAAATAGTCAGACTTTTACCTGGAACTGACTAAAAAATTTTCAACCAACACTTTCTTTTTTTTTTAAACCTCACTGATGCCATTTCAGACAGCTGTGCAGCTGAATTTCATATCATAAGACTGTAGTACACAGCATGGGAACACAACCCACACGAAATTACTTTGGACATAGAAGTAAAACAGAAGTACAAAGCTGATATGGTAGCTCTGATGCTTTGGTGCAAACAAAATTCCCCTAAAGGTGGCACTACTGGGGAAATCTACGGTATGGGACTAGTGGCACAGGTAACATTTCATAGAATGAGAATAACAGGAGGAAATCTGAAAACAAATATCATTGACTAGCTGTCTTTCTTAAGTGTTCATCTCCTAAATACCTGTACCAATTCAATAAGAGAAGTCCAATTTTGGGGGCTATGTTCGTAACCATTTTTTTAGGCAGACTCCGGAGAGCAAAATGGAAACAGAAGACTCATTCCACTACAAACCCTTTGCAAATCCTATTAGCAGTTTCCTGACTTGGATAAACTAGCCCTATCTGAAATCATTCCAACTCATGCATGTAATACTTGATAAAATATACATCCTTGATCTTACTCAGCAATGGATGGGGTTTGGTGGACAATTCCAAACTTTCACTAAGTTCATGACACTTTATCAAACTCCACCACACACATTATAAGATGCAGTATCTATCTGAACCTCTTGTTGCATTTTTTCACTTACACATCCTTTGAGGTTTTTTTCCTCTCTTAATATTAGTATTTCAAATATCATTGTCCCAAATCTATTTTACCACTCCTGAGTTCACAAAATAGCTTCAAACACCTTCAGTCTGTGCTTTATTGAAATATTTCCTTTCTCCCATTCAAGCATTCCAAGAATGCTGTCAAAAGAGAAGTCACTGCTACTAGATTATTCTAAAACATTAACTAATTCTCAGTAGAAGAAAAGGTTAAAGACATGCTCTCAGATACGCCAGTCATGGCAAGAGTTATCACATTTTCTCCTATAGTTTAGTTTTCAAATTACAAAAGATTTCCTATGATAGCTTATACTTCTTTCTGCAGTCCTGTATCTCTGCATAACAATCTCACACTTGTGGAATTATGCCTACCATATCATTATCTGAACTCACCAAGTATTTATCAAATGAGGGTAGTTCATGCTATTGCAGAAACACTGTAAGGTTTCCCTGAAGCGTAATTCGGAAGCCTTCCTCAGTTTCCATCCACTCTATCAACCCCTGGAAATTCTGCCCTCAAGGCATGCACTTCACAGTTCAGCCAAAGAAAATGAAAACTGCTGGTTTTCTGAAAGGTCTGTAGGATTTACATCAAAAGGAATACTCTTAGATAAAGGCTAGGAAAGACTACTACAACCTGGACTTAAATTACAGCCATAAAACAACACTGACTGCACATCACTGCCTTACCTAAAAGCTAACTCAATAGGCTGCAGCTGATCTTTCTCTGATCAGCTGAAGTAATCTTATTTCAATTTCAAGGTCTAAGTTGAAATCACTTGTTCCACCATGTGCAATGATTCATTACTGCAACTGTTAAAAAAAATCTCATCATATTTCCAGTTTAAGCCTCAGTAACTTAGCTTCAACCTGTCTGACACAATTTTTTTTGAGGAAGGGTAATGCTAGGAACTAAAGTAGCAGGTATTCTTGTGGCTACCTCTGGTAGGCTGACCCCAACCAGCAGATAAGCACACACCAGCCACTTATTCGTTCCCACCCCCAGTGGCATGGGGAAGAAAATGCAAAGAGCAAAACCAAGAAAATTTCATGGGTCAAGATAACGACAGCTTAATAACCACAGGAAAGAGAAAAAAAAACCAAACAAAACAAAATCAAGGAACAAGTGATACGAAGGCAATCACTCACCACCTCCCACTGCCTTGCCCGTCCCCAAGCAACAGTTACTTCAGAAAATTTACTCCCCAGGTTTAATTGCTGAGCATGACATTATAGGGTCAGGAATATCTCTTTGCCCAGGTTTGGTCAGCTGTTCCAGTTGTGTCCCCCCACAGCTGTCCCCACCCCAGGCCCGCTCGCTGGTGGGCAGAGAGAAGAACAGAGAAAGCCTTGAGCCTGTGCAACCACTGCTCAGCAATAGCTAAAAGACTGGTGTACCAATACTGTTTCAGACACAAATCTGAAATACACCAACATACAGGCTTGCTGTGAAGAAAATCCAGTCCCAGTACAGTACCACTATAGAAATGGTTATTAAGGCTTTATGAGCAGTGATCAGGAGAAGGCCATATATGAAAAAAACAACTGGTATATTAAGGAGTTGACTCAGCAAGGCACTTAGGCTTAGATATCCCTTATGCCTGAGACATATATAATTACAAAGCCATGGGCATGCTTAAAATGCCTTTATGAATTAGATCACTGCTCTGTGACTGCAGAATTACAAACACTTCCTTCCTTCTTTCTGGAAGCCTACCAAAGAGAAAAAAAAGGTAAATGAATGTTTTGAAGATTGCTGGAAATCCTTTCAATTGCATCCCATGGAAAACTTGGAGAATACACATTTTAAAAATGTGTTCAGCAACCACCACACTTTCCACATGCTTTTCTTTCTTCCCCCGAAACATTCCCCCAGTAATTCTGCATTACTACACCATTAGATTTACTCAAGTTATACAGAAAGATAAAGGTGAGATGATGTTCTAAGAAATTCTACTGCCAAGTGTGTATAGTCAAAGTTATTAAATATTCTGTGTAAGTTCTATGCATTATAATTATTATAAAAATTGCTTTCATATTTTTTTAATTTTGACCAAGAATTTTTAAACTGTTCACATGGAACTTCAAATAATAACCAGCAATTACAGTGACACAAAATGGAGAATGTGAGTTACCAGAGTCCAGGGTGGGGAAGTTCTAACACAGATTTAATCACCTTGACTTTAGCTGCCTACATAAATTAACCCTAAGTTTCCTCCAGTAATGATCACTAAACAAATGTCAAAGGAGTTAACATATGCTCCCTGATTGTTAGAATTTACTTAAATCCTGTCATTTGGAAGCATTCCTTTAGTATAGCAACTAAGCAACTGTGGGCAATATGCAGTCTAATTACAAGTTTTATTCATACACTTTGAATAGATTAATATCTATTCAGATACACATCTTAATTTCCTGTGATTTACCTGTGAGAGATTGACTTGGTCTCATAAGACTTCATACCAGTGTTGTAATCAGCTTTTTAAATAGATCTAAATGTTTAATATGCAACAATACAACAGAGATTTCTGAGCTGGAAAGGTCAGAATTTATTGCCATAGAAAAACCTGAAAATTAATTTTCACCACAGCAAAATGCAAAGAGGTTTTTTACATGCGTAGAATTTATATACTGCAATTGTACCTGGAACTCCTTAAATAATAGGAACAAGTGCTTTCCACATAGCATTTTAAGAAGACAAAGAGGTTATTCCACATGTAAGCAGTTGCTTGATTGACCTAATGCTACTTGTATCCTATTTTTCCCCCACAGGAAAGGTCACACTGATTTGCCTGTCACAGGTAACACAAGATGTGCAGTACCTTGTCAGAATAACCACCACTGCAGTCTCTCTGCAAGCTCTCAAATGCTTTTGAGAACACTTAGTCATGTCCAGTTTCATTCAACATTGCTTATTCACAGTGCCTCTCTAATTGCAATCGGAAACTATAAAAATCTTTTTACTATTAGAAGTAACACGTCATATATTAGCAGTTATTTCAACCTGTGTCCATTTAAGTATAGATGCAGCTTTTGCTTAACTAGACATACACTTGAACTTTGCCATCTGATTAAAAAAGCAAAACCCACAATGAAATTTGAATGAAAGAATTAATCTCTTTAAATACAAGCATACAGGCATCTTTTGCCATGCAGAAGCCATCAGTCCACAGATATAACAAAATTTGATTATAAATGCATGAATTAATAATATTCTAGTAAATATCTAAATAACCATGTTAACTAATAAAAAAGAAATATTGACTAATTTGTTTTTATACTCCAGAGATCTTCCTCCATTTTGTGTACTATCATCTATTAAATGCTACTACATGATACTGGCAACTATTTTATTTCTAATAGATATCAGTGTACTATCAGTGTATCTATCTTCAGCCCCAACCAGGAAGACACCTTAATAATTCCAGTTCAGTTGGAAGCAAAATCCACCTCTGAAAGCTTCCATATGGATTTTTATCATCCATCAGTTAAGCCAAAATTCTGTGATTTTCCTCATCAGCAAACAAGATGAAAAAAGAAAATGCTTTAATGTTATTTTTTTCTCTTAACATTTTTTGCGAAGTTCTGACAGATTCTAGCTTTCTCTGCCTTCATGGATTATCTCTTTATTTCAAGTCAAATTAAAATAGATATTTCTGCTACTTAAGGTGAAGAAACTTCTGAGAATGACGATCCCATCATAGTCAGACTGAAAAAAAAAATTGAAGATTAGAAACATATAAAGAAAAAGACATGCAGGAGTCCATTTTGATCTAAACAGTGCAGCAGGCATGAAGTATTCACGTTTAGAACACAACATGAACCGTGAAGAATCAGGTAGGAGAGACACAGTAGCAAAAATACAAGGGAAAGGAAATGTTACCACTGAGTGTAGAGGCACCCATGTTCTACGTGTGTCCAGCCACTTTCCAGGCTTCCCAAACTGCTTCCCACTGGCACTACAAGGTTCATGGCTCTGCCTCAGCCCTGAGAAGTTATAGTCACTGTCTGTCTCAGTCTAAAAATGGCTGTGACTTGAAGAAACATCCCCAGGCTGCTGTCTGGGATTCTCCCAGAAAGCAGGCCCTTCAGGATCAGCGTTTCAAAACACACACACCTGGCAAGGCTGAGGTCTGAGCCCAGGAGATGACAGCGCCTACTGAAGATGAACACCACGCTGCCCAGCTGGCTGCTCCTATGACGGAAAACCTGTGCTTGCAAAGCAGGCACCAAGATTACCCTGCTGAAAATGCATGGTCCAAGATCCTCTCCACACATTTACTTGTTCACCTCATTTACTGCCCGTGTGCTGCCTTGGAGTAAGACTCAAAGCTCATCAGGCAGGTCTCTTTTGCAATATGCCTGGACAATTTCTGTCACAATAGGGTACACCTTTTCCTTGCTACAGCCAGCAGATGAAAATACAATATGAAGATAATAGAGATTTGCAGCAGACAATTGATTTAACTACAAATAGGAAGGATAATATTTTACATTCTGTTTGAACATCTTGAAATGTACCCTGAAAAAAAGACACAACCATATTCCCCAGAAGGCATGGAAAGACATAAAATGTCAGGCATAATCCAGTAGTCATATTCAGAACAGCACAGATACCTAAATAATATTTAGCTTTGTTCATTTAAGAAATACTGTATTTTATTTTAATCCTGCAGTATGTAACGTCAAAAATTCAATCTAAACACTTGTATCAGGACAGTCCTGCATGAACTTACTTCCACAACCAAAATCAATTCCCTGTGCCTAGACAGAACTACAACACCTTGTGTGGCACTGTTTCTTGAATGCTCTTTTTTTCGCCCAGGTTTGGTTACTAGAGTCATAGAGCAAAAAAAAAAATAACCAGTGCACAAGTGCATTTAGATGGCGCAAATCAAAGAGCGAGATCTGATCACCATCAGAAGAGACAAAAGCCTCTCACTCTACTTCCCTGCTTTCCACAGTCAGTGTATTGCGAAGCACCATGAGGATGAACACATCCCCACACAACTTCTGCGCAGAAAGAGTCACTGGAAAACTTCCTTCAGACAAGACACTTCCTCCTTAGAGGATGGATGTTCTATAATCAGGCCCAGGAAACAAGCCTTCAGCGAAGGACAACTGATGAGCAGAAGTGAACAGAGAGTCTGTTGAACTGTATGAGGAAAAATACCAAACTTTGTGGACCACATACAGTAGATATATCATGGATTACAGCCAGGCACATGTTTAACAGAAGAACTGGTCTAATGCCATTATTTGTTTCATTACAACTTACTTGCATGCCCAAGTCCTTAAAAAATCCTCCCCTAAGGAAGTAATGTGAAAGAACTCACAGTAGCTCTAAAGAGCAGTTGAAAATAGAGAACTGTGTCAATACCAAGCTGCAAAAAAAGGCTCTGAAATGAGAGGATATTGGACACCACTGTTTTGACCTCTGAGGCCAAGTGCATTGGTTGCACAGGCTTAAGGCTGACACTTATATCATGCCCACAAATAAAGTAGGTCTGAGATAATGGGGACAGCTAAATAAATACTAGCTTACATAAGCAAGATACACTTTCCCCTCTGTAAATTATAGATTAGCTAAACTATACATATGATGGCAATATTAAAGCCATTTTTATACAATGCAAAGCGTAATTATGAAATAAGAAAAAAAAATTATGATCAGTCTCTGTGTACCAAAAATACAAGCTAATGAATACATTTTTCCTGAAAGAAAAAGCAGAAGGAAAAAAATACTATAAAGACACCAAAATGTATGAGTGCTACTAATTATATCAGATGGATCAACATACTAAAATCACTTTTGAGCCCAAACAAGGTAATTTTAACACATACACAGAATTGGTATGTTTCTTGGAAGCGTCATTTGCACTTTGACTATCTCCGCCAAATAAACTGTCACTATGAACTTAGTCACCATGTCCTCACTAGCCTACCAGGGACATGACCTGCAACATCCAGGAGCTGTCCTCTGGCTCAGGTTTTCAAACAAAGGACTAAAGGTCTATATTCTACAAGAAAGCTTGAGTGGATATTTAAAGAGGTACTGCTGTACTAACAATTCGAGACTTTCTACGGGTAGCAACAGTAATTCATAAGGACAGATAATTGAATTATACCTAGAACTGGAGTTAGGCCCATCATTTCTCATCAGACACTTCTACCATCAAGACTGCAATGGCTTAGGCAACTAAAAACCACTTTATTTCTAAAAGCTGAAATCTGTGTGATTTTACAAAATGATAGGGTTTGGGGGCTGTAGAGGTATTTTTAATAACAGCCAAAGCATTATTAATCTGATTTTCTAATGCTTTCTTATTTAGATAACAATGTCTGTGAGTCACTGGTGTATGTTTTTGTTTGTTTCTGAGACTGCAAAGTAACTTCCCAACCCTGACAGCAATAGCCTGGTTAAAGCTTCCTGATGGTTTAATAGCTATTTATTTAATATTAGACTAAATCTGCCTGGTTATGAGTGAAGGCCCTCCTCTTGTAAATCAGGGTCTCACCAACTGCAGCAGGGCTTCCTGTGGGAATACAGTGTGCTCACATGGACTGCACTGCAGCCTTGAGACTTGTCAGTGCTCTGAACTGCCACACTAAGCAGCAGAGAAGGAGGGACAAATCAATTTGTTCTTGATTGCGTGGCACCAATTAATGGGATTAATAGCACTACCAGGCACTGAGGCTGCACAAAGAAGAGAAAGCAGAAGGCCCATAACGAGCTCAGGGCCTTGCTGTGAAAACTCCTAAACTATATGAAGACCGTAGGAGCCAGAGGGGTTTGCAGGCTTTATGCAGACAAACAAGACAAAGGAAGGGGAAACACAAGCACAAAATAAGAGTGATAATGCAGCAGGACAGCATCAGCGGAAGTACGAACTGTAGTCAGATAACTGACTATCATTTTAGTATCCTAACTACTATATATATTTTATTTCCTCTCCTTACTAGTCAACTTTTCTTCAGTGTTTAAGTAAATGCTAAGCGGATCTTCACTTTGGCCAACTTTATTCTTCCAATCTTTTTTCTTATTATCACAGCGAAACATAGAACAAAATAAATTCTCTTGAGTTTTTTTTCTCCCCTGCTGTCTTTTTATTTCAGGTATTCCTCTTCTGGGGAATAAGAAATCAAAATTAAACCTGTTACTCTAGTAATTTAGTCTTCTTTTTGTGTTTATCTCTTCATTGTTCCTCACTTACTGGTAA
Organism: Rhagologus leucostigma; assembly: GCA_013397725.1. Lineage (NCBI taxonomy): Eukaryota > Metazoa > Chordata > Aves > Passeriformes > Rhagologus > Rhagologus leucostigma. Next base: position 940,410 of record VZTD01004788.1, on the reverse strand, counting down.
GTCTTCATCCAGCCTTTGTCTCCAAATAGCTTCGCTGTCTTACACTTTTTATTAGACTACAGGCATTACTATCTAATGGCATTATTCTGAACCATGACATACTTAGGAGTAGCTCTGAAACACCATTTTTAATTTTGTAACTGGGGTTTCTACATCATGCAAGAGTATGTCCTCAGCACAATTATGGGTGGTGGTTCATATGGCACACCAGAAGAATTTCTGTATCTGCAAACCTCAGTTTTCTTCTCGGCTTGCATTTCCCTGGGCATCTCTTCTTTGTCCTCATTACGTAGGAAGGACAAGGCTCTTCAGAATGCACAGGAGGATGAACACCCAGGTCACATCGGGTGTATTGAGCGTGTCATACCCAACTGCAATGGACACGTGCAATTGATATAATGTGTTTGAACAGGAACACACAACACCTGCCGCATTTATATGGGTTCTCTGTCCAGCACACACGGGAGTCTCAGGCCTGTCCCAATGTTTCAGAGTGTCTGTATACATTTCATAGAGCATGCACATGCACACTGGCATGTTTCAGTCTGAGAAATCCCAGTACATCCAGCCATGGAAATTATCCCATCTCTCTTTTCTTCTCCTTCGAATGAAACAATATCCTTATTCACACAAAACCCCACAATTGCATCTCAACAAAACTATCACAGAATCTGCATCACAAACCTTTTCTCTTCCTAACTGCCCTATGCATAATTGCTTCCACAGGTTCTCTTCAAAGGTCACCTACAGCTGAAGCTACTCTTCCTCTTCAGTTCTATGAACCATCTCTCATGTCTCCAGAAGAGATCGCTTCCACCTACTTAGGCTTCTAGGATAAATTCTGTTATCAACAATACAGAGCAGCTTTTCTGCACTAGTGCACCAAAAAAAAATGGAACTTATGATCATTCAGAATTCCTTTCTTTGATTCCTTCCTGACCAGATTAATATTTCACAATCGTCTGTTCACCTCTCCACTCATACAAATGTCACCAGAGGCACAATGCCTGTGAAATTGGAGTGTAACTCCTTCTTAATGAAGGAGTTCATGGCACAGCAGCCAGAGTCAATAGTGGTGCTAAAGACACCTTTAACTCTCTGCCAAATCCATGCCTAAGTAATATATACAAGATCAAGTACTAGAAGTGTGGGTCAGACACTGCAAAACATACATACTCTTTACATGGTAAGTTGTATTTTCTTGTATTTGCCCTGTCTTTTTCATTCTTTGGTTATACTCTTAGCAACCACCAGCACTAGAACCTTCCTTTAAAAAAGAAAGTACAAATTCCAGGTAACCATTTGATTGTAGTGACTAGGAATATTAAAAAAAAATAGAAAAGGAAAAGAACACGCTGGCAATGTAGCATTAATCTTTGTCATCCCACCCCCTCCCATTTATTACCCTTTCTCACTTTCATGCTCAGTGTATTCACATGGTCTATTTCTTCCTAATTCATTCAGCCATCCTCCCTAATTATTCAGTTCCCTCTTCTGCTCCTTCACAGAATCAACTGGGCTCCATGACATTCTCCCAATGCATGGGGAACTGCACCTTTGAAAGACAAGATCCATATGAAGCTAACTTATGCACACAAGCCTTGCAGATCTCTTATGCCCACCTAGTAGCTTGCTACTGGAGCAAAGCAGTTGCCCTTCCCTTCCTCCCTTCACCCTCAGGCCAGCTACATTTTCTCTCCCAAGTCAATGCCACATTCCTCATCAGACTACACGGTGATCCACTGAGCTCAGCCTACTGAACAATTTTCACTTCTTTGTAGACTTCGTTTTCTTCTATTTCATATTCCCAATCTGGGTAACTGTAACATGACACAACCACCAGGTCTGGAACAAGGACAGCAGGAATGTGCAGCCAGAAATGAAGATGAACAGGACCTGCAGCAACTGGCTATTAAATCAGCCTCACAGCCCACAGTCCTGAATACTAAACCATCAGAGTGTCTGGAGTAAAACAAACTACGAGAAGAGGAAAGATTCAATTAAAAAGGCTCCAACACAGTTGAAAGACCCAAAATCTCATGATTGCTGCCCCAGAAAGCAGCTCCTCCAAAAGCCAACAAAAGAGCTATTGTATAGTAAGTATATTGAACCAGGCACTATAGCGAAATATGGTTTATGAAGAGAGTGATTTCATTTATTCAGTGTTGCAGGGAGCTGGAAAATGAGGAAGGAGAAAGGATGTTTCACGTAAATACACAATCAACAGTTTTCACTCTCTGTACAAACAGAAATTTTATAAGAGATGGCTAATGTAAAATAGCCTTCTACTTACCAAGGGTAATGAACATGCATTCTTCATTTTGTATGGGCATTTCTCATAACTGTAACACATCGCCTCATAGTGCTACATACGCTATATATAGGCCAAAATCTGAGGTGTTTCACTGGAAACTCTATGTTTAAGGCAAAGATAATACTTGAATTTTATGTGAATAAGAGAGGAAAACTGCCCAAATCAACAGAAGAGCAAAACCAGAGGGGCATCATAACTACAGCCAAACGGCTCTGCCTGAACATTTATAGATGGAACTAAAAATAAGTATTCAGTGAAACTGAGTAGCCAAAGGAGAATTGATGCAGCACAGCATATGGGACCTGACATAAAAGTTAAGGCCATCAAAAACATGTCTGTTGCAAGCTTTTTAAAAGGGTATTACCCTCTATACTAAGAGCCGATTTGGATGTTGGGTTGTCTTGGCAGAGGCATAGGGGTGCATTTCAAGTAATCATGCTCTTTACCTGTGTCCTAGGATTAAACTCTGTAATCCTTGTTTCTCCTATCAGCTGTGTGCTGCTTTTCATCACCTTCAGTAATGTGTGAAACAGCCCACTGCCTTAGTCAGGAGGCCAAGGGTTTCCTAACAATTGTATTTGAAAATGTTCTTGCTTTCACTGGTTTTTAACCATGTCTTATGGTTTCAGGCAGGGAAGACTCTTAACACAGAACATATGCTTCTATCATACTTCCCAGCTAGTATGACATTTCTCAGGAGAATAAGTGTGCATCCGTGCAAGGGGGATAATACCCAATACAGGAAATAACACCTCATTTTTATCTGAGTTATTACAGACATTAAAGTGTTTGGGTAGCCTTTGTTCCAAAAGTTGGTGAACATAAAAATGCTTCAAGCCATCTCTTGTAGTTCAGAGGTTAAAAAGCATCTCCATCCCCCCTCACTCACACAAAAGCACATTTGCTTTCCCAGAAAAACAAAATATCACAAGATATTTTAAAATATATTAAAAATCACTGTACATAAAAATCTCAAATAATCACTAGACAATTGAAAATGAGAAATTTTTAGTCCCCACATCTTCATTTTCATCAAGACAAATGGAAAAAATAAAAGGCACTGGGAAAAAAAAGAATATTGATTAGATACTCAAAATTAGAGGCAAATTGTAAAAGAACGTGATGTTAAAATGCTCTTAAATATTATGTTTCTATCTCAATTTAAATATTATGTTTCTACCTTCCATTTACTAAGTAATACTTTTAAAAGAAAGAACACTGCTAACAGGTGTCTAAGTGTTTCTTTTTAGTCAATGCCACAATAAAGAAGCTAACTATGAAACCCACTTGCTCCAGAACAATAAAATAGCACATTACATGTGGGAGAAATGCTGGTTAAGGTACTAGCTGCTCCCTTCCCTCCCAGACACTCCTAAACAAACAGAAGGCTGAGAATGTGCTGACTCCGGAGTATGGGTAGTACCTAGCCCACTTGGAAAAGCAGAGATCAATAACAGCAAGGTTTTTCAAACAGTTAGAAAAAATTAAAGGTTGAGTTAAAACCATCAAAGTATTTTACTTTATATTTGCCACTTAACATTGATCTTTTGTGCCAAAAGACTGGATTAATCAAAAGAAACAAAACAATTGAAGAAATTACTTCAGGTATAATTAACACTGTTACTATAATCCGAAACTTTGAAGATACTTCATAATGTGATAAAAGACAAAGAAATAAGACCAGTAGTAATGGGCTTATTTTGATCCACAGTGATTAATTATTAGAGGGGTTGCCAGACAAAAATTCAATATCACACCCGTTAGCTTTACACCTTACCATTGAGCAGCCAGGATTTGCTGGTACATGATAGTGAGAGCAACTCAATTGAGAACTACTTCTCATTTTCCCAGGTATTTTTGGATGCAAGATAGTTAGGCCTTCTGCTCCCCCTCTCAAGAAACAAAGTAATTGTCATTTTGAGAGTTTAAAAACATTAGAAGTTAAGGTAACAAAAGGATGTTATTATGCTACTTTCACCTCACCATTCCATACTTTAGATGCAATTCTTCCAACTTAACTCCTACTTGGATTTGTACTTCTGTATCTCCTCACAAGGAATTTTTTTAAAAAGCAACTAAGAAAGCAAATAAGAGAGCTCACATTTCCATTTCAAGCAAGTAATGTTTTTGCCGTTATGGAAACAAGGTTTATGTGATTACTATCTATGTTCGTGACCACACAAGTGCATACCTGTATCTATGATCTCTTTCACTGTCTTCTTCCGATATGCTTTTAAAGTCTTCGACTAACTTCAGACGAATTCCCAGAGGAGTAAACGTCAGAAAAATGTAACTCCTTTCAAATGTTGAGAGATTAACTAGTCGGGTAGCAAGACAATGTGATTTTCCTCATTCAGGAACACTTTTTTTTCTTAAGCTCAGATTACACAGGAGAGTAGAATTATGAGTGCCTCAATCACAGGGAAATTTCTGACACTTGCATCTTGTTGGTCACCACAAAAGCCAAGTAATAACCGTAAAGCCATTGCTCATGGAACTGTTTTTAATGAAAAAGGGTGTGTCTGTAGTTTTAATTAGGGTCTTTCAATTGCTTTCCCTTAAAGATAAAGTTATCTAAGGCAACTATGAGAATATATGATGAATTCTCCAAAAAGCAAAGGACATCTCTACACCATTTTTCCCTCTGACTTACATTCCCCTTAAATAGGTCTTTTACTTCAGTGCACATTAAGGCTACAATAACGCCTTACTGTAACAACAAAAATAAAAATTAGAACTCAAATATGATTCTCTGCCCCCTACTGCGTAAGACTGCAGCATTTCTAGATCACTGCTGGTTTCCACACATCCTTTGAAAAACAGCTAATACTGGCTCCCCTGCAACAGGAACTGCCAGGCTGAAACAATATCACTGGGTAATCAGTTAGTGCCTAAAATGATCCTTGTGGTGTCTAAGTGCTGAAAAACCCGGCTTTTCAAAGGCTCCACCTAGCTGCTTGAAATTAAATGCTTCACTAAGTACGCATTTGTGTAATCCATAATACAGACCCCTTCATGCTAGCAACAGAATCTAACCCATTAAGTATAATACCAATATAAAATAAAATATTGTCTGAGCAACCTCAAAAGAAAACAATTCTTTGAGGGCATCTCTATCATTCAAATGGCAGATTTTGCAGTTTAAAACATAATTTTATACTGTGAGAAATGGTAAACTGGTTAATTAGACATTCAAGATGACAGTGTCTACCTTCATGTATTTAAGAACCAAGGGTAAACATTGCTTCAGAACACAGTCCAAACTCCAAAATTCATCCCCAAACTTTGACTAAGTCAGTCATAAGATGCACTATAGATAGTGTTCATCAACAATTAGGCTACGGTTTAAGTGAAAAGCATAGTTATTTTATTTAAATAATGGACAACACTGTATAATATACACCAATAATGCTATTTCATTTAAAGAAAAACAATCATAGATTTTTTTTAAAAAAAGTTTCCCATCCTATTTGCTTCAGTAATTATGTCTACTAAACAAAAAAAAGAAAAAAAAACAGCTAAGGGTGGTATTATGAAGCCTTTATGCTGTCTGAAATATAAATTACAGTTCTAACTCCACATTACTTGGAGAAAAAAAATCTTAGGTAACCAGGGGTTTGGCATGTTTATTTTGAGAAGGGTTATTTTGGCTTTTTACAACTCAAAGAAATTACAGTTCTTGGGTTTGCATAACAACAATGTACCTGCTGGATGCTTTTTAGCTGCAGTTCTAGAATAAAAAAATTCCAAAACACTAAATTTATCTCAGAGGTCTTGAAGCTTTATTGCAATCTGTTCTTAAGAATGCTGACCCAGCTTTCAAATTCACAGAAACTAACTGTCAGGTTGTCCAAATGAGAACACAACTGGATGCTAAAGAGATACAGTCGTACAGAAGAATAGATGTATGGATACAGGCAGCAGGATTATTCATTGAGACTATTAGCACACACAAAGAACTTGTTGGATTGGATGCTTGAAATGCAAAGTGGGTCAATACTTCACTCAGACAGAAATGAGTGGGTGCTGATTCTGAATACTCTGTCCCAGCCAATTTTAGGCATATACCTCCTGTTCACATTTTAGAAAGATGGGGAAAAAAAACAACAGTGAAGCTTCATCACAAAAATAATTCATATTTAGAATTCTTGTTACATTCCAAGTTAATGTGAAAAAAAAAGAATCTAAAAAAAATCAGGTAGTGCCATGGTATGTGTTACCACAAAAATCCCAGAAAAGAGGCATTTCTAAAGGGCATTCCTCAAATCTAAACTTGTTGTCTAACCACAGTATTCTCAGATGCCAACAGTCTCTTACAGAAAGATGTCTAAGCTTTCAAAAGCAAAAGAAAAAAGAAAAGAAAACCACAACACGCAAAACATACACAGAACAGGATAAGGATGCTCATGAAACCTGACAGAATTTAAGGGGTTAACTTAAGACCTTACTGTCAGCACTAACATCACCCGCATGCCTTGAGGCATTTAGAAGCTGACTTATAGGTTCACAGGGATCTTACCTGCAAAAATCTTGGGCACCTGAAAGATGAAATGGCAGAGAACTAACGGTTTTGAAAAGCCATGACTTGGGGAGCTACATTCAAAAGGGAAAATGAGGCTGCAGTATCAAAGTTGTTTTGCAACCTCTCTTAAATCTCAAAATTGACACAGTCCCAGATGTACACAGTAATTCCCACCCACCTTCCTTCCCACCTCTAACCCATAAATAAGAATTTACCTTGTAAAAATGTTTGGAATCAAGTGTATCCGTGCTGAGTAACCATTCATAGCTGAGTGGATAGGGCTTCCTACTACGTGTTAACAGATACTGGCAGTAGGTAGAAGACCAATGCCTGCTGAGTCAGCTTAAGCTCATTATTTCTTTCTCCAGAAGGTTACTCCTCATGTTTCTTTATAAAGAAGGAAACAATTTTCTAACCAAGGGAGAGCCTAAGGTCTTTCTGCATCCCATGTGTCAGCTGTTCTTTTAAACACTCTCTCTTTCACACAAATTACGAAGATAATTCAAGTGTCAAACCACACAAAACTTCAACAGAGATGTTCTTAAGTAGATACTGCTGGTTAATGAAGTACAAAAACCCCTAACCACTGTAACAGAAGGCCACAAATACAGGACAGAATGGAGAAAAGAGACACCACCAGGATAACTGCAAGCAACTGGAACACAATGACCAACTAGCAAGAGCAAATACTGCTCCTAACTGTAATGCAGAGGAATTGTACTTCACCTTCAGTACACCGCCAACTGTTACATCCATCAGCATTCTGTGCCTGTGTAACTGTCTAAAATCTATGGTGTAAAATCCTCCTGATCACTTATTATTCAGTATGCAAGTATGAAGTACAGTCTGTTTATGCATCACTATCCCTGACTTCATCTCAGAAAGCTTGCAGGTCCTCTCTCCATGTTCCTCTTTCCTGTGACTGCCCTCAGCTACCCGCTATTATTTTATGCACTCCCTAAACTGTTGCCTTGAAGCATATATTGAGCAATTACAGTCACAACCTGCTCAGCAAGTAACACTGGAGAAAACTGAATCCAAGTCCACTCTGTTCTGAGTTGGTATTAGAAAATTAGTACTCACTGAAAAAAAAAAAGGCTGTCATCCATGACAAGTGATGATTAATCAGCATCCAAACCAGAAGTGGTATAAAAAAATGCTAGCTGTTCCTGGATGAAAGACAAAGCACAGGTCTCCTTTTGCAATGTGTCAGAACTTTTAGGCACATGAAAAACTGACATGCTAGTGACTGTATCTGACTGCGAACACCTGGTATTCTTGAAACACCACAAAGCACATATTATAGGAATACTATCATAGAGTACAAGACTCATCCTATGCATAGTCTCTGATCAATTCCCATCAATTTCAAATACATGTCTTCCTTTTTCTAAGGACGACAAGATCAAGCACAGATTGCAGATCTTCAATAAACTGTTGAGAACAAAAAGTACATCAAAAAATTAAGTATGTAAGTAGATTAATAAAAGGCTAATCAGGAAGTAGAGGAGATAAGAATTATGATCTTCTTCCTCCCAGTGTAATGGATTAAAATAACTGTAAACAGCTGCAGGAATATACCCCTAGATCTTAAAACCAGTTGCTAGTATTTTGGTGTAAGTGGATTCCACACCAAAAAGTCTTCCTGGTATACAGGAGTGCACTAAGAACCTGTAGACAACCTGCACAGTTATGCAAAGACCCTTTCATGGATTCTTTCCATCGCAGTGAAATTCCTGCATTACAATGATTAGTGAAATATATAGTGATATATGAAATGCTGAAACAAATACAACTTCCTAATCTTTCTCTCCACTATTGATAACTAAAACATCCTACAAGAATCCAAACAATAGAGACAAGCATCTTATACTACGGAGAAACTAGGTTAAAATACAGTGACTCAGAACAGTGATGTCAAGTAGTTTGCTTGAATTTTAATGTGTAAACCAACGGGTTAAGGAAATATAGAAGAAAATGAGAGCTGTCAAGGGCCTAACTCTTGAACAACCCCAAAGCACTGAATTCCCATTGAAATAAACAAGAGTCAGTTGCGTACATAGTACCGAGTAACACAGCTGATTGAACAGAATTTTATTCAGGAATTGAACCACACAAACGTTTCCATTTTCATGAATTCCTTAACTAGAAAAATCACCTGCTGTTCCCTAGTACCCAGTTACTGTTCCATCAAATGGGGCTTTATTTATTGCAAAATAAAAATACCTAACATCGCTAGCACTGAACCAGTACAGTCTATTTCAACAGCCTAAGCACACAAAAAAATACAAAAACAGACCATTAGTGAACAATTTTCGAACAAAATTTTAACCTTTTTTATGGGAGGTGGCAAATGCTACCCAAAAGATACACTGAAGAGGAGGCATCCCTGACTACAGAATTAAAGAGATTTCATACATAGTAAGCTTGATTGAGAACAAGCTAAATACTGAAAAAGGGAGACTTGTGCCTTGTGATAATACTGCCAGAGTGCAGTGCATAATATATGTGCATTTAGATGTTTAAAACCGCATGAGAAACAGGATGATAAAATGGTAATAATCACGATTGCTCTAGTACCCTTTCAAATTCTAAGTATTCACAGCTTATGTACTGAAATAGTAAAATATGCACATCTGTGCATCTACAGATCCCTGCAAGTGCATCGTTGTAAGAAAACGGAAAATCTCTAGCGAAAACACGGTGTGTGACTGCAGATAAAAATTTCAGAAAACACCGTGGACATGGACTTTTAGCAAGACAGACTTCTTTCCGAGTAGTCGGTCCAGAGGGTGTGTTTCCCGGTGGGAGGCATCCACCTGCCCCTCACCGCCGGCCGGTCAC